>CM033642.1:171083853-171122323 GCA_019512145.1 Engystomops pustulosus | reverse complement strand
ACACCATGTGTGATCAGAGATCACTGGTTCAGTTCAAGTATGTATACAGTACAAATATGCAAAAAACACTTAACACTCCACATTATATAAATAAAAAAATAAAATACATAAAAATATAACGCCCCTCTAAAATGTCACTTCCATAAACACTTAATAAAGTATAAAAAAACACAAAAAACACAACAAAAAATCCCGCATATGTGGTTATTTTGCCGCGTCGTAAACAATCTGTATTATAAAAGAATCGTTCTGGACCCACGGTACACGCGTAGAAAAAAAAACCCGCAAAAAACGTTCGAAAAAAAAGATAATTTTTAATTAATACCCTATAAAAAAAATGCTCTAAAAAGTAATTAAAAAATGTTAGCACGCCCAAAATTAAGGGCCCACTCTTCTCCAAAAAAATAGCCCTAACTAGATTTGTCAAGCCGAAAAATAAAAAAGAGCATTAAAAGATGATGATGCTTTAAAATGAAACAAGATTTTCTCTCCCAAATTGTTTATTCAGTACAATTGAATAACAACGAACACACCCCAAACCACAAACCCCCACCCACCCCCCCCCATAGTTGGGTATCCCTGGCGTAACAATCGCATATAAAACAGAATCGTTATTAATCGCCAAAAGTAACCCCGTAAAAACAAAAAACAAAAAAAGCTCCAGAAAAAAAGATCATTTAAATTAATACCCCTATAAAAATGCTCTAAAAAGGATTTAAAAAATGTTATGCACTCTAAAATAAGACCACCTAAAAACGAACAATCCTCTCGCAAAAAAATAAGCCCTTAAACAGATTTGTGAGGCGGAAAATAAAAAAGTTATGCATATGAAAGACGGTGATGCTAAGTCACATACATTTTTGCCAAATACTTTTTATTGCACTAAAAAATGGGAAAACAAAGAATAAAAAAAGTCTATATAAAATGCTGTCTTTTTGTATAGTGGAGACCCATAGATAGAATAAAAATAATATAAGATTTTATGGGTATGGTAAACAGCCAAAAAAAAAAAAAAAAAACACCCCAAAAACATCTTTCATGAAAAGTGATGGATTTCATTCCTCCACCAACAAAGAGTTAATAAAAATTCTCACCAATAGCCTATAGATTCCCCCAAATTAGCACGTACACAGAAAAAGCTGCATCTAATGTGGGCAAAAAGAAATAAGCCCCTATAGGGCCAAGTATAAAAAAAAGTGAAAAAAAATTATAGCCTGTACGAACTGTGACATAGCAAATGATCTGGAGGAGTGCCCCTCCTTCCCATTCTATGCCGGCCGTGAGCCCAGACAGCAGGGGTTACCACCACATATAGAGTATCCGTGTAACAATCAGAGAATTGGGGTACAAACTTTGTGAGCCCTTCTTATTAACCATTAGTAAATGTTTAATTGCCACCAAAATGAGTAGTATGTATTGTGAAAAACTCTACAATCTGGCAGACTGGCACCTCCGTTTTTGTTTTAACCCCTATAAAACACGTTAAGCGGTTAACAAACTTCTTTAAAAGTGTGGTTTTCATAGTTGAGGTGTGTAGTTTCCACAATGGGGTTTATTGTGACGAGTCCCACTATTATTTAGGCCTCTCAGTGTCAATAGAAGTTGAGCACGGTCCATCTTAACTAACAGGTTTTGGTGATTACAAAAATGTGAAAAATTATCTCCTCTAAATTCTGAGCCTCATAAAAAAACATTCTAGTAAATATGGGGAAATCTTAAAAAACCATGCCCACATAAAGAGACATTTTGGGAAATGTAAAGTTATGAATATTTGGGAGCTGACTACTCTGCATCACAAAGTAGAAGATAAGAACGTTGAAAATAAAGAATTTTCCAAATTTTTACCAAATTTAGTTTTTTTTATAGTAACCACAAAAGATATCATCCAAATTTTAAACTATATTTGGAGAGTTACAATGTGTCACGATGAAACAATTCATAGCGTTCCAAAACATAACCACGTATAGTGACAGGTCGATTTGAAGAATGGGCCGCTCCTTAAGGGGCCAAAATGGCTGTGTCCCCTTGGGTTTAAAATGTATACTTTCTTTTGAAAATTCTTTTAGAAACCATAGTTATAAAAAATATGGCATCCTATGCTAATAGTATAATTAATATCAGTGGACATGTAATGAGCATTTATATAGCAACCATTTATGTTAATTTGTTTGTTATAATGATCATGCAACACTTCAAACAGTACTGGGGTCCCTACTAAGGACACCCGATTACAGACGACCCCTAGTTAAAGATGGACCCCTTTGCCATGGTGGACCTCTGGTGATGCTCTCTGGATGTGGATTTACTATAGTCCAGATGCAATAATCAGCGGTAACGGTATCTGAATGAAGCTTTATGATATTACTTTGCGTCCCATTACAGCAAAAAAATGTTGAAACTCCAATTGTCATTGGGGCCCAAAATATATTTTTTGTTCGGGATCTACAATTATAAAATATAAAGTTTTCACTTGCATACAAATTCAACTTTAAGAACAAAACTGGGAACCTATCTTGTACGTGATCCAGGGACGCATGTAATCAACAAGAGAAAACAAAGTTTAACTCCTTCAGACCTTGATTTAATCAGGATTTTTTTTTTAATTTGTCCTGTGTCATTATAGCGAGGTTTATACTGGTAATGCTTAGACATATCCTGGGTATTTGAGATTGTTTTTGTCCACATTGTACTTCAAATTAGTAAAAAAACGAGATGCTATCTTTCTGTGTTGTTGTCATAAAAAAAAATGAATTTGACAAAAAAAGTCTAAAAATTAATAATTTTTGAAACGATTCATTTCCAAAGTGTCTGCTTTGGCTTTATATCAGCAGGGGTATTTTAAACTTTTATCTAGGTTGTAGTAGGTTCAAAATTTGGGGTGCAATTTTTTGCTCATTTTTATGAAAACCCCAAACCCTTATTAGAGGCACCTGCTCAGTTTAGAGGGGTTGTCTCACGAAAAGAAAATACTCAAATCTCAATCCTTAGTGATGTTACCAAATAATAAAGTATAATTTTAACCCATTATTTACAATTTTGCTCAGTTTTATTGCTTGTTTAGCTCACACTAGGCTGTGTTTGTGGTTTAGTGCAAAATTCCAGGGGTGGGTGTGGACTCTCTAAGCAGACAAATTGGGCAATTTATCAAGCTGTCTGACAAAGTCAGAATAATCAAAGTGCCTTGGCAACCAATTACAGCTCAGCTTTCATTAAGCAGTGCTCATTATATTTTAAAGGGGAGCGTATTGGCTGCCATGGGAACTGAGAATATTCTGACTTTCAGACAGCTTGGAATTTGCCCCATAATGAGTCCACCTCGTTCTGGAGCTGCCAGTGTGTTAGATTATCAGGGGTTACAAAGGTTTATATACACTTTCATCGCTCCTGACATGTACTTAACACTTAACACATTGAAAAAGAGATTAGATGAGACAGACTGAGAGATGAAAATGCAGGAGATACATATGACCAAGTGGAGAATGCCAGACTTTACACTATCAGGTCTGCCTAAATCTCTTGTTTTCACAGATTTTTATGGCATGCCTGAAAGTCATCTAGTGTCGCCTCGACACCCCGTTCCGATTTCTACAATATTCAATTTAATACACTGGTTGCCCAAAACTATACACAATATTCCATGTTGGTCTGACCAGGGATTTTATAAGAGACAAAAACGATGGGGGTCAGGGACAAAGGATCACGACCTACCGCACACCACCACCGATTCTCGTGTTTCCGACGTGTTACCCGCACCCTATTTCCGATTTTGCGCCGATTTCCCCTGTCATTGCCCAGGGAGTTTGGTTGCATAGACCCATAAAAACACTTAATAAAGTATAAAAAACACAAAAACACAAAAAATCCCGCATATTTGGTATTGCCGCGTCCGTAACAATCTGTATAATAAAACAGAATCGTTACTGGACCCGCACGGTACACGCCGTAGAAAAAAAATAACAACATTTTTGCCAAATTACTTTTTATGCACTAAAAATGGGAAAAAAATAAAAAATCTATATAAATGAGGTCTTTTTGTAATCGTGGCGACCCATAGAATAAAAATAATATACTATTTTTATGGTATGGTAAACAGCCAAAAAAAAAACCCCATAAAAATCTTCCTGAAAAGTGATGATTTTCATTTCCTCCACCAACAAAGAGTTAATAAAATCTCACCAATTAGCCTATAGATTCCCCCAAATTACGTACCAGAAAAGTGCATCTCATGTGGCAAAAGAAATAAGCCCCTATAGGTCCACATTAAAAAAAGAAAAAAATTATAGCCTGTACAATGTGACATAGCAAATCTGATCTGGATGGCGCCTCCTTCCCTTCTATGCCCGGCCGTGCGCCCATACAGCAGGTTACCACCACATATAGAGTATCCGTGTACTCGGGAGAAATTGGGTAACAAACTTTGTGGAGCCTTTATTCATTTAATCCATTGTAAATGTTTAATTTTCCACCCAAAATGGGTGTATTGTGAAAAAATATTACAATTTGGAGACTGCACCTCCATTTTGTTTTAACCCCTATAAAACACGTAAAGCGTTAACAAACTTCTTAAAAGTGGTTTTTCATACGTTGAGGTGTGTAGTTTCCACAATGGGGTATTTTACGAGTCCCACTATTATTTAGGCCTCTCAGTGTCAATTAGAAGTTGAGCAGGTCCATCTAAATACAGGTTTTGGTGATTTTACAAAAAATGTGAAAAATGATACCTAAATTCTGAGCCTCATAACATTCTAGTAAAATATGTGGAATCTTAAAAAACCATGCCAACATAAAGCAGACATTTGGGAAATGTAAGTTATGAATTTATTTGGGAGCTATGACTATCTGCATCAAAAGTAGAGAATTAAGAACGTTGAAAATAAAGAATTTTTCCAAATTTTTACCAAATTTAGTTTTTTTTCATAGCTAAACACAAAAGATATCATCCAAATTTTTAAACTAATTTGAAGTACAATGTGTCACGAGAAAACAATCTCAAAATCCCCTGGATATCTCATAGCGTTCCAAAACTATAACCACTTATAGTGACACAGGTCAGATTTGAAGAATGGGGCCGCGTCCTTAAGGCCAAAATAGGCTGTGTCCCCTAGGGGTTAAAATGTATACTTTCTTTTGGAAATATCTTTTAGAAACCATAGTTATAAAAAATATGGCATCCTTATTGCTACATAGTATAATTAATATCCAGTGACATGTAATGAGCATTTATATAGCACATTATTGTAATTTGTTTGTATAATGATCACTGCAACTACTTCATAACAGTACTGGGGTCCCCTACTTAAAGGGGTATTCCGGGAATATGAATGTCTGACACAAAAACCCATGATGATATAAATAAATGAATACAACAATAATCAATGTCATTAGTCACAAAACGGAGCTTAAATAGTTTGATTTTATGATTCACAACATTTTATGTCCTCTATAAAGTAGGTGGAGTTATCACCAAGATGGCCGCCACTGGAAAATACAAGTCCCATGATCCTTTAGTTCTCAGTAACTCCTCCTACCTCTCAGGCTCTGCTCCCAGTGATGATGTAACAGGTTTTCTTGCTCTGTTACCATAGTAATGATGTGTAACTGCCATAACCAAAACACTGACCATACTGGATGCTAATCAAAAAAGTGCAGTGCTTCATGTCAGTGCAATTCAATAGTATATCAATGCAGCATATTGTGAGGACATATAAATACATTGTATAACATGATATAAGTGTACAACGGTATAAAAACCTTTTAACAGGGTAATTAATATGTGTAAAGTGCAGGTGATTTAAAAACATTACCGGGGCATGGGCAGGCATACTTCCAAGCATGGATCCGTCAAACACGGTTTGTAAACAGATGTACTGCGCATGCTCGCACTATCCGGCCAAGGGTGTGATTCAGTCGCGCAAGCGTATTGCCGTATCGAGGAGCATGAACCTCCATCATGGGTGTGGGAAACCAACCACCCAGTACAGACATGCGCACATGCTGAAACCTTATTCTATGTGCCATTTTGATTAAGGGCAACCAGTTAGTTAAGCGTGTATCAGGTAAGTATAAAGTGCTAGGTCAACCAGCCTGAACGAAGAGTGGTGGTGTCATCCCGTAACTGGGAGACACTTCCTTACTCCCTGGAATATGTGTGGTATAATGATCCAATGAAGGACAACAGCACCCACACTGATCCAGAATTGCCGCAACAGGGGTCTCCTTGCTACATGAACATATTTAAAGGCATACCTACACGATGGCTTGTTTCCCTCGCTTGTAATATAAACCCCCCACATGTTCCTTTATCCTCTGCTGATTTAGACCAGCTACATTTGCCTTTATCCCTCTCTCCTGTATATACCCCACTCACATTGCTTGTATACTCTCCATGGTATAATCCCACCCCCGCATGGCTTTGTACCATTCTCCTGTATAGTTCGACCCAACTCACTTTTTTGTATCCTCTCCTTGTATATAACCCCTCACATGGCTTGTATCCTCATTCCTGTATATACCCCTCACTTCTTGTATCCTCGCTGTGTATTAACCGCAACACCCCTCACATGTCCTTAATCTCCCTGTATATTCACCCCACCTCACCCCCCCTCACGTGGGCTTGTATCCTCTCCTTATATAAACCCCCCTCACATTGGCTTGTAATCCCCCTTTATATAAAACCCCCTCACATGGCTTGTAATCATCCTCTCCTGTATAACCCCTACAATTGCTTGTATCCTCTCCCGTATATAAGCCCCCACATGGCTTGTATCCCGTCCTGTATTATAACCACGTCTTGTATCCTCCCTCTCCTGTAGTAAACTTTTCCCATCACATGTATCCCTCTCCTGTAACTACCTCGCTCACATGGCTTGGAATCCCTCCCGTATATAACCCCTCACATGATTGTATCCTCTCCTGTATATAAACCCCCTCACATGGCTTGTTCCTCTCCTGTAGACTAACCCCTCACTGGCTTTATCCCTCTCCTGTCTATCACCCAATCACATGCTTGTACCTCGTCCTGTATATAACCCCTCCCAGGGCTTGGTATCCCCCTGTATATAACCCCTCACTGGCTGTATCCTCTCCTGTAGTATAACCCCTCACAGGCCTTGTGGTCCTCTCCTGTATATAACCCCTCCATGGCTTGTATCCTCTCCTGTATATAACCCCTCACATGGCTTGTATCCTCTCCTGTATATAACCCATCAAATGGCTTGTTATCCTCCTCGCCTGTATTAACCCCCCCACATGGCTTGTTCCCTTCCTGTTATAACCCCTCCCATGGCTTGTACCATCCTCTCCGGTATCTAACCCCTCACATGCTTTTGTCCTCTCCTGTATATTAACCCCTCCACATGTCTTTTGTCCTCCTGTTTATAACCCCTCGACAACAGCAGTGTCTTGTATCCTCCGTAATATAACCCCGTCACAGGTTTGTATCCTCTTCCATGTAATAACCCATCACATTGCTTGTATCCTCTCCTGTATATAACCCCTCACATGGCTTGTATCCTCGCGTTATATAACCCCCTTCACGATGTCCTGTATCCTCCTTAATAATAACCCGCTCACATGGCTTGATCCTCTCCTGTATACTTTACCCCCCTCACAATGGGCTTGTATCCTCTCCTTATTATCAACCCCTCACATGACTTGTATCCTCTCCTGTAAATAACCCCTCAACATGGCTTCTATCCTCATCCTGTGTACACCCATCACGATGGCTTGTATCCTCTCCTGATAATAACCCACTCCAACATGCTTTACCCCCTCTACTGTATATAACCCCCTCACAACATGGCTTGTGTCCCGCTTCCTGTATATAACCCCACACGGGCTGGTTGTATCCTCTCCTTTATATAACCCCTCACATGGCTTGTGTCCCCCTTCCTGTATATCACCCCCCTCACCTGGCTTGTGCCTCCTTTCTGTATATAACGCCTGCACATGTCTTGTACCTCTCCTGTAATATAACCCCCCCGAAAAAACTAACCCCCTCACCGCATTGTATCCTCTCCTGTATATGTGAGGGAACATAATCCATTTTTCTATTGTGTTCTCCCTTTACGGATCATCTTTCAGTTACATCCTCTTGAGGGCTATTGGAATGTGGGCATGGTCAATAGGTTCCTTTGTCTCAAGAACCTATAAAAAACGTCTGCAACCTAAATAATTGGGAATTCTCTCAAACATGTGAATGTCTGAGTTATTCACCCCAGAGCAGCTCGTAAGCTTACAATGATTTGGAACCACAACTCACACAATCGAGATATGGGGATATTTCCCTGACAAACATGGCGCTCAAGAACAGCGACCTGGGTTTTGCATGCCGCCTACCGAGAATTTTTTAGGGTATAGCCTTCAGGACAGACAGCCGCCTGCAGCTGCACAAAACGGTAAGAAGTTTTTTTTCCTACAAATTTATTGCTCTGTCGCATCCTTAGTTTGGATTTCCCATGTCCCGGTGGATTTGCATGCCTATATTGCCCAGTCCAAAAGAATCTTGTTAGTTTATTTGAAAACTCCATGTGAATGTTTGTAGTGTATATGGGTATTGTGGTGAGTTGGAACTGTGTGTTGGATAGCCTATTGTGGATACTGTATTGTACTGGTTTTAAAGAACGTGCTAGGATTGGCCCCTACCTAAAGAGTCTCCAAAGGCTAGCTGCTTTTTGGAACGTATTCGCTTGAGACAAAGTAGACTGAGTTTGGACAGCGGACTTTATACATTTTTTTTGGTGTGGTAGGTTCACAGAGCTGCTTCATTGACGGAGACTGCAGTCATCCTTGACGGGGCACAAAGGGTTTAAAAAACCAAAAAAAAAAAAAAAAAATTTTTTTTTTTTTTTTTTTTTTTAGAATATAAGTGGTTAAAATTGCCCTAAGGAAGAGTGGGGGACTGCTAGGGGGTGCCTGCACTAGAGAGTATAATATGGGAAAATGCTGGAAAAAATTGCCTATGTAGGATAGAGGCCCATTCAATTGGAAAACCATACGTACTGATCTTGAATGAATAAAAAAAAAAAAAGAGCTTTAAAAATGGATGTCAGAGAAGTTGGAAAAGGGACCAGTTATCAAATATGGTTGTTTGTATGTTGTGGTACATGGAAAGGTTCTTAAAAGAACAAAGGCTGGTTCATGATAATGATTGATGTAAATTGCAATTGGATAGAATAAGTACAGAGTAATGACAGAGGAGGTTATAAAAAACACGCCATAGGACTTGTGTGTTGTTGAGTGTTAATGACGATGACGGCAAAAACGACTTGGACAACAACGACCCACATTTAGAAAATTTCGTTCCCTCCACGCCTAAAATGGTTGGATAATTGATGTTGGAAACAAAGAACAGCCTGGCAGATGACATGTGAATAATGCAAATGTTGCAACCTAGACCCCAACCCCCACCCTGGAATATATCCAGTCCATACTGATTTTGAACAAGTGTGCGGGCTCCGACAGGAACAAGAAGTAGCGTTCAGATGTTTTCTCGCTGTAGGGGGCGGTATAACCCAGTGTATGGGGAATAAGTTCAATTGCCTAAGATCTTTGGATTTGCGTCTCACAGTCCGCTCACTGTATTTAGCCTGTATTAGCTGTATGTTTGTACTTTAGAAGACAACTAAGATAATAGTACCCAGGGAATAAATGGTGAGACTGTGCCCTGCTTATCTAAGAGGTCACCTCTCAGAACTACAAAGTTCAAAAAACCCGGGTAAGTACATATTTGTTACGGATTTTGGTCTTTGACTGTGGGGATATCCTCCTGGACGGTTGTGCAGTTCCCAAATTGATTCCCTGAGCTTGACCCTTGCCAGATACTGTAGATGTTGATATGCGTTTTTATTCCATTATAAATAACCGTCCTGCAGATTATGGCAAGATATAAAATATGTGTTTTGTGCCTTAGGACATGTAAGTGCATAATGGTTTTCCTCAGTTACCATATTGAGGAACGCACAGCACACATTGTGGACATTGTTCATTGTAGGCTTGGACCTGAGAATCCTGTGATGTATGTTTTAATAACATAAACTGTATGTATAACTTTTACTACACCTAAAGTTTTGAAGGGTTGGTCAAGAGTTTTTGCAATTTGTGTTGGATATGGAGTTGTAACTTAGATGTATACAATAGTGTGTTAGATTCTTTTCTTGTTCCTCTTGGTATGCTGGACAAAAACCTAGTACTATCAGACAACCACAGAGAAGGAGGGGGCTGCCTCCCCCCTTGTCTCAGTAACACAGGAGGGGGGGGGCGGGGAGCCACATTTTGGAAATGTTAAGGAGAAGAAAGAACAATGAGATGTGTTGTTCATGTACTGAGGACGATAACCCTCATGCCCATGGCAGATTTTGGTGGATTGATTCAGTGCAACATTTGTAATTTTAAATGTTTTAACCATGCCGTATACAACCTCCTATGATCCCATACTATGAGTCCTTTCAGCAGCTATAACGGTGATTATTATTAGGAGCTTTTAGAGGCGAATTATAACACAACCTGAATCCTCCTTACGTCACTGTCTCTAGTAAGATGCTTCTGCTTCTGCCCAGTAGGTAGTCCCAAGTATGTGGCCCCCAGTATTACTGCTAGTTATGACTAAGATCTAAGGAATTTGGTATGCTGTATGGTCTCCCATTATTATACAGCATTGATACTGGTCGAATTGGTCCCAAAACTGTGTTTTTTTCTGGAGTATAGTTGTGCACTTTCTATTGTTTTCTCACGTTAATTTTATAAGGCAAGCCCCCGATAGAGACACAGCCTGAGCTGGCTGATCGTGTGTCACATGACAACCTGGATCCTTCTTTTGGTTTTGTATCCTACTGCTAACTGAGCCTGTTGTATAAAAAGCTTCTGTGTAGTTTGGGATTATCCTGATAGTATTTTCACCTCTTCATAACTAGAAACTTGTTATAAATGTGCCCTCTTTAATTATGTATTTACATTGATCCATCTCCACTACTTTTCGCTAGTTTCAAGGGGGGATACATGAGGTAGACGGGTTATATCTAAAAATTTCTATTAACTTAATGATAATGAACCAGTTACCTTTTTGTAATGTCCAAACTGAATATCTATTAATCTGCATTTTGAGTATTTTGTAGATGGCTTTAGAAACCGGAATGAGGTTAATTCTACAATCAGATGTGCAGGCGGTCACGCACATGAGGGTAACAGCAGCAAACACTCCTGCGTCTACCTGTCTGTACAGGAGGCGGAGGTGAGGGGACAACTGATGGAGGGGGGTAAAGTGGCCGATGGTAGAATGTGAGTCTTGTGGGATTCCTTATGATCCTGATTTGTTACCAAAGGTCCATAATATAAGGTAGAAACCTATGAAGTTAAACACATGAAGTGACCATACTGGTTACTTAAAGCCTAGGGGAAAGGGAGCCTGGATCATACGTCCCGTGACTCCTCGCTGGCCCACTAGTGCGTTATCTAATACTCCTGTCTAGATAGAAACATCTTCACAGGTTAGGAAGCAAGACTGGAGTGAAACTGGGACCACCATGGATGGAGGGTGTACTATGGCAAAAGGTACAATCATGTCTGCCCAAGGGCCCTTTACCCTAATGATGGCTCAGTGCACCCACAGTGGTAGGCACCCAGGCCTAAGACCTCTATATGCTCCGTGTGGATAAGTATTGAGTATCACTTACATTCCTTTTGCTCCTGTCCATTCAGTAGGGAGAGTAGTGTGAAGACCCTCATATAATACACTCTGCGAAGCCGCCGTACCCCTTCAGAGGTTGCAGAGTGGCTAGTACACTACCAAAGGTAAGTAGCTCTGCACAGGTACGTATGTGTGTGTAACCTCTTGTTCTGTGTATCTGACCCTATCCTGTAACTAAAGCAACTTAAGGACCACAGCCAGGGATCCGAGAATACGTTGGTCCACTTATTCTTCTAGAGACTTAAAGTAATAATCCCCTATTGGGTGGGTAGTAAATATAGTTTGACGACAGCTCCTAGGGATTAAACGTCTTTCACCTACTGAGGTTGTTTTTTAGAATTGCCCCTGGATGAACATATACTTCCCTAAGGTTGTTCAGATGTGTCATAGAGAACTGGTGGGATGTCCAAAACCTGCAGATCATTTTTTTCTTAGGTGCATACCAAAGTATCTGTTTCAGGTGCCAGAACCTAAAGTAATCTAGAGCAAGGACCTGCCCCAGGTGATGAGATGGTCCTGATTGTGACAACCTGAAGTCTTTTGAAGGTCATCCCATATACCTGTGACATCTCAAACGTATAGAAACTACAAGGAGACCTACGACAGCTGAAGAAGACTGGTGCTGGACCCAGCGAACTGTTAAGATGAATCTGTTTAGCTCGATCTGCTATGGACATTATCACTCCTACTACAGTGTGGGCTGCCGCATACATGTCTAATATACTCAGGGGTTGGTAGGCTGACATGTATAAGGATATACACAAAACCAATAGGATGTAAGAGATTCTACCCCTTTACAAGGATTTACAATGAATTGTGTTGTGATATAAATGTTCATGAGGCTCAGGAGGGAAGCATGTGAAGGGTCGATAAGTCCCTCCTTGATTGTTGACACACGTGTCAATGTACCCCCTGAGCATACCTGAAATATTACAAGGGAGGAATTGTGAGGGAACCTAACCTTTTTCTATTGTGTTTCTCCCTTTATAGTCGTTTTTCTTTCTTTGGCTCTATTGATAGAAAAAGACCCCTATGCACCATCCCCCCGTGTACACGGATCATCTTTCAGCTACATACCTCTTTGAGGGCTATTTAATGTGGGCATGGTCAATACCGGTTCCTTGTCTCCCTCAAGACAACATAATAAAAACGGTACTCAAATCTGCAAACCTAAATAATTGGATGCTGCTCAAACATGTGAAGGCTGAGTGATTCACCAGCACTCGTACAGACAATGATTTGACCACACATCCATCGATATATGGGGATATTGTCCCTACATATATAAACCCCCACATGTTTGTATCCTCTCCTGGTTATACTCCCTCACCAGATGGGCTTTTATCCTCGCGTGTATACCCCCCTCACATGGCTTTGTAATCCTCGCTTGTATATAACGCCCCTCACTGTCTGTATCCTGCTCCTGTATATAACGCATCTTAGCTGGCTTTGGGTATCCTCTCCTGTATATCACCCCTCACATGTATCCTCTCCTGTATTTTACCCCCCACAATGGCTTGGTATCGCCTCCTCTCGGTATATAAAAACCCCCTCACAGGTCCTGTAATACTCTCTCCTCCTGGTTATATCACCCCTCACATGCTTGTATCTCTCCTGTAATAACCCCCTCACATGGCTGTGATCCTCCCTGTATATAACCCCCTTCACTGGCTTGTATCCTGCCCTGTATATCACCCGCATGGCTTGTCTCCTAAGCCTCTCCGCCGTATATCAACCCCTCCATGGCTGTATCCCGTCCTGTTATATAACCATGCTTGTATCCTCTCCCTTATAGAACCCTCACATGAATCTCCTCCGTATATCCCCTCACATGGCTTGTATCCTCTCCTGTATATCACCCCTCACCTGGCTTGTATCCCGTCCTGTCATAGTAACCATGCTTTTGGTCCTCTCCTGTATATAACCCTCACTGGTATCCTCCTCCCTATATAACCTCTCACATATGGCTTGTATCCTCTCCTGTATATAACCCTTCACATGGCTTTGTCCTCTCCTGTATATAACCCCTCACATGGCTTGTATCCTCCTCCTGTATTCACCCCTCACAGGCTTGTATCCTCTCCTGTATATAACCCCTCAAGGGGGGGGGAGGGTAGGGAGGGGGAGGAGGAAGACACATGCTTGTTCCTCCCTGTATAAACCCCCACATGGCTTGTATCCTCTCCTGTATAAACCCCTCACATGCTTTTTTCCTCTCCTTAATATAACCCCTCACATGCTTGTGTCCTCTCCTTATATAACCCCTCACATGGCTTGTGTCCTCTCCTGTATGTAACCAACCCCTCACATGGCTTGTATCCTCTCCTGTTATATACCCCTCACATGTTTGTATCCTCTCCTGTATATAACCCCTCACATGCTTGTATCCTCTCCTGTATATACCCCCCTCATCACATGGCTGTATCCCCCCTCTCCTGTATTAACGCCCCTCACATGTCCTGTATCCATCCTCTTCCTGTATATAATCCCATAACCCGCTCAATTGGCTTTGTATCCCTTCCTGTATAATAACCCCCCACCATGTCTTTGTAACCCCTCTCCTGTATTATAACCCCCTCACATGTCCTGTATCCTCTCCTGTCTATACCCGCTCACCTGGCTTGCATCCTCTCCTCTTCCTGTATATAACGCCCCCCCTCACATGGCTTGTATACTCTCCTGTATACACTCCCCTCACAATGGCTTGTATCCGCTCCCTGTATAATAACCCCTCACCATGGCTTCTTCCTCTCTTTATACCACCCCTCACATGGCTTGTATCCTCTCCTGTATAATAACCCTAAAACCCCTTCACATGTATGCTTTTGTATCCTCTCCTGTATAATAACCCCTCACATGGCTTGTCACCCTCTACTGTAATAACCCCTCACATGGCTTGTGTCCTCTCCTGTATATACCCCTCACATGGCCTTGTCTCCTCTCCTGTAAATCTCAAACCCCTCCACTGGCTTGTGTCTCCTCCTGTATATAACCCCTCGCATGGCTTTGTCCTCTCCCTGTATATAACTCCTCACATGCTTGTAGCCTCTCCTATATACCCCTCACTTTTTATCCGCTCCTGTATATAACCCTCACATGGCTTGTATCCCCTCTCCTGTATATAACCCCTCACATGGCTTGTATCCTCGCGTGTATATACCCCCTCACATGTCCTGTATCCTCTCCTGTATATAACCCGCTCACATGGCTTTTATCCTCTCCTGTATATAACCCCCTCACATGGCTTGTATACCTCTCCTGTTCTATCACCCCTCACATGCTTGTCCCTCTCCAGTGTATATAACCCCTCACAATGGCCTGGTATCCTCTCCTGTATATACCCCTCACATGGCTTGTGTCCTCCTCCTTATAATAACCCTCACAGTGGCGTGTATCCTCTCCTGTAGATAAAACCCCTCACTGGTTTGGTATCCTCCCTTTATAATAACCCCCTCACATGGCTTGTATCCTCTCCTGTTATACCCCCCTCTCCATGGCTTACCCGCGTGTAGTAACCCCCTCACATGTCCTGTATAACTCCTCCGGATATCCCCACCCCCTCACATGGCTTGTATCCTTCTCCTGTATATAACACCCCTCATCATGGCTTGTATCCCTCCTGTATATAACCCCCTCACATGGCTTGATCTCTCCTGTCTATAACCCCTCACATGCTTGTATCCTCTGCGTCCGTATAGTAAACCCCTCACATGGCTTGTATCCCGTCCTGTATATAACCATGGCTTGTATCCTCTCCTGTATATAACCCTCACTGTATCCTCTCCTGTATATAACCTCTCACATGGCTTGTATCCTCTCCTGTATATAACCCTCACTATGAATTGTATCCTCTCCTCCTTGTATAGTAACCCCTGCACATGGCTTGTGTCCCTCCTTTAGATAACGCCCTCACCCTGGCTGTAACTCCTCTCCTGTATAACCCCATCACATGGCTTGTATCCTCTCCGTATATCACCCCTCACATGGCTTGTAAACCTCTCCTGTATATACAACCCCTCACATGCTTGTATCCCCTCTCCGTATATAACCGCCCACTGGTTTGTATCCTCTCCTGTAATAAACCCTCACATGACTTGTATCCTCTCCTCCGTATCTAACGCCCTCACACACATGGCTTGAATCGCTCTCGCGTGTATCTAAACCCCCAACCCCCTCACATTCCCGTATACTCCCTGTAATATCACCCCTCAATGGCTTGTATCCTCTTCCTGTATATAACCCCTCACATGGCTTGTTATCCTCTCCTGTATATACCCCATCACGTGGGCTTTTGTCTCCTCCTCCTGTATATAACCCCTCACATGGCTGTATCCTCTCCTGTATACCCGCATCGACATGGCTTGTACCCGTCCTGTATATAACAGGGCTTGTATCCTCTCCTGTATATACCCTCACATGAATCCCTCCTGTATTAACCCCTCACTGGCTTGTATCCTCTCTCCCTGTATATAAACCAGTCTTGGTCCTCTCCTGTATCTAACCCTCCATGGGTATCCTCTCCCTTATAATAGACCTCTCACATGTGTCTTGTACCTCCTCCTGTTATAACCTTCACATGGTTGTTCCTCTCCTGTAGATACCCCTCACATGGCTTTGTATCCTCTCCTTTATATAACCCCTCACAAGTGCTTGTATTCCTCTCCTGTAATAACCCCATCACATGGCTTGTATCACGCTCCTGTATATACCCCCCCTCACGGCTTGTATCCTCCTCCTGTATATAACCAACCCCTCACATGCTTGTTTCCCCTCTCTCCCTGTATATAACCCCTCACTGGCTTGTGTCCGTCTCCTGTATATAACCCCTCACATGGCTTTGGTCCTCTCTTTATATAACCCCTCACACTGGCTTGTATCCTCTCCTTTATAATCCCCCTGCCCCATGGTTTGGTATCCGTCCTTCCTGTATATAACCCCTCACGAGGTCTTGTATCCTCTCCTGTAATTACCCCCTCACGATGGCCTTGTATCCTCTCCTGTCTATAACCCCCTCACACATGTCCTGGTAATCCTCTCCTTTATATAACCCCTCACAATTGCTGTATCCTCTCCTGTATATAACCCCCTCACTATGGCTTGTATCCTCTTCCTGTATATACCAACCCCCTCACCTGTCCTGGTATCCTCTCCTGTATATAACCCCGCTCACACATCTTGGCAATCCTCGTCCTGTATATACCCTCACAATGGCTTGTATACTCTCCTTTATATCCCCCTCACATGGCTTGTATCCTCTCCTGTATCTAACCCCCTCACATGGCTTCTATACCTCTCCTGTATAACAACCCCTCACATGGCTGTATCCTCTCCGGTATATACCACTCCAATGTCTTGTATCCTCTCCTGTTAGATAACGGCCCTCACATTGCTTGTACCCTCTACTGTATATAACCCCTCACTGGCTTTGGTCCCTCTCCTTATATAACCCCTCACCTGGCTTGTATCCCTCTCCTGTATATCACCCCTCACAGTGGCTTGTGTTTTTCCCCTCTCCTGTATATACCCCCTCACAGGCTTGGTCCTCTCCTGTATATAACTCCTCACATGGCCTTGTAATCCTCTCCTGTGTATAAACCCCTCACATGGTTTGTAAAAACCCCTCCTGTATATACCCCTCAACATTGCTTGTTATCCTCTCCTGTATATAACCCCTCACATGGCTTGTATCCTCGCGTGTATATAACCCCCTCACATGTCCTGTATACTCTCCTGTATATCACCCCTCACATGGATTGGTGTCCTCTCCTGTTATAACCCCCGCACAGGCTGTATACTATCTCCTGGTATATTCACCCCTCACATGGCTGTATCCTCATCCTGTATATGACCCCCTCAATGGCTTGTGTCCGCTCCTTCATATAACCCCGCACATGGCTGTGTCCTCTCCGGTATATAAACCCCGTCACACAGGGGCTGTATCCTCTCCTTGTAAATATAAACCCTCACATGGTTTGTATCCTCATCCTGTTAATATAACCCCTCACATGGCTTGATCCTCTCCTGAATATAACCCCTCACATGGCTTGTAATCCTCGCTTGTATATACCCCCTCAACAGGTCCTGTATACTCTCCTTGCATATCACACCCCTCACATGGCTTGTATACTCCTCCTGTATCTAACCCCCCTCACATGGCTTGTATCCGCTCCTGTATATAACCCACCTCAACATGGCTGTATCCTCTCCCTGTATATAACCCCTGCAACATGGCTTGTATCCTCTCCCGTATATAACCCCTCACATGGCTTGAATCCCGTCCTGTATATAACCATGCTTTGTAATCCTCTCTCCTGTAGATAACCCTCGTCGCAATGTCTCGAAGTCGAGAAGGGAGGGGGGGGGGAGGGTAACGGGGGTGGTGGTGAGATGGGGGAAGACTGGGGGTGGGTTGTGGTTAATACACGGTTGGTGGGTCTTTGGTAGGGGGTAGAGGGTTGGACGGGTGGGGAGAGAGGAGAGATAGGTGGGTGAGGGGTTGTGGAATGGGCGTAGGTGGGTTGAGGGATAAAAGGGTTGTGGGTGGGAGGTTAGATGTGGGTTAAAGGGAGGTAAAATAGAAAAAGGGTTGCGAGTGGAGAGCGGGTGGGGGGTTGGTGGGAGGTGAGTGGTGGTCAGGGGGGGAAGAAGTAGGGATGGTGGGAGAGGGGGGAGAGGGGGGGGGAATGAGGGGGGAGTTGAGGGGGAGGTTGATGGGGAGGGGAATAGGGAAGTGAAGTGAGGGGATTGTATGGTGGTGAGGGGGAGGTTGGGGGGATTGGGAGGGTGGGGGGGGGGGGGGGAGGGAGAGTTGGCTGAGTTGGAAGACGGAGGGGTAGGGGGAGGGGGGTAGGGCGGGAGGGATGGGGTGGGGAGAGTGGGGGAGTAGGGGATCAGGGATGGATGTGGAGGTAGGTAGGGTGAGGGTGGGGGTTGGTGGAACTGGGGGGAGGTCTGTGGTAGTCGGAGATAGGCGGCGGGTGGGGGGGGTGGGCGTGTTGTAGCCATGGAGTGAGGGTAGGGGGGAGGAGTGTAAGAAAGTGGGGGGGGGGCGCGGGGGGTTTGAAATTGGGTTGGGGAGTTATTCGGTTCGAGATAGGGGGAGAGAGGGTGGGGGAAGGGGGTGTGGGTTGTTGAGGAGTGGGGAAATTGGGGAACAGGAGTTAGTGTTAGCGTGGGTTGCTTGAGCGTAATGGAGGTAAGATGCGTGAGGTAGGCGGGAGCGTAGGGGGGGGGGGGGTGGGGTAAGTGAGGGAAGGGGTGTGGAGGTGGAAGGGTAGGATGTGGGGGTAGACTTTTGGAATGTTGGCGGAGGGTAGGGGGTAGGAATAGGTTGGGAGGGTGAGGAGGGGGGGATCTCCTGTATATGACCTCTCACATTCTTGTATCCTCTTCCTTTATATACCCCTCACATTAATTGTATCCTCCCCTTATATACCCCCTCACAGGCTTGTGTCCTCCTCCTGTATATAACCCCTCGCGACTGGCTTGTAATCCTCTCCTGTATTAACCCCCCCATCACATGGCTTGTATCCTCTCCTGTATCTAACCCCCTCACGACTTGCTTGTATCCGCTCCTGTATATACCCCCACATGCTTGTAATCCTCTCCTGTATATAACCCCTCATGGCTTGTGTCCCGCTCCTGATTAACCCCTCACATGCTTGTATCCTCTCCTTGTATATGTATTCCCCAACAACCTCCTCACATTGTTGTATCCCCCTCTCCGTATATAACCCCATCACATGGCTTGTATCTCCTCCCTTATATACCCCCCACATGTCATGTATCCTGCCTGTATATAAAACCCCTCACATGCTTTGTATCCTCTCCTGTATAAACCCCCCATGCTTGTGTGGCCTCTCCTGTATAGTAACCCCTTCACATGCTTGTGTCCTCGTCCCTGTTATAACCCCTCACAAAATTTCTTTATCCATCCTCTCCTGTATATAACCCATCACCGTGGTTTGTATCCTCCATCCTGTATATAACCCCTCACATGTCTTTATCCTCCCCTCTCCTGTTATATAACCCCGTCACATGGGCTTGTATCCTCCGGGCGTGTATTAACCGCCCCCCTCACATGTCTGTATCCTCTCCTTATATAACCCTCTCACATGGTCTTTTATCCTCTCCTGTATATCACACCCCCACATGGCTTGTATCCTCTCCTGTATATAACCCTCAACATGGCTTCTATCCTCTCTCCTTTATACAACCCCCTCACCATGGCTTGTATCCTCTCCTGTGTATTCACCCCTCACATGCTTGTATCCTCTCCTTATAAAACCCTCACATGGCTTGTACCTCTACGGTATATAACCCCTCACATGTTTGTGTCCTCTCCTGTATAATAACGCCCTCCCATGGCTTGTATCCTTCCTTATATACCCTATCACATGGCTGTGTTTTCCTCTCTGTATATAACCCCTCACATGGCTTGTGTTCCTCTCCTTGTATATAACTCCTCACATGGCTTGTATCCCCTCGTCTCCTGTATATAACCCCTCACATGGCTTTGTATCCTCCTCCTGTGTAAACCCCCACATGCTTTATCCTCTCCTGTATATAACCCCTAACATGGCTTTTATCCTCTCCTGTATATAACCCCTCAAATGGCTTGTGTCCCTCTCCTGTATATACCCCTCACATTGCTGTATCCTCTCTCTTATATAACCCCCACAGGGTTTGGTAGCCTCTCCTGTATATAACCCCTCACATGGCTTGAATCCTCTCCCTGTATATAATCCCCTCACATGGCTTTTTCCTCGCGTGATAATAACCCCCTCACATGTCCTGTATCCTCTCCTGTACTATACCACTCTACATGGCTTGTATCCTCTCCTGTATATACCCCCTCACATGGCTTGTATCCTCTCTTGTATCTCACCCCTCACATGGCTTGTATCCTCTCCTTTATATAACCCTGCACATGGGTTGGTATCCATCCCCTCTGGTATCCTCTCCTGTATCTAACCCCACATGGCTTTGTATCCCTCTCCTTTATATAACCCCTCACATGGGGGGCGGGGGTGGGGGATGGGGGGGGTGGGGGGGGGGGGGGGGGGAGGTATCCATCCCCGCAGAAGGGGGGAGGTCATGAGATATTCTTTGGTGTATGATAACTTCCACTAGTCTGAGGAAGTCGGGACTTCTGGTTCGCTGTATGAACTCTCCTGTAATAACACCCCCTCACATGGCTTGTCATCCTCTCCTGTATATAACCCCTATCGCATGCTTGTCTCCCTCCTGAATACTAACCCCTCCATGGCTTGTATCCTTCCCTGTATATACCCCTCACATGGCTTGTATCCTCGTCCTGTATATAACCCCCTCACAGTCTTGCTTGTACCCGTTTCCTGTAATATACCAGCGCTTGCCTGACCTCTCCTGTAATATACCGCCCTCATGGGTTTGCCTCCTCCTATATGTATTAACCTGCTCACTCATGTCTTGTATCCCTCTCCTGTATATAACCCCCACATGTAATCCAATCCTCTCCTGTATATCAACCCACATGGTTTACCTTCGTATCTAACCCTCACAGTTCGCTTGTTCCTTCCTGTATATAACCCCCAACCACATGTCTTGTGATTCCCTCTGGCCTTTAATAACACCCCCTCACAATGGCTTGTATCCTCTCCCTGTATAATCACCCTCAATTATCATGTCTTGGATATCCCTGCTGCTGGGTCCTCTCATGTAAACACCCCCACATGGCTGGCTTGTATACGCTCTCCATGCTATGATAACCCTTAATCCCCTCACTTGGCTGTTCTTCCTCTCCTGTATATAACCCCTCCACGAGATGGCTTGTCCATCCATATCCTGTATATACACCCCTCACATGGCTTGTGATCCTCTCTGTATAGACCCCTCACATGGCTGGTGTCTCGTCCTTTATATAACCCCTCACATGTTGTATCCTCTTGCCTGTATATACCCCTCACAATGGCCTTTTTTGGTAGTCCTCTCCTGATATCAACCCTCTACAGTTGGCTTGTATCCTCTCCTGTATATAACCCGTCCTATGGCTTGTCTTCCTCTGCCTGTATATTAACCCCCTTCACAGGCTTGTTATCCTCGTCCCTCTGTATACCTAACTGGTCCGCCTATTCAACCACATTCGGCTTGTATCCTTCCTTTATATAACCAACTAACCCCCTCACATGGCTTGCGTGTCCTCCTGTTCATAACCCCGCCATGGCTTTGTATACTCTCCTGTATATAATACCGCCTCCACATTGCTTGTATCCTCTCCTGTATATAACCCCTCACATGCTGGTCGTATCCTCTCCTCTATAAACCCCTCACCATGCATGCTTGTATCCCTCCTAGTATTAACCCGTCCATCAGGGCTTGTGCTTCCTCTCCTGTATTAACCCCTCACATTGGCTTGCGCGTCCGTCTTGTATATAAACCCCTCACTGGCCTTGTATCCTCGTCCTTTATATAACCCCTCACAGTGGCTTTGTATCCTCTAGCCTTTATATAACCCCCTTACATGGCTTTATCTCCCCTCCTGTATTAACCCTCACATGCGTTTCCTTGTAAAGACTCCTCTCATCTGGGTTGCTGATATAAACCCGCTCACAGTGGTGCTTTACCTCGTGATCCTTATATAAACCCCCCTCACATGGCTGTATCCTCTCTGTATTAAACCCCCATCCAACATGCTGTTGCCTTCCATCCTTTCTATCAACCCCTCCACATGGCTTGTTGACCTCATCCTCGCGTGTAATAACCCCTCACTGCCTATTCCCTCTCCTGTATAATACCCACTCACAGTGCTTGTTATATCCGCTCCAATCGTCCCTGTCTTAATAACCCCTCACATGCCTTTGGATATCCTGCATTCTGATAGCACCCCTGCACAGGGCTTGTTATACCGCCCGGTATAGAACCCACTCACATTGGCTTGTGTATCCCTCTCCTGTAGTATACCCCCTCACATGGTTGTAGGTCCTCTCCTGTAAATAAACCCCACAATGTCTTTTATCCTCTCCTGTTATAGACCCCTCACATGGTTTGTATCCCTTCTGTATATACCCTCACATGGGCTCGTGTCTCCTGCTGGCTTTATTACACCCCCTCACATGGCTTGTATCCTCCCTGGTGATAACCCCTCCTCACATGCGGCTGTTTACCTCTTCCTATACTAACACCCCTCCACCTGGTCTTGTATCCGCCTTCCCTGTATACCCTCGACATGGCTTGTATTCCTCTCCTGTATATAACCCCTTACATTGGCTGGTGTCCTCGTCCTGTATATAGACCCTCCTCAATCATGCTTTGTATCCTCTCCGTCTGTATATTAACACCCCTCACAATGTTCTGTACCCGTCCTGTGAATGATTCCCATCAGGGCTTGTGATCCTCATTCCTGTATATCAGCCCCTCACATGGTATCCTTTCCCGTCCTTATATGAACCCTCACATGGCGTTGTATCCATCTCCTGTTATACCCCTCACATGGAGCCATTGTTATACCATCTCCATGGCTTTCCGTCGTATATAACCCCGAACTGGGCTGGTGGTCCTCGCCTGTATATAACCTCAGGAGCCTGCCAAACCCCTCACATTGGCTTAGTCACTCTCCGTCTATCAACCAACCCCTCACAGGGTTATGTATCCCTCCTGTTAATAAACACATATGACCCTCACATTGCTCCTGTATCCATCTCCGTCTATCCTGTAAATAATCCCCATCGACATGGCTTGTGCATCCTCTCCTTATACTAACACCCTCACATTGTTTGTATCCTCTCCTGATATAACCCCATACATGAGCTTTTATCCTCTCTCCGTCCTGTATAGTAACACCATCCATGGCCTTGTTATCCTCGCTGTATAACCCCCTATCACATTCGCTGTATACCTTCCTGTAATATCACCCCTCACATGCTTTATCCTCTCCTGTAGTATAACCCCAACGCGCCTTGGTTATCGTCCTATCCTCGTCAAATTATAAACCCCTCACATGGCTTGTATCCTCCTGTATATAACCCCTCACATCTTAGTAATTCGTCTTACTGGGCTCTGTATACACCCTCAACTGCTTTATCCGTGCGTTATCCCATCGACCCATTTGCATATGCTTACCATATCCTCTCCTGTTAACGAGAACCCTCACAGGCTTGTAGCCTCTCCTTCTATATAACCCCCTACGTCACATGGCTTGTATCCCGTCCTTATATAACCGCATTGGCTTGTGATCCTCTCCTGTATATACCCTCACGTGTCGCCTTCTCCTGTATTATACCTCCTCACATGGCGTGTGTACCTGCGTCCTGTAGTATACAACTCCTTCCATGGCTATTTCTTGCTCCCTCTCCTGTTAAACCCCCTCACATGGCTTGTATCCGCCTCCTGTATATACCCCCATCAATACTTGCTGGTTATCCCTCATCCATGTATATAACCCCATCACCTTATCTGACCTGTATGTATAATCCCATCCTGTCCTCGTATATCCCCTCTGCTTGCCCCTGTATATCACACCTACACCCTGGCTGTGTTCCTCTCTCCTGTATGTAACCCCTCACATGGACTTGGTGTCCTCACTGTGATCTAGAACCCCTCACATGGCTTGTGGTCCTCTGTTCCTGTATATAGCTCCCTCACATGGCTGGTATCCTGTTGTAATAACCCCCCTCACATCCTGTTCTCTGATTCCCCTTCATCCTGGTTGTCAATCTACTCCCGAAACCCCTCACAGCTGGCTTGTATTCCTCTTCCTGTATATAACTCCCAGCACGTCGGTTATACCTAAACCCCTCCACATTGGTCTTCAGTACTAACCCTCACGTGCCTGTATTAGTACGCTCCCGTCCTTACTCTCGCTATATACCCGCTCAACCTCATGGCTTATGTCTCCTCGTCCTTGCTATTTCTAACCCCCTCCACATCGGCCTTGATACCTGCTTGCCTGTATATAACCCCCTCACATTGCTCTAGCCTCTCAGTAATCCTCCTACATGCTGGTCTCATCTGAACCCCTCACTGGTTATCCCTCTCCTGTATATCAAACCCCTCACAGGCTGGGTCCCTCCTGTATACCACATGGCTTGTATCGGCCTGTCCTTATCGACTACCCCTTCACAATGGCTCATGGTATCACCTCCTTATATAACCCCTCACATTGGCTTCATTTATCCTTCTCCGATCAGTACGTTCACTGCTCTGTTCCTCCTATTTACACCTCTCTCACATCTGATCATTGTCTGAACCTCCGCTGGCTCTAGTGCCTCTGCCTGTATATAACTCCACTCTCACATGGCTGGCTGTCTTAAAGCCCCCTATGGCTATGTATCCTGTCCTGCTATACCGTCCAATGCTTTTATCCTCTCTGACTGGTATAGCACCCCTCACATGGCTTTGTTCCTCTCCTGTATTAACCCCTCACATGGCTGGTAGTCCTCTCCTGTATAATCCCTTCATGCACCTGCTTTTTGTTCCTCTCCCTGGTTGACCCCTCACCATGGCCTTGTTCCCTCCTTCCTGTATATAAACCCCAACATGCTGTGTATCGCTGCTCCTGTATATACACTCCTCTACAGTGGCTTGTATCCCTCCTGTATATAACGCCCCGATGGCTTTATCCGTATAAACCGTCTGGCTTGTATCCTCTCCTTACATAACCTCTACCCTCACATAGGCTTGTCATCCTCTTCGCCTGATATATATACCCCTCACATGGCCTGTTCCTCTTCCCGTATAAACAGCCTCACACTGGCTTGTAGCCTCTCCTGTAGATCACCCCCTCACATGGCTTGTATCCTCCGCATATCCCTCACATGTCCCTGTCACCCCTTCTGTATCCTCTCCTGTATATAACCCCTTACATGTACTTTTATGTATAAGGCCTATGGTTGTACCCTCTCCTGTATATAACCACCTCACTGTGGTGGTGCCTCTCCTGTATATAACCCCATCACATGGCTTGGTTATCCTTCCTGTATATAACCCTCACATGGTTTGTTCCTCTCCAGTTGTATATTGACCTCTTCACATTGGCTTGTATCCTCTCCGTATATGAGACCTTTATCCACCTATATTCCCTCATGGCTTGTACCATCGCTTAATTCCCTCCCTCCTGTATATCCTGAGATCCCAACCCTAACCCCCCTCTAGGCTTTGTACTCCTCTCCTGTTATTAAACCCCTCACATGCTTTTGTTCCCTCATCTGTAATAAACCCCTCACAATGGCTTGTATCCTCCTCCTCCTGTTATATAAACCCCTCACTATGGCTTTGTATCCTCTCCCGTATCTTAACCCTTCACAGTTGCGTCGTGTATCCCGTCCTGTTATAACCCCTCATCTGGCTTGTACCTCTCCTGTATATACCCCCACATGTACTCTCCGATCCTCCACATGGCTTGTATCCTCTCCTGTATATAACCCCCTCACATGATAATCCACCCTCCTCCTGTATATAACCGCCTCACATGGCCTTGTTTCCTCTTCTGTATATAACCCTCCTCACATGGGCTTGCTTCCTCGCTCCTCGTATATACCCCCATCACATTTGATCCTCTTCCTGTATATACACCCCTCACATGGCTTGTTCCTCTCCTGTTATATACCTCAACATGCTGTCCTTCCGCCATATACCCCTCACGTGGTATGTGTCCTCTCTGTAAACCTCCTGGTGTCCTCGTATATAACCACCCATCACTGCGTTGTATCCTCCTCCTGTATACTACCCCATCCACACCTGCTTGTATACCTCTCCTGTAATATAACCCCCACATGCTGTATCCTCCTCCTGATATCTAACCCACCTCACATTGGCTTCATCCTCTCCTGTATATAAACCTCTCACAATGGCTTTCTGTCCTCTCGCTGTATTAACCCCTCACATCTGTCCCAAACCCTCACATGGCTTGTTATCGCTCTCCTGTATTGTAACGCCCTCCATGTGTAGTCCTCGCCTGTATCTATAACCTCTCACAATATCATGGTGTTGCCTCTATCCTGTATAAAACCCCTCACATGGCTTTAGATCCCGCTTGTATGAACCCCCTCTACTGTGTTGTTCCTCTCCTGTATATCCAACCCCTACTATGGCTTGTATCCTCATCCTTAGATTACCCACACATGGCTCACTGATCTTCCTTCCTCTCCTGTATATAACCCCTACACAGGCTTGCTCATCTTCCTCCCTGTATACTAACCCCTCACAGGGCTTTTTGTATCCTCTCCTCTATGAACCCCTTCACATGGCGTTTGTCCTCCTCCTCTCTGTATATAACCAACCCTCTTACACGTTTGTCTCTCTTGTATATAACCCCTTACATGGCTTGTATCCTCTCCTGTATATAACCGCTCACATGGCTTGTATCCTCCCTGTATATAAACCCCTCACATGGGCTTTGTGTCCCTCTCCTCGTATAAATAACCCCTCCATGTCTCTGTGCCTCTCCTGTAGATAACTCCTCACAGGGCTTGTATCCTCAGTCCTCTCCTGTTATATAACCCCTCACCTGTCCTTGTGATCCTCTCCTGTGTATACCCCTCACATGGCTTGTATCCTCTCCTGTATATAACCCCTAACTGTTGGTATCCCTCCTGTATTCACCTCCTCACATGGCTTGTTGTCCTCTCCGGTATATAACCCCTCACTGCGCTTGTTCCTCTCCTGATATAACCCCTCACATGGTTTGTATCCTCTCTGTACTATACCATCTACTCACATTGCTTAATCCTCTCCTGTATATAACCCCTCACATGGCTTGTTTTCCTCTCGTGTTATAACCCCCTCACATGTCCTGTATCCCCTCCCTGTATATAACCAGCTCACTACAATTGCTTTATCCTCTCCTGTATATAACCCCCTCACATTGCTTGTATACTCTCCTGTATATCACACCCCCTCACATGGCTTTTCCTCTCCTGTAGTAACCCCTCACATGGTTTGTATCCTCTCCTTAGATACTCCCTCACATGGCTTGTAATCCTCCCTGTATATAACCCCTCACATTCTTGTATCCTGCGCGTGTATATAACCCCCTCACATGTCCTGTATACTCCCTGTATATCACCCTCACATTGCTTGTATCCTCTATTCCTCTCCTGTATATAACCCCTCACATATGGCTGGTATCCTCATCCTGTATTAACCCCCCTCAACATATGCTTGTATCCGCTCCTTAATAACCCTCCCTGGCTTGTTCCTCTCCTCTCCTCCCGTATATAACCCCTCACATGGCCTGTATCCTCCCTCCCCGTCCTTATATAAACCCAAGTCTTAAATCCTCTCCAGTATTAAAACCCTCACATGTATCCTCTCCTGTATATACCTCTTCACATTTGCTTGTTCCGCCTCTCCTGTATATATCCCCCTCACATTAATTGTAATCCCTCTCCTGTATAACCCCGTCACATGGCTGTGTGGTCCTCTCCTGTATACTACCCCTCCCATGGACTTGTCTCCTCTCCTTTTATAAACCCCTCACTGGCTTGTATCCCTCCTGTATATACCCATCACATGGCTTGTATCCTCCTCCTGTATATACCCCCCACCGGCTTGTAATCCTCTCCTGTATATAACCCCCACATGGCTGTATCCGCTCCTGGGATATAACCCCTCACATGGCTTGTGTCCTCTGCTGTATATACCCCTCACTCTTGTGTCCTCTCCTGTAGATTAACCCCTCACATGGCTTGTATCCTCTCCTGTATATAACCCCTCCATGGTTTGTATCCTCTCCTATATAACCCCTCAATGGCTTGTATCCTCCTCTCCTGTATTTAACCCCTCAATGGCTTGTATCCTCCCCATCCTCCCTCGCGTTGGTGGATAGACCCCCTCACATGTTCCTGTATCCCTCCTGTATATAACCTACCCACCCCCCTCACATGGCTTGTATCCCTCTTCCTGTATATCCCCCTCCATGGCTTGTATCCTCTCCTGTAATAACCCCTCACACAAGTGGCTTCATCCTCTCTGTATACAACCCCCTCACGCTGGCTGTAATCCTCTCCTGTATATAACCCCGCACATGGCTTGTACCTATCTACTGTATTAACCCCGTCAAAAAAAAATGGCTTGTTTTCCCTCCTCCTGTATAGATCCCCTCACATGGCTTGTCTCCTCTCCTGTATATAACCCGCTCACATGTCTTGTTCCTCAATCCTTTTTAACCCTCACATGGGCTTGGTGTCCTCTCCTGTATATGACTCCTCACATGGCGTGTAGCCTCTCCTGTATATAACCCTCACAGCTTGTCTCCTCGCCTGTGTATAACCCCTCACATGGCTTGTCTCCTCTCCGTATATACCCCTCACATGGCTTGTATCCTCTCTCTCCTGTATATAACCCCTCACATTGCTTGTGTCCTCTCTGTATATAACCCCTCATGGCGTTGTATCCTCTCCTGTATAACCCCTCAACATGGTTTGTATCTCCTCTCCTGTATATAACCCCTCACATGGCTTTTATGCCTCTCCTGTATATTACCCCTCACCTGGCTTGTTTCCTTCCTCCTTCTCCTCGCGTGTATAACCCCCTCACATGTCCTGTATCCTCTCCTGTATATAACCAGCTCACATGGCTTGTATCCTCTCCTGTATATAACCCCCTCAACAATGGCTTGTATGCTCTCCTGTATCCACCCCTCACATGGCTTTGTATCCCTCCTGTATATACCCCGCTACCCCTCACATGGTTTGTATCCTCTCCCGTATATAACCCCTCCCATGGCGTTTTCCCTCTCCTTTACAATAACGCCCTCACAATGCTTAGCCTCCGCGTTTATATAACCAACCAACCCCGCTCACATTCTGTATACTCTCCTGTATATCACCCCTCCCATGGCTGTTCCTCTCCTTTATTAACCCCCCTCACATGGCTTGTATCCTCTCCGGATATACCCCTCACATGGCTTGTATCCCCTCTCCTGTATATAACCCCATCACAGCTTTGTATCCTCTCGTTCCCGTTATAAACCCTCACATGGCTTGTATCCCCGTCCTGGATATAACCAAGTCGTGTTGCCTCTCCTGTATATAACCCTCACATGTATCCTCTCCTGTATATAACCTCTTCAATGGGTCTTGTATCCCTCTCCCCTGTATATAACCCCTCACATGAATTGTATACTCTTCTGATATATAACCCCTCACAATGGCTTGTGTCCTCTCCTGTATATAACCCCTCACTCATGGCTTGTATCCTCTCCTGTATTAACGCCATCACATGGCTTGTCTCCTCTCCGTATATAACCCCTACCCCTCCCATGGCTTTAAATCCTCTCCTGTATATAACCCCTCACAGGGCTTGTATCCTCTCCTGTATCTAACCCCTTCACATGGCTTGTGTCCTCTCCTGTATATAACCCCTCACATGGCTTGGTTTCCTCTCCTGTATTATAACCCCTCAACATGGCTTGTAATCCTCTCCTGTATATAACCCCCTCCCCCCACATGCTTGTATCCTCTCTTCCCTGTATAGCCCCCCCACATGCTTGATCCCCTCTCCGGTATATAACCCCTCACATGTTTTGTAACCTCTCCGGTATATAACCCGCTCAAATGGCTTGTGTCCTCCTCCTGTAATATAACCTCCTCACATGGCTGTGTGTCCTCGCTCCTGTATATAACCCCTTCACATGGCTTGTATCCTCCCTCCTGGTAATAAACACCCCTCAATGGTTTGTATCCTCTGCCTGAATAGACCCCTCACAGGCTTTATCCTCTCCTTATAGAACCCCTCACATGTTGATTTTATCCTCTGCGGTTTATATAACCCCCTCACATGTCCTGTATCCCTCCTGTATATACCCCGCTCATATGCTTGTATGACTCTCCTTTATAACCACCCCCTCACCTGGCTTGTACCTCTCGCTGTATATCACCCCTCACATGGCTTGTTCCTCCTCCTGTAAATAACCCCTCACATGGCTTTCTATCCTCTTCCTGTATACAACCCCTCACATGGCTTGTATCCTCCTCCTTATATAACCCCTCCTGGCTTGTAACCCTCTACTGTATATAACCCCTCGCATGCTTGGTGTCCTCTCCTGTATATAAAACCCCTGCACTGGCTTGTTATCCTCCCTGTATATAACTCTCTCACATGGCCTTGTATCCTCTCCCTGTATAATAACCCCCTCCCATGGCTTGTGGTCCTCTCCTGTATATACCCCTCCCAATGGCTTGTGTTCCTCATCCTGATATAACTCCTCACATGCTGTATCCTCTCCGTTATACTAACCCGCACAATGGCTTGTGTCCTCTTCCTGGTATTATAACCCCTCACATGGCTTTGTCCTCTTCCCTGTATATAACTCCTCCCATGGCTGTATCCTCTCCTGTAGATAACCCCCCTCAGCATTGGTTTGTATCTCTCCTTATATAACCCCCTCACATGGCTTGTTATCCTCCTCCGTATATACCCCTCACATGGCTTGTATCCTCGCGTTATATAACACCCCCACCCCCTCACATGTCCTGTAATCCTCTCCGTGGAATAACCCCTCACATGGCTTTATATCCTCTCCTTTATTTAAAAACGCCCTCACATGGCTTGTATACTCTCCTCCTGTATATTCGACCCTCACATGGCTTGTCTCCTCGTCCTGATATCTAACCCCTCACTGGCGGTTTGTGTCCTCTCCTGTATATACCCCTCACATGGTTTTGTCCCTCTCCTTTATATAAACCCCCTCACATGGCTTGAATCCTCTCCTGTATATAACCCCTCACAGATGGTTTGGAATCCTCTCCTGTAATAACCCCTCACTGACTTTATCCTCTCCTTTATATAACCCTCACAATGGCTTGTATCCTCGCGTGTATATAAAACCCCCTCACATTTCCCTGTGTCCTGTATACTCTCCTGTATATCACCCCTCACATGGCTTGTATCCCCTCTCTGTATAATAACCACCCTCACGGCTTGTATCCTCTCCTTTAGATAACCCCCTCACATGGCTTGTGAATCCTCTCCTGTATAGACCCCTCCCCATTGGCGTGGATCATCTCCCTTATACTAAACCCCTCACATGCGTTGTATCCCCGTCCTGTATATAACCATGCTGTGTATCCCCTCTCCTGTAAGACCCGCACAACGAATCCCCTGTATAAACCCCCTCACATGGCTTGTATCCTCTCCTGGAATAATCCCCTCAACATTCATTGTATCCTCTCCTGTATATAACCCCTCACATGCTTGTATCCTCTCCGTAATATAACCATTGCTGTGTGTCGCTCTCCTGTAATACCCGCACCGTTAGCCTCTCCCGTATATAACCTCTCACATATGGCTTGTATCCTCTCCTGTATAGAACCCCTCACATAATTTTCCAAATCCCTCCTGTATATAAACCCCTCAATGGCTTGTGTCCCTTCCTTATATAACCCTCACAATGGCTTGTTTCCTCTCCTCCTGTCTATACCCCCCCATCACATTGGCTTGTATCTCTCCGGTATATACCCCCTCCATGGCTTGTATCTCCTTCCTGTATATAACACCTCACCATGCTTTGTACCTCTCCTGTATATAACCCCTCACATGGCTTGTACCTCATCCTGTATATAACCCCATCACAATGGTTGTATCCTCTCCTGTATATACCCCTCACCTGGCTTGTACCTTCCCTGTATATACCCCTCCCTCACATGGCTTGTAATCCTCTCATGTATATAACCCCTCACATTGCTTGTATCCTCTCCTGTATCTAACCCCTCACATGGGCTTGTATCCTCCTCCTGTAGATCCCCCTCACAGGGCTTTTATTCCTCTCCTTTATAGAACCCCTTCACAATAAGTTGCTTGTATCCTCCGCTCCTGTATAGAACCCCTCCCTGGCTTGTGTCCCTGTCCCTTATATACCCCTCACAATGGCTTGTGTCCTGTCCTGTATATAACGCCCTCACAGGGCTGGGTCCTGTCCTGATTATAACCCCTCACAAGCTGGTGCCTTTCCCTGAATATACCCCTCACATGGCTTGTGTCCTCTCCTGTATAATAAACCCCTCACATAATGGCTGGTGTCTCCCTCTCCTGTTTATACCCCTCACATGCTTGTATCCTTCTCCTGTATATAACCCCTCACATGGCTTGTATCCTCTCCTGTATATAAAACCCTCACATTGCTTGTATCCTCTCCTGTATATTAAAACCCCGCACATGCTGTATCCCTCTCCTTTATAGAACCCTCACATGGCTTGTGTCCTTCCTGTATATAACCCCTCACATGGCCTGTGTCCTCACTCGGTATATAACCCCTTCACATGGCTTGTACCTCTCCTGTATATAACCCCTCACACTGACTTGTTATCCTCTCCTGTTATAACCCCTCACATGGCTTGTATCCTCCTCCTGTATATACGCCCCACTGGCTTGTATCCCGTCCGTATATAAACCACTCAATGGCTTGTATCCTCTCCTGTATATAACCCCTCACAGGCTGTATCCTCTTCCTGTATATAACCCCTCACATGGCCTTGTATCCTCTCCGTATCTAACCCCTTTCCCCAACAACATTGCTTGTATCCTCTCTCTCCTGTTATAACCTCTCACACATGGCCTTGTGTCCTCTCCTGATAGACCCCTCACATGGCTTTATCCTCCTCCTTATATAAAAAACCCCATCACATGGCTTGTATCCTCTCCTGTTATAAGCGCCCTCACTGGTCTTGTAATCCATCCTCTCCTGTAATAACCCCTCACATGGTGTATCCTCTCCTTTATCATACCACCCCCCGCCTCGCATGGCTTGTGTTCCTGTCCTGGTATATAACCCCTTCACATGCTGGTGTCCGGTCCTGTTATAACCCCTCACGTGGCTGTGTCCTGTCCTTGTATAATAAAACCCCTCGCACAATGGTTGTGATCCTCTCCTGATATAAACCCCTCACATTTGCTGGTGTCCTCTCCTTTATATAACCCCTCCCTTTGCCTGTAGCCTTCCTGTATTCCCCCTCACATGGCTTGTATCCTCTGTATCCCTCCTCTCCTGTATATACCCCCTCACACTGGCTTGTATCCTCTCCTGTATCACCCCCATCATCACATTGCTTTTGGTATCTTCCTGTATATAACCACCCCTCACTTACTGTATGTATCCTATCCTCTCCTGTCTATAAACCTCTCACATGCTTGTTTCCTCTTCCTGTATATAACCCCTTCACATTGCTTGTTATCCTCTCCTGTAATATACCCCTCACAAGCTGTATCCTCTCCTGTATATAACCCCTTTACATGGCTGTGGTCCCTCTCCTGTTATATACCCCCTCAACAATGGATGTAACCTCTCCTGTATATCCCTCACGTGGCTTGTATCCCCCTCCTGTATATTAACCCCCTCACAGCTTGTACCTCCCTGTATATAACCCTCCACATGGCTTTTTGTATCCTCTCCTGTATATAACCCTCACTGCTTGTGTCCTCTCCTTATATAACCCCTCCCATGGCTTGGTGTCCTGTACTGTATATACCCCTCAATGCTTGTGTCCGTCTGGAGATACCCCTCACTGGCTTGTATCCTCTTCCTGATTTATAAACCCCCTCACAATTGCTTGTATCCTCCTCCTTTATTACCTTTCACATGGCTTGTATCCTTCCTGTTATATAAGCCCTCACATGGCTTGTATCCTCTCCTGTAAGATAACCCCTCACCTGTGGCTTGTTATCCTCTCCTGTATTATAACCCCTCCCATGTTGTATCCCCTCTCCTGTTATATACCCCTACACACTGCTTGTGTTTCCTCTCCTTTATAGACCCCCTCGCCCTTTATCCTCTTCCTTTTATCTAACCCCTCAATGGCTTTATCCCTCCTCCTGTATATAACCCCTCACAATTGCTTTATTTCCCTCTCCTGTAATATAACCCCCTCACATGTACCAGCCTCTCCTGTATATAGCCCCTCACACATGTCTTGTATCCTCCCCCCCCCCCCCCCCTTCCTGTATATAACCCCCACATGCTTGTACTCCTCTCCTGTATGGAAACCCCTCACATGGCTTGGTGTCCTCTCCTGGATATAACCCCATCACATGGCTGGTTCCTCTCCTGTTATAACCCCTCACATGGTTGTTCCCTCTCCGTATATAACCCCCCTCACATGGCTGTATCCTCTCCTGTATATTCCATCCCCACATGGCTTGTATTCCCGTCCTGTATATAACCCCTCACATGGCTTTATCCATCCTCTCCTGTATATAACCCCTCACATGGCTTGTGTCCTCTCCTGTATATAACCCCTCACGTTCTTGTATCCTCTCCTGTATCTAACCCCCCACATGGCTTGTCTCCTCCTCTCCCTGTATAGAACCCTCATATGGCTTTTGTCCTCTGCTGTCATATAACCACCACCCCCTCACAGGTCTTGTATCCATCTCTCCTGTATATACCCCCCTCGACGTCTTTAAAATCCTCTCCTGTATATAACCCCTCACCTGGCTTGTGTCCCTCTCCTGTATATAACCCCCCCCTCCTGGCTTGTGGTCCTCTCCTGATATAACCCCACATGGCTTGTATCCCGTCCTGTATATACCCCTCACATGGCTTGTATCCTCCCTGTATATAACCCCTCACATGGCTTTGTGTCCTCTCCTGTTATATAACCCCTCACATGTCTTGTCATCCTCTCCTGTATATAAACCCCCTCCTGGCTTGTATCCTCTCCTGTATAAACCCTCCTATGGCTTGTGTCTCTGCTGTATAAACCCCTCAATGCTTGTATCCATCCCTCCTGTATATAACCCCCTCACTTGTCTTGTATCCTCTCCTGTATATAACCCCTCACATGGCTTGTTTCCCTCCTTTAATATACCCCCTCCCATGGCTTGTATCCTCTCCTGTATATAACCTCGAACATGTCTTGTATCCTCTCTTGTAATATAACCCCTCACATTGCTTGTGTCCTCTCCTGTTATAACCCCTCAACATTGCTTGTGCCCTCCTGTATGACCCAAACCCCCTCACATGCTTGTTCCTCTCCTGTATATAACCCCCTCACATGTTCCTCTCCTGTATATAACCCCCTCGACAGGCTTTATCCTCTCCTGTATCTACCCCTCACAATGGCGTTTATCCTCTCTCTGTTAGAACCCCCTCACATGTCTTGGTGTCTCTCCTGTAATAACCCTCACTGTCTGGTGTCCTCTCCTGTATTAACCCCCTCACATGGCTTGTATCGCCCTCTCCTGTAATATCCCCACATGGCCTTGTTCCCGTCCTGTATAAACCCCTACCCCTCACATGGCTTGTATCCTCTATCCTCTCTGTATATAACCCTCACAATGGCTTTGTCCCTCCTGTATTAACCCCTCACATGTCTTGTAATCCCCTCTCCTGGAATATAACCCACCCCTCACATGGCTTGTATCTCGCCTGTATATAACCCTCATATGGCTTGGTCCCTCTGCTGTTCTAACCCCCTCACATGTCTTGTATCCTCGTCCTGTAATATAACCGCAAAACCCCCCAACCCCCTCAGTCTTGTATCCTCTCCTGTTATATAACCCCTCACGTGGCTTGTGTCCTCTCCTGTATATAACCCCTCACATGGCTGTAATCCCTCTCCTGTATATAACCCCTCAACATGGCTTGTATCCTCTCACTGTATGAACCCCATCACATGGCTTGTATCCTCTCCTGTTATACTAACCCCTCACTGCTTTGTTTCCTCTCCTGTATATAACCCCTCACTCTTGCTTGTGTCCTCATCCTGTATATAACCCCTCACATGGCCTTGTATCCTTCCTCGTCCTGTATATGACCCCGCAACTGGCTTGTATCCTCTTCTCCTGTAAATATAACCCCTCACAATGGCTTGTTCCTACGTCCTGTATATAACCCAACCCCTCACATGGGCTTGTGTCCTCATTCCTGTATAAACCCCACAATGCCTTGTATCCCGTCCTGTATATAACCCCTCACATGGCTGTATCCTCTTCCTGTTATAACCCTCACATGGCTTGTGTCCTCTCCTGTATATTAACCCCAACTCCCTCACATGTCCTGTATCCCCTCTCCTGTATATAACCCACCCCCCTCACATGGCGTGTTCCCCTCCTGTATATAACCCTCCTATGGCTTGTTCCTCTGCTGTATATAACACCCTCACATGTCTTGTTCTCTCCTGTATAGAACCCCCTCACGTTGTCTTGTCTCCGCTCCTTATATAACCCCTCACATGGCTTGTGTCCTCTCCCTTATATAACCCCCTCACATGGCCTGTAATCCTCTCCTTCTCCTGTATATCCCTCCAATGTCTTTATCCTCTCTTGTATATAAAACCAACCCCTCACATGGCGTGTTGCCTCTCATCCTGTATATACCCCTCCACATTGGCTTGTGTCCCCTCTCCTGTATATAACCCCCCTCCATGGCTGTATCCTCTCCTGTCTATAACCCCCCCTCACATGTTCCTCTCCTGTATATAACCCCCTCACTGGCTTGTATCCTCTCCTGTAATAACCCCCCTCACATGGCTTTTATCCTCTCCTTTATAGACCCCTTCACATGGCTTGTGTCCTCCTCCTGTATATAACCCCTCACATGGCTGGTGTCCTCTCCTGTATCTACCCCCTCACATGGCTTGTTGCCTCTCCTGTATGTAACCCCCATCACATGGCTTGTTCCTCTCCTGTATATATCCCCACATGGCTTGTATCCCTTCCTGTATTATCCCCCACATGGCTTGTAGCCTCTCCTGTAGTAACCCCTAACATGTCCTTTTGTCCTCTCCTGTATATAACCCCTCACAATGTCTTGTATCCCTCTCCTGTATATAACCCCCTCCACATGGCTGTAATCCTCATCCTTATATAACCCTCATATGGCTTTGTGTCCCTCTGCTGTATTATAACCCCCCTCACATGTCTTTGTATCCTCCCTGTATAAACCCCGTCACGTCTTGTATCCTCTCCTGTAATAACCCCTCACATGGCTTGTGTCCTCTCCAAAAAAGGGAAGGTATATACCCTCACATGGGCTTGTGTCCTCTCCTGTAATAACCCCCCCATGCTTTGTATCCCGTCTGTAGATAACCCCCACGGCTTTTATCCTCTCCTGTATATAACCCATTCACATGCTTGTGTCCTCTCCTGTATATAACCCCTCACATGTTTTATCCCTCACTGTATAATAACCCCCCCTCACATGGTCTTGTAATCCCTCTCCTGTTCTAACCCTCCTATGCTGTGCCCTGCTGTAATCATTTAACCTCCTCACATGTCTTGTATCCTCTCCTGTATATACCCCCCTCGACTTGTCTTGTATCCTCTCCTAGATATAACCACCCTCCATGCTTGTGTCCTCTCCTGTATATAGCCCCTCACATGGGCTTTTGTCCTCCGTCCTGTATTAACCCTCACATGCTTGTATAATCCTCTCCTGTAATAACCTCACGTGTCTTGTAATCCTCTCTTGTATATAACCCCTCACATGGCTTGTGGCCTCTCCTGATATAACCCCCTCCACATTGCTGTGTCCTCTCCTGTATATAACCCCCTCACATGGCTTGTATCCTCTCCTGTATATAACCCCCTCACATGTATCCTCTCCTGTATATATATATCAAATGATACCAAAGTGTAATCAGTCGAATTATCCAGTGTTAGTGCATTCTTTTCAGATATCCCTGAATTTCAATGTCCACCCTTGTTCTCATATAGACGTGGCAGCAACCTAAAAGATAAAAATTGTGGGGCCGATTTCGGCTCTAAACAACTCACAACAGCCGAGGCATAATTGGATACTCTCAGAAAGTGAATTGTTTCCCCCTCTGCCTGTCATGTCGTAATTGCTTGTATATGATTAATGCAATTCATTAT
>CM033642.1:170744026-171083828 GCA_019512145.1 Engystomops pustulosus | reverse complement strand
GAACATAGGGGTAATACTTATGACATTAGACACTTTTTAACCTGCAACAGTGACTTTGTGATTTACCTATTGTCCTGTCCTTGCCAACTAGTATATGTGGGTGAAACCACACTTGACCTTAAGATGAGACTTAACCAACACCGGTATACGATCCGAAGGGTGTCAAAGATCTGCCGGTGTCCAAACACTTCTCAGAAATGGGACACACTGAGGGACAACTGAGATTTAGGATCATTGATCATGTACCCCCTCTACGGAGAGGTGGTGATCGTGAACGGCTTCTTAAAATTAAAGAATTAAAGTGGATACATAAATTGGGTTCCCTTAAACCTCAAGGTCTTAATGTGGATTTTAAATTAAATGTAATTTGATTTAATTCAAGAAACTGTCATCTAATGCACTAAATGTGGTCTCCAAACCACACATGGTTTAATACTTTATCGAAAGCTGTTCCCCTCAATGGTGTGCGTTTCTCTTGATTCCCCTTCTTTCCCAGTATATTTGAGGTATCTTATGAAATTACGTATTGTATCCCTTGACTTATACTTGTCTCTTTTCTTTTACAGAACTCTCCTAGATATGGAAGAAGTTCATGTGATACATATCCGGGACTGGCTGGCGAAACCAACTTTCATATATAAATGTTTTTTTCACATGTACATACTCGCACTATGACAAGGACACAATTATTGCATTTCTTTGTTTGTTATACTTAGTTTTTTCTTTGCGTGTAGGTATGTCTTTAAATATTCTTATGTAGCAAGGATACCCCTGTTGCGGCAATTCTGGATCAGTGTGGGTGCTGTTGTCCTTCATTGGATCATTATCCCACACATATTCCAGGGAGTGAGGGAGTGTCTCCCAGTTACGGGATGACACCACCACTCTTCGTCCAGGCTGGTTGACCTAGCACTTTATACTTACCTGATACACGCCTAATTAACTGGTTGCCCTTAACCAAAATGGTGCACATAACCAGGCTTCAGCATGTGCGCATGTCTGTATTGGGTGGTTGGTTTCCCACACCCACGATGGAGATTTATGCTTCCCGACACGGCAATACGCCTGCGCGACTGAATCAAACCCTTGGCCGGATAGTGCGAGCAGGTAATGTTTTTTAAAATCACCTGCACTTTACCCATATTAATTACCCTGTTAAAAGGTTTTTGTACTGTTTTACACTTATATTATGCTATATAATGTATCTATATGTCCTCACAATATGCTGCATTGATATACTATTGAATTGTACTGACATGAAGCACTGCACTTTATATTGGATTTTATATTAATTGCTATGTTGCACTAAGAGAGTATATATATGTTCTTGTAACCTCACTTGAGAAAGGCTCACGTGTATACGAGCCAAAATGTCGTCTTCTATGGATTAAAACCACAGTTTTTTCACCATATTTTTTTGTGCTGCCTTTTTCATCATTTGCTATTTGGAGGGTCCTTTCCCTAAGTACATCAAACCAAACATGATTTCCTGCATCTGGAACATTTCTTACTACTGTTCTGTATTAGCTACCTGCTAAGAAGAAGCTTAAGTTACATATTACAGAAAAAAGATGGGATACTAACGCATTTCAGTCAAGTTTAAACTCCGTTTATCCCTCTGGGGATTTCTTAACTACTTAAAACATTGCATCCCATTGACCTATGGCTGCAGTCTCTAAGTTACATGGTTCTGATTCCTGCGCTGTTAGCAGGTGATTAGCATCTGCTGTCAAGACTTTTTCCCTGAGCCCATGAAATATGACCTTATATTTTCACTGTAGCAGATGCATATGCAAACCTTCTGATTAGACTGTAAAATCCAGCAGTGACCCAGCACTGCACATGCTCTACAGCCGCCATTTCAAAAGAAATAGATCTATTCATTAAAATAAAACCTTTTTTTTTCTTTTTTAATGGTCTGTGAAACTAGACATCCATTGACCTGTTATGTAGAATAGTAACTTCACTTGCTGGGAAATGAGTCTTTGAAACTAATGCACGGTCTTTCTCCAACATTTAAGGTGATTTGTTAACGTTCTGGCTCCATTATTGCAAAATGTAGTATTGTATTGTCAAATCTTTAGCCTTCATTGTTATACAAACCCTTTAAGAATTACTTATTTAAAGGCAATGTATTGCATTGATTTTTTTCTGATGCTTTAAAAGCATATAATGAAATCTTATTTTACTATTTTTTTGCTGAGCGATGTAAGCATCGGTTTAAGATACACTTTACAGCAGCCACATGTAGGTAACTTGAGGGGGTGCAGAGAGTGTGGTCGCAACTGGGCCCAAGAAGCTTGGGGGCCCATAAGGTGTCCCTTTCCCATATGAAAAGACTAGTACTATAATTCATACATTAACCCCTTACCTACATGTGACGTAATACTATGTCACATGCCGGGTGCGGGTACATGGAGAGGGCTCATGGGCTGAGCCCTTTCCATAGCCGGTAAGTTTTTGCTGCATATTGCAGCAAAGGCTTACCAGTAACACCCGCTATCAGTGCCAGCACCGATCCCGGGTGTTTTCCCGCTGATAGCCGCTGGCAAAACTTCCGGGGGCTTAAAAAAGATGGCGGCGCCCGCGGCGTGACATCATCAGGGAGCCATGGCAGCCTCGGGTCTACCGAAGATCCGAGGCATCTTCGGGTTAACCCATGCACTACAGCAGTGGTGGCGAACCTATGGCACTGGTGCCAGAGGCGGCACTCGGAGCCCTCTTTGTGGGCACCCAGGCCATCACCCCAGCATGAAGCTCACCAGACAGGACTCAAAGAATCTTCCTACAGAATCTTTCTAACAGGAGCCCTAGAGACTCCCGGAGCCCCTGTGCACTACATGAGGAGACTATGGTAGAGTAACCTGCACCTCGGTGACTAATCGTCTACACTGGGCTCCGGCATTGGGCTGACAGGATGGGTGTGGAGCAGCGCTTGTCACTCATTACAGAGCTGCTCTGTCGTTGCACTCTCATCACTAGTCCTCGTCCTCTACCTCACAGCAGTATTAGGAGCAGCAGTTGTGAGTGAGTGAAGGAGCAGGAGGCGGCAACTCTAAGCCTCCTCCTTTGTCTGTGTAGGGCGGTCGGCTGACTCCTGCCTGCCACAGGGGGATGATTTTTGAGTCTCCGGAAATGATGAAAATAAGGATTGAAAACGAGAGAGAAGAGTGAGGGAAGGAGAGAAAGTTTCTTCAGCGAGGTAAACGCATAAACCGAGCGGCTCCTCGTTGTGTCGTGCTGCCTGCTCTTATCTGGCGGGACGCCGCCTGCAGTGTCGCATTCCTTCACACTGATAACAGCGCTCCTCCTGCCACTAATAAAACTCCGCTTCCTCTCACTGTCTGTCCGCTCCTCTCACACTTCCCATTCACTATGTAGTGGAAGGGTTTGTGCACAGGTCCCGTCCTGCACAGAGTACTTTGTCTTTAGGTATTGTGCTGGGCAGATGCTTGTTCTCTTGCTACAGCTATGTGTATAGTGTAGGACACTGCAAACTACCGTAGCAATAGCAATGCCATATACCAGGGAAGACCAGCCTGTTCTTTAGGTCATTGGGCAGTTGGCAGGGAAATAGCGCTAAATATTTTCTTTACATTAACATTGATCCCTTCAGTGACAAGAATGTGTCCACCTGAAGAAATCCTTAAAGGGATCACGACAAGTCATCTCTTATCAACAGGAGCGGATAAATTCAGATAACTAGAATGAGGGCGCTTTCCCATGTGGCGTTTTTCGTGCGTTTTTAAATGCACCCAAAATGCAAGTGGGAGGGGGTTTGCCTAGACGCATGCGTTTCCAATGAAATGCATGCGTTTCATTGCAGACACATATTCGTTTTGGTCAACCCCCCTCCCGCTTTCGTTTTGGATTAGTTTAAAAACGTGAGAAAAACACCACATGAGGGTTGCACTCGAAATTAATGCCGCTCCATACACTGCCTATGGAAGTGGCGTAATACTGCTCTCAGCTAATGCCATCACCTTATAGATGAATAGAGCAGCAGGAGCATGTGCCAGCTATCACCGGTTCTTATGAGCGGTCACACCACCTGTGGATAGGGGATAGATTGTGACTGGACAATATCTTTAAGGGCTGATTCACACCAAAGTGAAAACCGCTGATGTGTGTTCTGTATTTTGAAGAGATTGTGTGGATGTACCCTTAATAAGTAGACTTAGTTTATGAGAATGAGTAAAAAATGAAACTCTTCTGTAAAAATGGATGAAAGTTTCTTATGGCTGGGAAGAGACTTGTTCATGTGAATATGGTCTAAGGCTGCATTTACACGAACGTATGCCCACACGGCTATGGTATACGTCTGGCACCATGGAGAGGAGGAGGGGTGACACCTCCCCTCTCCATAGAAATGCATTGCATATGATCCGTAGCACGGGGAAAGATAGGACATATGTCCCCCATACGGTAGTGTGAATGCAGCCTAAGGCTGATTAGGGTGATAGTACATGATGAGAATCACTAAAGAATCTGGTCAAAAATCTCCATGAATTCTGTGTGGATTTGCCACAATTAATCGATTTTAGATGTGAATTCGCATGTTTGCGTGTTACCTGAATGAAACGGCTAAACACAACGTGAAAAGTTCTTTAGTTCTGTTCACACTGAACATCTTTTTTTAGAGCAAAGATCTGGTTTATTGTGTGGAAAAGGATTGTAAAATATATGCCAAATGTATCTATAGTAACTTATTCACCTTAAAGAGTAACAGTAACTATTTGCTCTCCAGCTGGTGCTGAATGCCTCTCTGGCATGATGTTTTAGCAAAGGAAGCCATCATGTCAGGATATATGGGGCAAAAGTCGAACAACAGTTGTATGCAAAGTTGAAATCCAGACAACTACTTTGAAGGATTAAAAGGAAAATGTGGCCAACGGCAGGGGAGTCTGTAAAAGAAGGTTATAAAATAACTTTTATTCATCTTACAGTTGTGCTGATCACTGACAGGTGTAAGTGGTACCGTACCATCCATGTAATGTCACTGCATACAAACAGCCGCAGTCCTGTAACAGAGGAGCAAGATGAGTAGAAGTTCTGTTTAATGTTAAAACCTCCACTGCTGGTGGTCATTTTTTTTTTTATTTATAAAGCCCATGTATGAGATTTCTGCACACCACACAGCTATATCTACATTAATACCACCTAGGCCATCTCCCCCTAGACCAGTGGTGGCGAACCTATGGCACTGGTGCCAGAGGTGGCACTCGGAGCCCTCTCTGTGAGCACCCAGGCCTTCACCCCACCATGAAGCTCACCAGACAGGACTCAAAGAATCTTCCTACAGAATCTTCCTACAATGATCTTCCTACAAGGATTTGCCCTCCTCCTTTCAACTGCATTGGTGTCTTTAGGAGGCTGAACGATTGAAAGTTGTCAAAAAACAAGGAGAAATAAATTACTGCTTAAATTGCTGTGCTGGCACTTTGCTATAAATAAGTGGCTTTTGGTTGAAGTTTGGGCACTCAGGCTCTAAAAGGTTTGCCATCACTGCCCTAGACAGACACAGCCACACTCCCCCCCTCCCCCTGCCTAATATAATCTCACTGCATTAGAAGAAGTTCCAGCACACAGTGGGAGGGAGAAGTGCTCTTGCACAGTGTAACGGCCTGTGAAGCTACAGCAGGGAGTGGCTATGTAAATACTGCCAGTATAATTTTATATGTTGATTTTAGAAGGAAGGCCATAGATAACAAATGGATTACCACAGTCATAGTGCCTGGATATATGCGCTAGACCTCATGCACACAATCTCATATCCCAGGCATAGCACACGGCCAGGTGGAGAATGGAGGAGGAGTGAGTGCTCTTCACCCCTCCTTTCTACATAGAAAGATGAGCTGCCATGCCGTAAATCTGGCAAAGTTAAGGACATGTGCGGTGCAGCTGCCAGATTCGGTCACGGTGTGGTGAGACATACCTCATGTGTGCTTACCTCATCGTGATCGGGTGCCATAGTCCTCTATGGAGGCTGTGATCGGATCGCTGGTCCCCATTTTTTTTGTGTGCATGAGGCCTAAGGCTACATGCACACAGCACATTGTTTTCTAATGGCTGAAACCAAGGGATCCTTTCCCGTATTTGTCCTCAGTATGTGTCCTGTTTTTTTTTCTGTTTCTCCCCAATACAGATATGAAACTGTAAAAAAAAATGGCAGTATGCATGACTACATTGAATAACATTGAATCATGAGACTGCTGTATAAAATATGAATAAGATACGTCTGTGAAACATGTAGTCCCTGATTTATCATGCTTGATTTTGATGGTAGATTTCTTTTAGCTTTCCTACAGAACTTGTCATCAGAAGGTTTAGCATCTAGAATATCAACATGACCCAGCCTTTTTCACTGAGAGATAAGTGTCTCTCAGAGCTGTAATTTATTTAAACAAAAGTTTGATAGGTAGATGTTAAATTTGAGCAGCCCTATATAAATGTGGCTGGTTTCATCAGAGTGCAACATTTACCCTAATGTCTTTCTTTTTCTTTATTGACTTAGTAAAGTATAAATATTTGACTAAATAGCAATGTATGATAAATAAAAACTATTGGGTGAAATTAACTAGGAAGTTAATACTTGAGCCCTTTTAACATCTTCCAAAAGGATTGGGTGGGTGGTATAGAGTTGAATGTTCTATTTGGAGACAACTCAGAACAAAATGAATAAAATAACAGTTTAAACTTCCTACTCATTTAGCACTCCTGTGGGGTGCAGAAGACGCACTTTATTGGTTATTAATCTCTAGTTGTAAGTTACCCATCAGATGTATGTGTTGTCCAGGGTCAGTGGCATTGCCCTGTACAGTGTAGATGCTGCTAAATGCACACAGTACAGGCATTCAGTGGAGTCTCATTCCATGTCTGTGCCTTCATAATCTCACTTTCCTACGTCCATTAGCTTGAAGGAGCCTGTTTATTCTAACAGTTAAGATAAATGACCATCTATATTCTGTCTTCTACAAATGAAACCTCACAGTACTTAATCTGCCATCAAGTCTGGTTGATAGGACATAGGGCCTCATGTGTGGATCAGGGGGGGGGGGGGCAAAGAAGAGTTCATCCTTGTAGAATGTAAGTGATATTTGTTTATTCTTATGGTACTGCTGTCAACAGAATCTACACCACTTAGGTACTAGCAGGACATACCAACCAAATACGAGATTTTTATTTTTTATTTTTGTTTCCTTTGAGCTTTAAAAATCTGGACATGATCTGAATATAGAAAAAAAGGAGAGTGAGCACCTCCTCAGATTAAAGTCAAATTTGTTTGGATCACATTTAATAAAGACTGAGCAATGTCTAAAGTTACCACATATTGCACACATCTGCCCTGTAAGATCTGCCCGGCGTTCTCTGGTTTGTTACTGCACATGTATGGTAGACCTGGTAAGCTGGTCAGCAGGGATACTGTGCAGTCATTTCTTTTCCAGTAGGGCTTGCCTTGCTGTTGCTTGTAGTTCTACATGCAGTATTGAGGTTGTTTTTATACTGCAGGCATTGTTATGGCTGTACTTCTACTTCTGCAATATATAAACATGCTATAAGCGTTTCAGAGATATTCTCATCCCTTTCCTCAGTTGCTATTTGATTATACTTGGACAAACCCCTTTCTTTTTTTTAATACTCTTGATAAAAACCTGGACTGCCCCCTGGATTGCTTCTTAATATTACTGGTGGGACAAAACACATTCGTGTTGTTCATAGGTAATTTAGAAAAACCTAAGAAAACCTAAAAGTACCTAAAATGTCTCCTCTGAAGGAGAGCTGCATCAAGTTTTAGTCAAACTTCTCTCATGCGTCAATAGGATTCCTACTCATTACCCCAACTATCTCAACTTGATTGTATACCACATGGGGATGTTGGGGGTTTTATGTCATTCCTCAATGTATTCTACACAGCAAGTCATGCGTGTTATGTTTTCTCATGCAGTGCTTCCTACAGACGTGTCTTTGGTTACATTTTTGTTACTTTTGGAGAGACCTGGCAGATGTCCCAAGTGAAAGAACCTATTTCTCCAGGGCCTACAGGGCCTGAACAAGATACTTCAGCTGAAGAGAGGCTCTTGATCTCCCTCCCCCTGGGTAATTCTCTCAGATATTTATGTGCTTGTCTAGTCTTCCTACTTTGTTTTGGCACTTCCTTGAAATTCATATACTCTAAAATATGTAATAGAGTAAGGAGTCTTAACAACAGATTGACATTGATAAGCCTAAATGGCAGGGTTTAGTTGCAAACTCCAATCACCCCCAATATATAATATATGACAAAATTTTTCTAAATGTCCTTGTAAATCCTCTTGAAATAGAACAATGGCTCATTATTCCCTGAAAGGTGTCATAATCTAAGGTTTTCTTCATACAGTATAAATGCACATAAAAAAATTAAATCTGAGGCTGAATCTTGGGTATATCTAAATGATGGTACTTCCATTAATAAAACGTAATATTTACTTCTGATCGTTAAAATTTTGTATATGCATCACATACAAACAAAAATGTGTGTAAAAAGTCTGTGTACCCTTAACATTTGTGGATGCTAAAAAAGGATTGGTCTTATCACAACTCCCTAAAGCCACTTGGCCAGGAATCTCAGGGAAAAGGGGTATACCTATCTCTATCCCTTCTTATTATATTTGCCCTTACAGCCCCAGTGACTCCAAAGACAGTACCCAGAATCTGTCCCTGTAGGACGCAAATATACCTTTGCTCCCTAGGGCAGGAGTCATTGGGGCTGTAAGGGCACAGATAATAGGAAGGGATAGAGATGGGTATACACCTTCTCCCTGAGACTCCTGACCAAGTGGCTTTATGGGGCAGTGATAAGACCAATCCTTTTTTTACCGTGCAATCCTTTTTATACAAATTTTTGTTTTTATGTGATGCATATCCAAATTTTAAAGATCAGAAGTAAAAGTTAAGTTTTATTAATGGAAGTACCGTGCTTCAGATATATTTGACTACCTTGGTATTTTTTGCTCCATGTATGATGTCACTACACTGCGACTATATATACTTGTGAATATCCTGATTCTTGAACCAGAGCTTTGTCAATTTTGGTCAACTTGATGATTGACCACAAGTTGTCAATGGGATTAAGATCTGGGGAGTTTCCAGGCCATGGACCCAAAATCTCTATGTTTTGTTCCCTGAGCCATTTAGTTGGCTGCCAAGGTAGTAATACAGGAGACAGTCTGTACACGGAGTGATGGGAGGAGAATAGCACAGTAAGGCACACCAAGACTCACGTCAGGAATCGCAGGAGCTGGCACACAGGAACGCAGGACCACAGGGACGGACTGGCAACATTCTGGAGTATATGCAAATTGCCATTATAAAACCTGATGAAGTAAACTTTGTAAAAAATTTACATTTGTATCATTCTCAAAACTTTTGGCCATAACTGTACCCTGCCTACAAATTTGGCCCATTACTACGAGATCAACTATATATACATATTTTGTCATATAGACTTCCTCATCTTACCACCCCATAGAGGTGTACTTAGTGCAAAGCACCCTTACCGGACATGAATACTCTGAATACTCTGTCATTCTTCTCAGTGTCATATTCTGTTGATATATATTTTATCTCATCTAATCTATACTTACCGTTGCTTTCTTATGTGTATATATATATGTCTTCTAGTCTCCTCTAACTTAAACAAGGAATCCTTAGAGATTCCAAAATGCAATTTGAAACTGAGATATTAATAAATAGCCTTTTGTGAAGATTATCTGGAATCGTCTTGACTACCAGTGTGCGCCGCAACGACCAGGGCCGATTCTAGCATATTTGCTGCCTGAGGCGAATATTAAAATGCTGAAGTCAAATTTCCATTGTCCCACGGAAAGCCCTATGACTATTGAATAGAGCGGCAAATCTAAATGACAAGAAACTTTTTCCGTATTATGCACTTAAGATTGCCATGGAGTTCGTTACCATAGCCGTTTTTTTGGAAAAAAAAACAAAAGTGCTTTCATTCACCCACACTTTTACTTGTGCATTCTTATCACGCACCATGTTATATCGCTGTTCCTCATGCATCTTAGCTACTTACTATTCTCTCCAATCCCTTTTCCCGCCTGCTAATGTACATCGAGGGAGGTGGTGATGGGAGCGTAACACTGTGTAAAGGAAGGAGACTGACACAGGCACAACCCACCAGGAGATGATAGGATTAATGTGGAATTAAACTTATATAAATACTGAAATGTTTAGAATGCGACAAAGGCAATTTTTAAAGAGCTTAGCATAGGGTTGGAACCTGGAACAACCAAGCGAAAAATGGACATTCTGGCAAAGGTCCTTTCTTTAATAATCTACTACATCATTCAATTTTCATATGATTCTGAAGCAGGTCTGTTCCGTAAAGGAATGCAGGACCAGGGACGCCAGAAGACGGCACGGGCAACACAGGTGCAAAAGCTTTGCTCTAATGTCTATTAGTGTTATTCGTTTCTCATGGAAATAGCTAAACAGCATAGTAAGAGCTGCAGTGAGAGAATAATACTGGAGCGAGCTTACAAGAGAAAAGTCCCTGTAAGTATCCCTAGCTGCAGAAATGTTGTCTGTATTTGAAGTATATGTGTGTTTGCATATCGTAGAGTGTTACTACTACATAGGTGTGCTCATGGTTTTTTATAGTCAGTTGTATTGTTTGTTTTCGTGATGTTTTACATCCCGTATTCAATGTTTGCAATTGAGTGTTTACTTGCATTTATAGTATAGGAAGTGTTAGGTATTCATGTTTGGTATAGAGCTATGAGTGTACTAGGCATATGCATGTGTATAAGAGTATATACATGTGGTGTATTGGTAATATATGTGGTTGTCGTTGCCGAGAGCCACGCGTCGCCATGATGCGAGATGAAAAATCTCCGCTCGGCGCAGAAATGCGGGTTACCCTGTAAAAGGCCGGCTAAATTTACCGCTAAAGTGGGCGATTTCGCGGTCGTTCATTAACGCCCCAATCGCCCACCAGATAAAAAAAAGCGCCTGTTGCTTTAAGAACAGGCGCAATTTATTGCTGAGTCTAAGCAAGGTGTCTAAGCAGTGACAAGGCGTTCATGAATGGTCACCGCCTGTGTCACTGTGTGAGCGCGATCACAGGAGAGCCACTGAGACAGGAGCGCGCAACGAGGGAGCAGTGCCTGAGGTGAGTTGATTTTATTTTATTTTCATGTATTTTAGATTAATTAAATGTGGCTAAAGTAATTAATACTGGGGGGGGGGGGGCGATGGGGGCCTATATATATCATATGGGGCCCAGAATTATTTATACTGGGGGGGGGGGGGGGTGATGATTGCTATGTTTATTTGGGGCATAATATTTTATACTGGGGGTGGGATGAGTATATCATATTTATATTATTGGGGCTATACCGTAATTATTTTTTATACTGGGGGGGATGGTTTATATATATTTGGGGGCTAGTAATTATTTTATCAACGGGGGAGGGGGTGCTGTATATATTACTATGGAGCCATAATTATTTTATACGGGGGGGAGGGGGGTCTATGATATTTTCTTATTGGGGATTGGGGGAGCATAATTATTTATGACTGGGGGGGGAGCGCATATATATATTGGGTCTATAATATTTATACTGGGGGGGATGCTTATAATTTTGGGGGCCTTAATCATTTTATACTGGAGGGTGACTATATATATATATATCACTATAGCACTAAGCTGGGGGATGTATATGGGATACAGTATATTACTAAGCGGGGAAGGCTGTATTGGGTTCATATATACATTATGAGGCAGGGGCTGTATATGGGATACAGTATTTTATAAAGCGGGAGGGGGACTGTATTGGGGACAAGATTATTTTCCTATATAATGAAGGATGTTTTGTATGTGGGGAGAGGGAGCGTGCGGTCAGTCTGTGTGGGAGGGGTATATATTATTTATGAAGCGCAAGGTGTTATGCAGGAGACATTTATAGATGTAAGTGACTGTGGTTATTTTTAGGGACGCTGGGTGGAGTGCTGCACGGAGCTGAAGAGAAATCGGCCGTGAATTAGGCAGTGATACGTCATGGATTGGAAACACGGAATAGTCCATCCCGATGGAAGAGTTGTCATCTATAAGGTGGTAACTAGATCCAACTATTGCCTCTGATCCTGTAGAGTCATCCCAGTGGTCCAGGGAGCTGTCTAGGGGTTTGTTATTGTTTAGTAAATAAATGTTAAAGATTTTACTTAACAGGAGAGGGCCGGGGGGGGGGGGGGGGCGCATCTGCACTGAAAACCCGCTCGGACAACACTCTAGCGGCAGGGCAGGCAAGAACTTCCAAGGCGTACAGCGCCAGTTCGGGCAAGATGTCCAGCTTTGAAACCCAGTAGCAGTAGGGAGCTATGTGATCATTTAGGACGATGGTATGGTCAGCTACGTACTCCCTCACCATCTTTCTGTAAAGATCAGCCCTACTCTGCTGAGACTGGGGACAGGTGACAGTGAGTTGCTGGGGTGACATAAAACTTGCAAAGGCCTTGTAAAGTGTAACCCTGCCAGTGCTGGACAAGCTGCCTGCTCACCTACTCTCCCTCCCTACTTGTCCCGCATAAGCACGCCCTCTGCCGCTAGTGCTGTCAGAAGGGAAATACTGGTTCAGCTTGTGCACCAGGGCCTGCTGGTATTCGTGCATTCTCACACTCCTTTCCTCTCCAGGGATGAGAGTGGAAAGATTTTGCTTGTACCTTGGGTCCAGGAGAGTGAATACCCAGTAATTGGTGGAATAAATTCTTTGAACGCGAGGGTCACGGGATAGGCAGCCTAGCATGAAATCTGCCATATGCGCCAGAGTACCAACGCGCAAGAATTCACTCACCTCACTGGCCTGACTCTCCATTTCCTCCTCCTCCAACTCCTCTTCTTCTGCCCATACACGCTGAACAGTGAAGGACTGAACAATGCTCCCCTCTTCTGTCTCACCAACATTCTCCTCCTTGCCGAGACTGGGGACAGGTGACAGTGTCTTGCTGGGGTGACATAAAACTGGCAAAGGCCTTGTAAAGCGTACCCCTGCCAGTGCTGGACAAGCTGCCTGCTCGCCTACTCTCCCTCGCTACTTGTCCCGCAGAAGTATGCCCTCTGCCGCTAGCGCTGTCAGAAGGGAAATACTGTTTCAGCTTGTGCACCAGGGCCTGCTGGTATTCATGCATTCTCACACTCCTTTCCTCTCCAGGGATGAGAGTGGAAAGATTTTGCTTGTACCTTGGGTCCAGGAGAGTGAATACCCAGTAATCGGTGCTGGAATAAATTCTTTGAACGCGAGGGTCACGGGATAGGCAGCCTAGCATGAAATCTGCCATATGCGCCAGAGTCCCAACGCGCAAGAATTCACTCCCCTCACTGGCCTGACTGCCCATTTCCTCCTCCTCCAACTCCTGTTCTTCTGCCCATACACGCTGAACAGTGAAGGACTGAACAATGGTCCCCTCTTCTGTCTCGCCAACATTCTCCTCCTCTTCCTCCTCATCCTCCTCCACCTCCTCCGATATGCGCTGAGAAACAGACCTAAGGGTGCTTTGGCTATCAACAAGGGAATCTTCTTCCCCCGTCTCTTGTGACGAGCGCAAAGCTTCTGACTTCATGCTGACCAGAGAGTTTTTCAACAGGCCAAGCAGCGGGATGGTGAAGCTGATGATGGCGGCATCGCCACTGACTCCTCAAAGTTACTCAGCACCTGACAGATATCAGACATCCACGCTTCTTCCCCCATCTCTTGTGACGAGCGCAAAGCTTCCGACATCATGTTGACCAGAGAGTTTTTCAACAGGCCAAGCAGCGGGATGGTGAGGCTGATGATGGCGGCATCGCCACTGACCATTTGTGTTGACTCCTTAAAGTTACTCAGCACCTGACAGATATCAGACATCCACTCCTCATTGTAGACTTGAGGAAGCTGACTGCCAGTTCTGGTGGAAGTTGACATCTAGCAGTCTACAATCGCTCTGCGCTGCTGGTAAACTCTGGATAACATGGTTAATGTTGAATTCCACCTCGGGGGCACGTCGCACAATAGTCGGTGAGCAGGCAGTTGGAGGCGGCGCTGCGCTGCCCTGAGAGTGGCAGCATCTGTGCTGGACTTCCTGAAATGCGCACAGGTGCGGCGCACCTTTGTGAGCAAATCAGACAGATTGGTGTATGTCTTGAGGAACCGCTGAACTATGAGATTTAACACATGGGCCACTCCGACCATCACTGAGTGTCATCAGCCTGAGCTCCGACCATCACTGAGTTTCATCAGCCTGAGCTCCACCCATCACTGAGTGTCATTAGCCTGAGCTCCGACCATCTGCGTCCCATCAAACACATTCTTCCAGTGATCAGGTTTCATTTCAAACACCTCGGCTTTATATCCAGCGAGAATAAAAGGCCTCATCTCTTGTCCACAGCTGGTGCTGGACTTTGAAATCTGAGATGTTACAGAGATGTTGTGAATGGAGGAGCGGGTCTAATTAATGACCCACACCCCCAAGCTGCTCTAGGCTCTGCCCCACGGGGCTATGCTGCCAAATAATGACAAATAATTAGCCATTAAAGGAGTCTGAAGTGAACTACGTGTCCACGTGGCAGATGCCCTGTGCCCCTTCACCCCCTCCACGTCTCCTGATTAATGGCACCATTATCCTGTATCGGTTTTGTCTTCTCCTTATGTAAAAGATCTGATTATTGTAGATGTTTCTTTACAGTTTAGTCTTTTAGCACTGAGGGGGACATTTACCAAACAATTTTTTTTCCTTTTTAGCTTTTTTGCAATTTTTTAAGCTTTTCTGCACGATCTTTTACAATTGTGGGGTACATCTGACTGTATAAGGAAGGTTCCCCTAGACTCGGGGATGAAGTTATTAGATGCTAAGGGGTAAATGTTTGGATACTATTGCACATTAATAGGGTTGGTGATCGGTGTCTCTCCCCTCCCCCGTTACCTTCTGACGTCCTCCCCTCCTACAGGACATGGGGGTTTATATGGCTGATGACTCCCTGTTATTTCCCTCTCTGAGGCGACACTCAGCTCCCCCCCTATTTTATGGAGATGGAAAGGAAACTCCAGAGCATCCACAGGATTCAAAAAACTTCGCAATTTTTTGGTTTCATAGTAAAATGCACATATTACATCACTTTGTGGGTGCGGACACTAAAAGACGTTTTCGGCTTTCGTAGAGGATTTTTTATGAGTTGGTCTTTGGGGCCATCGCTATCTGATGATCCTATGCTGGACTCTGCATATGCAGGAACACGTGGCACAGCTGCTGCGGAATCTCTTCTTTTGTCAGGGTTTGTGTTTGGCGCCCCATAGGACTGGTTGGAGCTGCAGAATGATTGATTTCTGACTCTTGCATCCAGGAGACATTTCTGCCACATTTGACACAATGGGGGAGGATTTATTAATGTACTTGCGCCTATAATTCTGGCGCACAGTTTAGACCAACTAAAAGTAGGAAGCGACCGTCTTATCCTGCGCCAGGATTCATCATCACATAGAAATCTGGAGCAGCAAAAGACGAGTGTTCTCCAGCTACTGACTGGCCGAAACTGAGACACACTGGGGCAAATTTACTTACCTGGTCCTGTCATGATCCCCAATCCGGACGGTCCGAAGAAGATAAAATTTGTGTTGCAGTATCCGGAAAAAGGGAGGCAGCTACTAACTTGGCAAAACTCCCAAATTAGCCAGAAAAACACACATAAAAAAACAATGTTAGTGCTCTAACTCCACAATAAAATGTTAAAATTGAGAGTTCCACAGAACGGTCTCACCCAGTTCCTTATAGATCGGAGATTGAAGAAATTTCCTCAGTAATTCCTCCTGTCACGATGTTCACTTTTCTACACTGGATCCTGTGGGAGACCACGCTACACTGTTGTGCACGCGATCACAGCACCGGTCCTGTATCAGGAGGAATGTGGACAGATGGTGCAGATCACCAAGGATAAGAGGAAAAACTATTTTATTCCAGCATGCTCACAAACAATATTAAAAGCGCGCATATCACAATGGTTAAAAAACATGGGCATGAGGTCCTCTGGTGAAGATGTGGTTTTCGCACAGGAGGTGTTTGGGCCGGGGTCCTGGGCAGGGGTCTGACTAGCAGATGACACAGGGGATGGAGCAGTGGTGTGCCCGGCCGGAGGTGAACGGGCTTGGTGCCATTGAGTGGGGTGTTTAGCATTCATATGCCTGCGCATACTGGTGGTAGTTAAGCTAGTAGTGGTGGAACCCCTGCTGATCCTGGTGTGGCACAGGTTGCACACCACAGTCCGTCGGTCATCCGGTGTTTCTTTAAAGAACCTCCAGACTTCTGAAAATCTAGCCCTCGCCACGGGAGCTTGACTACGGGAAACATTTGGCGCTGATGCACCAGCTCTCGCCCTGCCTCTCCGTCTGGCCCCACCACTACCTTTTCCAACCTGTTCTCGTCAAGGACTCGCCTCCGTCTCAGAAGCACTGTGTTCAACCGGCCTATCAACCCAGCTTGGGTCTGTCACCTCATCATCCTCCGATCCCTCAGTCTGCTCCCCCCTCGGACTTCCTGCCCTGACAACAACTTCACCACTGTCTGATAACCGTGTCTCCTCATCGTCCCACACCTCTTTACACACTTCTTCCACTTCGTCAACAATGTCATCATCACCCGCAGACTGCGACCGGTGGAAAACCTGGGCATCGGAAAAGAGCTCAGCAGCAACCGGACAAGTGGTTTGAGACTCTTGGAAGGGTCCAGAAAACAGTTCCTCAGAGTATGCCGGTTCAAATGCCAAATTTTGCTGGGAGGGGGCAGACTGGGGGGAAGGAGGCTGAGGTGGAGGAGCTGGAGGAGTGCTGATTTCGGTGACATGGGTGGACTGCGTGGAAGACTGACTGGTGGACAAATGGCTAGAAGCATTGTCCACAATCCACGACATCACCTCTTCGCACTGTTCTGGCCTCAACAGTGCTCTACCACGAGTCCCAGTAACTTTAGACATTATGAACCTAGGGAGTGTAGCTCTGCGGCGTTCCCTTCTCCCTCATCAGCAGGTGGTGTCTCACCCCGCCCAGGACCACGGCCTCTGACCCCTGCAGTAGTTGTACGCCCACGTCCATGCCTTCGTCCTCTACCACTAGCCCTCGGGTTCAACATTTTCAAAATTAAAGTGTAAACTGTACATTTTTTTTGTGTTTTTTTGTGTTTTTCTTGTTGTTTTGTGTTTTTTTTTTTTAACAAAACAATCAGAAGAAATCACACAGCAACCACAGAAGATGATGATGATTGCTATGGCTAGTTTCTAACCTACACTGACAGCACACAACTGGATTTTGTGCTTTGCCTGTGATGACTTTCATTTCTGAAAAAAAAAAAATCGTCACACTGTGCCTAATTCAATCAAACCCCTAATAAATTGAGGTGGATATGTGTGTCACTAAGAGCTAAATAGAACGTTCGCAAGACTCCCTGCAAATTCGACACAATATGGTACTAGCTGCACTACTAATGCCAGCAAGCCCAAAGGAAAAAAAAATTATTCTAGCCCTAACAAGCGCTGTTGGGTTCTTGTAGAATCACTCCTGCCTAACAGTAAGCTAATATAACACCCTAACGCTATCCCTGCAGCAGCAGCAGCTCTCTCCCTAATGGCATCCAGACAGAGAATGATCCGAGCAGCGCGGGCAGGGGCTAGTCTATTCCAGGGTCACCTGATCAGGCCAGCCAACCACTGCTATCGATGTGTAAGGGTACCACGTCATGCTGGGTGGAGTGCAGAGTCTCCTGGCGGGAGATGCCATTTTCTCGAGCTGGCGAAATATTCATCCCAGCAACAAGCAGTTTTGAGTACGCTAATGCTTGAACGAGCATCAAGCTCGAACGAGTGTGTTCGCTCATCTCTAGAGATCAGTCATCCCTGGTTATAACTGATCTAGAGAAGGTTGGGGCCTCTATGGAGATCAGTCATCCCTGGTCATACCTGATCTAGAGAAGGTTGGGTACTCTATGGAGATCAGTCATCCCTGGTTATACCTGATCTAGAGAAGGTTGGGGCCTCTATGGAGATCAATCATCCCTGGTCATGATACCTGATCTAGAGAAGCTTTGGGCCTCTACAGAGATCAGTCATCCCTGGTCATACCTGATCTATAGAAGGTTGGGGCCTCTATGGAGATCAATCATCCCTGGTCATGATACCTGATCTAGAGAAGCTTTGGGCCTCTAGCGTACCCCTGCCTGTGCTGGACAAGCTGCCTGCTCGCCTACTCTCCCTCACTACTTGTCCCGCAGAAGTACGCCCTCTGCCGCTAGTGCTGTCAGAAGGGAATACTGTTTCAGCTGTGCACCAGGGCCTGCTGGTATTCATGCTTCTCACACTCCTTTCCTTCCAGGATGAGTGGAAAGATTTGTGCTTGTACCTTGGGTCCAGGAGATGAATACCCGTAATTCGGTGCTGGAATAAATTCTTTGAACGCGAGGGTCACGGATAGGCGCCTAGCATAAATCTGCCATGTGCGCCATAGAACCAACTGCAAGAATTCACTCCCCTCACTGGCCTGACTCCCATTTCCTCCCCTCCAACTCCCTTCTTCTGCCCATACACGCTGAACAGTGAAGGAACTGAACAATGCTCCCCTCTTCTGTCTGCCACATTCTCCTCCTCTTCCCCCTCATTCTCCTCCACCTCCTCCGATATGCGCTGGAAACAGACCGAGGGTGCTTTGGCTATCAACAAGGGAATCTTCTTCCCCCGTCTCTTGTGACGAGCGCAAGCTTCCGACTTCATGCTGACCAGAGAGTTTTCAACAGGCCAAGAGCGGGATGGTGGAGCTGATGATGGTGGCATCGCCACTGACCATCTGTGTTGACTCCTCAAAGTACTCAGCACCTGACAGATATCAGACATCCACGTCCACTCCTCATTGTAGACTTGAGGAAGCTGACTGACCTGTCTGAACTGTAGTTCTGGTGGAAGTTGACATCTAGCAGTCTACAATCGCTCTGCGCTTGGCGGTAAACTCTGGATAACATGGTAATGTTGAATTCCACCTCGTGGGCACGTCGCCAACAGTCGGTGAGCCGGCAGTTGGAGGCGGCGCTGCGCTGCCCTGAGAGTGCAGCATCTGTGCTGGACTTCCTGAAAGTGCACAGATGCGGCGCACCTTCGTGAGCAATCAGACAGATGGGGTATGTCTTGAGGAACCGCGAACTATGAGAAACACATGGGCCAGGCATGGCACATGTGTCAGTCTGCCACGTGCAGAGCCGCCACCAGGTTACGGCCATTGTCACACACACCATGCCTGGCTGCAGATTCAGCGGTTGCAGCCACAGATCAGTCGCGCCATGATCCCTCTAATAGCTCTGGGCGGTGTGCCTTTTATCTTGGCTCAGCAGTTTGAGCACCCCTGTGTCGCTAGCGATGGCACTGCTGCTGTGCCTAGAGCTATTGACTGATGGCGCCATGCCCACTGATGGTAATTCGGAGGAGGAGGTGGAGGAGGGGTGGGAGGAGGGGAAGGCATAGTAGGACTGAGAGACATGGACCGAGGTAGGTCCCACATTCCTCGGCGTCGGCAGTATATGTACCACCCCAACTCGGTCCCGCCTCCACCAAGTTAACCCAATGTGCCGTCAACGATATTAGTGGCCCTGCCGGCAGCACTCTCCACGTGTCCGTGGTCAGGTGGACCTTGTCAGAAACGGCGTTGTCAGGGCACGGATGATTTTGTCTGACAGTGCTTGTCAGGTGGGCTGGGACGGCACACGGGAAAGTAGTGGCGGCTGGTGACCAAATACCGAGGGGGGCTGCCGCCATGAGTTTCGAAAGGCCTCAGTCTCTACCAGCCCATAGGGCAGCATCTCCAGGCTAAGCAGTTTGGAGATGTGGACGTTGAGGGCTTGGGCTCCAGCGTCTGGGGTATGGAAAGCTGAACGCTGGTGGATGCTGTGGAGGATCGTAGAGGCGAAGATGGGGTTTTCGCACGGAGGTGTTTGGCCGGGTCCTGGGCAGGGGGGCTGACACAGGAAGGAGCAGTGGTGTGCCCGGCCGGAGATGAACAGGCTTGGTGCCATGATGGTGTGTTTAGCATTCATATGCCTGCGCTACTGGTGTATTAAGCTAGTAGTGGTGGAACCCCTGCTGATCCTGGTTTGGCACAGGTTGCACACCACAGTCCTCGGTCATCCGGGTTTCTTTAAAGAACCTCCAACTTCTGAAAATCTAGCCCCCGCCACGGGAGCTGACTACTGGAAACATTTGGCGCTGATGCACCAGCTCTGGCCCGGCCTCTCCGTCTGCCCGACCACTGCCTCTTCCAACCTGTTCTGGTATAGGACTCGTCCCGTCTCAGAAGCACTGTGTTCACCCGGCCTATCAACCCAGCTTGGGCTGTCACCTCATCATCCTCCGATCCCTCAGTCTGCTCCCCCCCGATTTCCTGCCCTGACAACAACTTCACCACTGCTGACAACCGAGTCTCCTCATCTCCGACACCTCTTTACACACTTCTTCCACTACGCCATAATGTCCTCATCACCCACAGACTGCGACCGGTGGAAAACCTGGGCATCGGAAAATATCAGCTCAGCACACAGGACAAGTGGTTTGTGACTCTGGAAGGGTCCAGAAAACAGTTCCCGAGCAATGCCGGTTCAATGCAAATTTTCCTGGGAGGGGCAGACTGGGGGGAAGGAGGCTGAGGTGGAGGAGCTGGAGGAGTGCTGATTTCGGTGACATGGGTGGACTGCTGGAAGACTGACTGTGGACAAATGGCTAAAGCATTGTCCGCAATCCACGACATTCACTCTTCGCACTGTTCTGGCCTCAACAGTGCTCTACCACGAGTCCCAGTAACGAGACATGATGAACCTAGGGAGTGTAGCTCTTGCGTTCCCTGCTCCCTCATCAGCAGGTGGTGTCTCACCCCGCCCAGGAGACCACGGCCCTGACCCCTGCAGTAGTTGGACGCCCACGTCCACGCCCTCGTCCTCTACCCCTCGGGTTAAACATTTTCAAAATTAAAGTGTAAACTGTAAATTTTTTTGGTTTTTTTGTGTTTTTTTTTTTGTTTTGTTTTTTAAGCAAAACGATGCTATCCTATTGCTATGGTTAGTTTCTAACCTACACTGACATACACAACTGGATTTTGTGCTGTCGATGATTTGAGTATAAAAGTAAATAACGTAAAAAAAAAAAAATCAGCAGACTGTGCCTAATTCAAATCAAACCCCTAATAAATTGTCCCCTTTGGTTTGGAGGATATGTGTGAGACTAAGAGCTAACCAACGGTCGCAAGTCCTCCCTCAAATTCCTCACAATACGGGTACTAGCTGAACTACGTGCCAGCAAGCCCAGCACAAGCAAACAAAAAAAAGTAAAATATACGCTATGTAGGCCTAAGTAAGGCGTTGGGGTTCTCCTATGGCTATTTTCTAGCCTACACTGAAAGCACATGCTTTGCCAGATTACTTTGAGTTATAAAAGTAATAAAACGTAAAAAAAAATTAATTCAGCAGACTGTGCCTATTCAAATCAAACCCCTAATAAATTGTCCCACTTCGGTGTTTAGTGGATGTGTGTCACTAAGAGCAAAACACAACGGTCGCAATCTCCTGCAAATTCCTCACAATAGAGTACTAGCTGCACTACTAGTGCCGCAAGCCCAGCCACAAGCAAATAAAAATATATATATAACGTTATTGAGCCCTAAGAAGGGCTGTTGGGTTCTTGTAGAATCACTCCTGCCTAACACTATTCTAATAGAACACCCTAACGCTTTCCCTGACCAGCAGCAGCTCTCTCCCTAATGGCATCCAGACAGAGAATGATCCGAGCAGCGCGGGCAGGGGCTAGTCTATTTTAGAGTCACCTGATCAGGCCAGCCAACCACTGCTATCGACGTGTAAGGGTACCACGTCAAGCTGGGTGGAGTGCAGAGTCTCCTGGCTTGTGATTGGCTCTGTTTCTGGACGCCAAAAATCACAACGGTGGGAGATGCCATTTTCTCGAGCTGGCGAAATACTCGTCCAAGCAACGAGCAGTTTCGAGTACGCTAATGCTCGAACGAGCATCAAGCTCAGACGAGTGTGTTCACTTATCTCTAATTATGATCCGACATGTATATGGTGATAAAATTGGGTGCCTTTTCGTTCACCGTGTCGTTCTTCTTTTTGGGTAACAGACACTCCTTCTGGGACAGGCACTTGGTTTTGTTGTAGGCGTCCTTTAGGATGTTCTGGGGGTATCCTTTTTCTCGGAACCGTTTATGGAGAATTAGGGATTGTTCTTCAAAGGTGTTGCCACTAGTGCAGTTACGTCTAATTCGTTTAAATTGACTGTAGGGGACGTTTGTGAGCCAGCTCTTGAAATGAGCACTATCAAATTCCAAAAAACTGTTCACGTCCACTTTCTTGAAGTAGGTACAAGTGGAGAGGCCTTTCCCCTGTTCGTTAACCGATATCACCAAATCTAAGAATTGATCTGGATAGGGGAGAAGTTCAAAGTGAGGGCAATGCCCCAGGAGTTAGAATTGATATCCTGGACAAAATCTGAAAGATCTTGCTTGTGGCCGTCCCAAATGATAAAGAGATCATCTATGTATCTCCTAAACAGTTTGATCCAATCAGCGTATTTGGCAATACTGGTAATATGAGTGGCCTCGAAATCGCCCATATAGATGTTAGCATAACTAGGTGCGAATCGGGTGCCCATTGCCGTCCCGCGTATTTGGTGGAATAATTCCTTTTGGAATGTGAATATATTATGTTCAAGGATGAAAGAAATTGATTGTATGAGGAAATTTATCTGTAGTGATGGAAGATTTGGGTCACGTTCTAAGGTCTTCCGAGCAGCTTCAACTCCGAGTTCATGCGTAATATTAGTGTAGAGTGAGGTCGCATCAAGAGTAAGGAGTTTCATAGAGGGCTCCCATACGAAGCCCTCTAGTTCTTGAATAAATTGAGAAGAATCCCTCAAATATGTTGGTAGACTCTTCACATATGGTTGAAGGAAAACGTCTACATATTCAGACAGATTGCATGTCAGGGAGTTGACTCCCGATATAATGGGTCGGCCCGGTGGGTGGGGTTCTTATGCACCATGGGAAGGTAATAGAATAGGGCCATTCTTGGGTTGGTCGGGAGGATGAAATCCCTTTCTTGATTCGTTAGAATGCCTTTTCTAGAGGCCTCCATAACAAAAGTTTTTAAAGACTCCCGGTGTTGTGGGCTGGGATCTGCGGTCAGTGGTTGGTAATACTCTCGGTCGGACAAAATTCTGTGGCTCTCTTCGAGGTAGTCTCTTCTATTCAGTAGTACCGTTCCTCTGCCCTTATCTGCGGGTTTTATAGTTATCTCTTCGTTATTCTTCAGCTCCTTTAGTGCAGTTCTTTCTGACCAGGACAGGTTCATTTTTCTGTTGGTGGGTTTCTTCAAAGTCCTGAATTCAGAGGCAACCATGGAGAAGAACGTATCAATATGAGGCCCTCTGCTTTGGGAAGGATAAAATTTGAAGGGTGGGCGTAAAGATGTGTGAATGAATGGGTCCTCGGTGGTGTCCTGTTCCACTTTACTCTTTGCTTGATTTATAGAAAAATGGTGTTTTAGGGTGAGTTTTCGAATATAGGTATTTAGATCTAAGAATAGATCGAATTCTTTCGTGTTAGTAGTAGGGCAAAAAGAGAGGCCTTTACCTAGGAGGTATAATTGATCATTAGTTAGAGTATGGTTCGATAAGTAAAAAATTTTGATTGATTTTAAAGGTTCTCTTGTTGGTTTTTCTTTTTTGTGGTGTTTGATCCCGCCTCTCTTCCCTCTGGTCCTTCTTTTCTTTTTGTTCTCGTGGGGCGTTGAGAGAAGATGGTAAAGGTGCCCTTCGGACTCTTGAGTATTGGTAGAACTAGCTCTGTTTTCTGAGGTGGAGGCTCCTGTTGTTGTGAGGGAAGGTCTAAAAAAGACGGTACCAAACTATTGGATAGTGTTTCCGAAGCTCCATCCGGGTTGATGGTTTCCAGTTCCAATATAGAAGGTTCTTCTGGATCTTCATGAATGGTTAGGATGTCAAATCTGTTAATGGTAGAGATGGACTCCTCTAGGGGTGGAGATCTATTGTTCTCTGAATCATTTTGAGTAGATGCCTGAACTGGGAAGTGGCGATTTAGGGGTGGGTCCTTTATTTTCGGGGTAGGTGTCGTGGTGCCTGATTCCCTAGGTTATTTGCTAGAGCTAGGCGGAGAGTGGTTACCACTCTTAGGTTTATGGTTCTGATTGTGGAAGACCCTGTCCTTGCTAGGGTTAGGTTTGGGGCAGGTGGTGGATTTTTGTGTCTGTTCTTTTCTACGTGTATCTTGGTTATGTGTTTGTTCTCTTCTACGTGTTTCTTGATAACGTAGTGTGCTCATGGGGTTTGATGTATTTTGTATGCGATTTGGGGGTATCACGCGCTGTAAGTACTCTCATCGTATACCTATCATTCTTCAAGACCATCTATCGTCATCTAATCCTCCCTACCTACCTTCTAGGCATCCTCAATTTCCCTAGACGACATCAGAACCCTAAGTAGGCAGGTAATGATAACTTGCCCCTTCGACTAGGCATTCTAAACACCCTCCATTATTTATTTACACATCTGTTATAATAATCCACAGCTCCTATCATCCTCTATTCTACTACTGGAACTGAAGTGTCTACTATTTTTACTTCTACTTCTACTTCTTTACTATCCCTTATGAATTTAATTAATATATTCACCGCGGTTCCTTATGAATTTATATACTGTTACTATCTATGAATGTATATTAACCAGAAACCGTGTGTAATCTCATCATTGCCACCTCTAAATTTCCTGAATCTTATGCATTGTCACTGTACTTGTGCCTCATGTCTTAACTACGTGGCTATACCTACTTTTGTATATACTTTTATATATTTATCGTTATATGAATTTTTATTGGGATATGAATTTTTTATTGGTATATGAATTAATGTCATGTTTTATCGTTATACCATTTCTAATTATGTATTTATTACCTTTTTTATATTCACTATATTGAAAGACACACTTTATACCAGATTTTAATACTATGTATTTATTGTATTGTTGTTCTTACACAATTTTATGTGAAATATTCTTTCAGAATATACCGTAATATCGGACCTGATGAAGGGAACGGTTTGTTCCCAAAACGCGTAGTCCACCCTGTACATGTTTCTAAAATAAAAATAAGAAGGGAGAGTAAGTGACTGAGTGAGAGACAGGCAGGGAGCATGAGTGAGTGTGAGTGAGAGATAGGGAGAGTCACTGAGAGACAGACAGGGAGAGTAAGTGACAGACAGGAAGAGATAGATGCATAGATACATATTATTTGTTTGTTAATTGTTATTATTTGTTAAAACTTAACTTTTATTAAGATAATCACATAAACTGAAACCATATAGTAGCAAAGAAAAGCAAAATACTCATTGGAGTGAACTGCTGGAAGTGTGCAATCTAAGATCATACAACACACATATGGACATCTGGTAGAACAACATGCCATTAAATTACGAATGGTAATCTCCTACCGTGATTCAGATGTCACATAAAAGAGCAGGGTGTGCGGGGTATGAGGAACGGTCCCTTTCAAAAAAGACCCTTAACTCCTGCCCTGACAAGGGCAGTCCACAGCTGTCCCTGTCCAAAATAGACGCATGCCCCCTGTTAGCGCCACCTTCCCTGACGCGTTTCGTCTCCTGGACTCTTCAGAGGGAACTGGTGTATATCAAAAAACGCCGTCCTCGTCTGCCGTAATTGAACAAAAAATGGCATGCAAAAACTGTGGTTACTCTGCTGGGAGGGGCTGAATCATTTAATAGGTATGTGGAATCACTTAACCAGAACAACATGGGACTACGTTTCACATCCGAAATACATGACACCAGCCTCCCATTTTTGGATGTATTAATCACAAAATCACACGATGGCTCATTACACTCATCGATTTACCGCAAACCTACGGCAATGAATTCTTTACTAAGGTGGGACAGCCATCATCCACTTCCGTTACATAGGGGCATTCCAAAGGGGCAGTACCTACGAGTACGCCGGAACTGCAGCTCTAATAACGAATTCCGACAGCAAGCAGGAGTTCTAAGACAGAGATTCCTTGACCGAGGGTACCCAGATGAGATACTAAGAGAGGCCTATCAGAGTAGCCTAAAAAAGAATCGATCAGAACTACTACACGGTCCACCAAAAGAGAAAGAATCAAATAACATAATGAGGGTGATAGCTACTTTTGACAATGGTTCCAAAGAGGCCATAGTGGTCACAGGCCGTTCTCTTTTATATATCCCCCTATATGACCCGTAACACCAGGGAAGCATTTTGTCACAATAACACCAGTTACTAATGTGCTGCTAGATGGCGTGTGCCAGTACGGCACACGTTGGCACACACATGCAAGCATGGTACATTTACCTGGGCGTGCACAATGAATTAACCAATGCAATATATCAGGGTGACAGATTACGCCCTCCTCCGGCATATCTACCTAACAGATGCCAGGGCGTCTAGTATTCATATGTTGCGACACACTGCGCCTCTATTGTTTCACTTAAGCACACGGTCTGATATATGTGCTTGATGATATTTCTCTGTTTGCACGTAGGACACTAGTGTTCATCAATACTTACCGCCCTACCTACCCGGTCACCTTAGTATATCTAGGATTGGTACTGTCCGCTTGTTGTCTTTGTGTATTGCGGTTTTTACGATACACTGTTATACCTTTTAGTGATAGACGCGCCCACATGGGGTTGGCATACAAGCGTCTCCATGGAGACGTGTTCACGTAATCTTCCCTGCCATATCCGCGCATGCGCACTCCATCCCGGGAACGATCCGTGCGGTTTACATTGCAGTCCGCTATAGTTTACATGGCGGCCCGCCCACATACAATAGGATCTCTTCCCGCAGTAGGTGCGCCCAATGGGAAACCTCTGGAGGCGGGGTTTTAGATTTAAAGAGTCGGAAGTGCCTTCTATCTGGCGCGAACTGCCAGCCAGCCTGCACATCGTGTCTCCTAGTCCACCACCAGGACTGGAGACTAGCAGGACACTATCTGTCCACAGCTTCAGCTAACAGCGGATGTAGCTCTGCTGTAACTTACAGCAGAGTAACCACAGTTTTTGCATGCCATATTTTGTTCAATTACGCCAGGCGAGGACGGCGTTTTTTGATATACACCAGTTCCCTCTGAAGAGTCCAGGAGACGAAACGCGTCAGGGAAGGTGGCGCTAACAGGGGGCATGCGTCTATTTTGGACAGGGACAGCTGTGGACTGCCCTTGTCAGGGCAGGAGTTTAGGGGCTTTTTTGAAAGGGACAGTTCCTCATACCCCGCACACCCTGCTCTTTTATGTGACATCTGAATCACGGTAGGAGATTACCATTCGTAATTTAATGGCATGTTGTTCTACCAGATGTCCATATGTATGTTGTATGATCTTAGATTGCACACTTCCAGCAGTTCACTCCAATGAGTATTTTTGCTTTTCTTTGCTACTATATGGTTTCAGTTTATGTGATTATCTTAATAAAAGTTAAGTTTTAACAATGTGACAAGGACTGACAGACAGACAGACTGTGACAGGGACTGTGACAGGCTGTGACAGGGATTGACAGACAGGCTGTGACAGGGACTGACTTTGACAGAGACAGGCTGTGATAGAGACAGGCTTTGATAAAGACTGACAGACAGGCTGTGACAGGGACTGACAGACAGGCTGTGACAGTGACTGACAGACAGACTGTGACAAGGATTGACAGACGGGCTTTGCCCGGAACTGACAAACAGACTATGACAGGGATTGACAGACGGGCTGTGCGAGGAACTGACAGACAGGCTTTGACAGAGACTGACAGACAGGCTGTGCCAGGGACTGACAGACAGGTTTTGACAGAGACTGACAGACAGACTGTTACATGGACTGACAAACAGGCTGTGACAGTGACTGATAGATAGATTATGCCAGGAACTGACAGACAGGCTGTTACATGGACCAAGACAGGCTATGACAAGGAATGACTGACAGGCTGTGATTGGGAAGAATGGAAATACATTTTCCAAGGTGTTAAATGGACAAACAATACCTCCTTTGAAAGGCAGCCCCCTTAACACAGTGTATGACCTAAAAGAAGTCTAAAGATATGGTGTGGGATTAAACCAGTATATCTATTCCATAAGGAACAGATTCCGAACTATAGACAGCACTGTTTCAACCTGGTTAGGTCTCCTCAGTACAGCGTAGGGAACTGATTTGGCTATGTGAGAGGCTATTGACTAGGGTCAGACAGTAGGCGGTCTCCTTAAGGAGAGATTGCCAATTATGGCCACCGTAAAGGTGTATGGAGACTTAAAGCCATAGATGCTCCACTAGGGAATTCTGGGAAGAATGCAAATAAATTTTTCAAGGTGTTAAATGGAAAACAATACCTGCTTTTGCTACCTTAAAAGGCAGCCCCCTTGAGACCCAACCAGGTCGAAACAGTGCTGTCTACAGTTGGGAGTCTATTCCTTATGGAATAGATATACTGGTTTAATCCCACACCATGTTTTTAGACTTCTTGTAGTTAATACTTGGTGTTAACGGGGCTGCCTTTCAAGGTAGCAAAAGGAGGTATTGTTTTCCATTTAACACCTTGGAAAACTTATTTGCATTCTACCCAGAATTTGTGTGTGTGTGTGTGTGTGTTAGTGTGTGTGTGTGTGTGTGTTAGTGTGTGTGTGTGTGTGTGTGTGTGTGTTATATAAACCCAAAGTTCATAAATGATCATTAAAATTCAAAATTTACTTAATTCAAAAATTACTTACATATAGATATCACATTCACATATAAAAAAAGCCGATACGGCGGTCATTAAGGGGTTAACTACTGGGGAGGAGGAATGTCTCTGAATGGTAGCGCATATGGGCTATATTTTTTTATTTATATGGGATTTTTTATTTATATGGGCTATATTTTTCATAATATATTTATTTGAGCAGGATGGGTTAGAGTGATGGAATGAAACGGTATATAGGTAGGATGGATTATAATTAATAATTCCTTTATTTATATAGCATACACAGATTACAAAGCGCTATACAGAGCTTGGCAAATCAGTCCCTGTCCCCAATGGGGCTCACGATCTAATCAAGCTATCAGACTTCAGGGCTGCCATAGCAACGATCAGCGCCCCCCCCCCCCCCCCCCCCACGAACCCTGGCTTTGGGGGTCATTCCCCCAAAGGCAGGTTCAATCTAATCAACCTATCAGTATGTTTTGGAGTGTGGTAGGAAACCAGAGGACCCGGACAAAACCCACACAAACACAGAGAGAACATACAAAGTCTTTGCATGATGGGACATAACTAGGTATAAATGAAAGGCAGATGAATGTTAGAGGGATCATTTGTCTTTAGCTATGAAGAATGGTGGTGGATCCTGACTTAACATAGATGGAAGGGTAGCTTAGTATTATAGTGAGCTGGATGACTGAGAACTTTACTGCCACCTACTGGACGGTTTTTATGCTTACCTGCAATTACCAATTTTTATGTGAATGTGATATCTATGTATATGTAATTTTATGAATTAACACTCTATGAATTTTTTTATCATCATTTATCAACTTTGCATTTATATAGATGTTCCTGAAACTTTTGTTCGTATTACCATACCATTTTACCAACCCCTAGGTTGTTATGTATATTCATTAAATTAAAACTCTGTTTTACTTTTCCTTTATAATCTTTCTGTTTTTTATGATGTTTTTAGTGTGTTCTATTGTGACCTGAGGAAGAACGCATAGTCCACTATTCTAAAAACAAAACCACCCAACCATATATACACACGCACACCGACAGGATAGGAGTAGCAGTGTCGTGCTGTACCTATGTATAAACACCTCGATATGTTTATATGTGAACCATTCTATTGTAGATTTTGCCTTATGTTTGGGATCGTTGTCGTCTAGAAAGATAAAGCTCTGTCCAAGTCTCAGGTCTTTTGAAGACTCCAACAGGTTTTATTCCAGAATGGTCCTGTATTTGGCTACATGCATCTTCAGTTCAATTTTAACCATCTTCCCTGTCCCTGCTGATGAAAATTAGGCCCAAACCATAATTCTGCCACCGCAATGTTTGACAGTGGGGATGGTGGTGTGTTCAGGAGCTGTGTTGCTTTTATGCCAAACATATCGTTTGGCATTGTGGCCAAAAAGTTTGCTTTTAGTTTCATGTGACCAGAGCCCATGTTTCACATGTTTTGGTGTGTCTCTTAGGCGATTTGTGGCAAAATTTTAAACAAGACTTTTTATGAATATCCTTGAGAAATGGCTTTCTTCTTGCCACTCTTCCGTTAACCCTTAAGGACGCGGCCATTTTATAACTTAAGTCTGCCCCATTTTTCCCCCATTCGATTCTGAGATTGTTTTTTTTCTCACATGTTGTACTTCATTTTAGAGGTAAATTGTGGCTGATTTTTTGTGTTTATTTTACAAAAAAGGAAATATTTGCCATTTTTCGAAATTCGAAATCAATGCGTTTTCAGACGGATATATTTACCATCTAAATAAGTTGCTAAATAACATTTCCTATATGTGTACTTTACATTATCATAATTTTTGAAATGTCTGGAGATCTTCAAAGTACTTGAATCAAAATGGAGGTGAAATTTAGAATGGTCATATTTGTTTCATTTGTTTTTATTGAGTTTTTTTCAAACACAATTTTACAAAGGAACAAGTGCAGTAACTTAGCATGTTATACACAGATTACATCCGTCTTATTCTGAAAAACAGTTATGCCAGTATGTATGTACAGGGCCGATTCTAGCATATTTGCTGCCTGAGGCGAATATTAAAATGCTGCCCCCCCCCCCCACTCCCTGTTCAGCAAATGTGAAAAACTTTTACAACAAGTAACATCCCTACAGGACAGCTCCTGACCACGTGTGACTGACACGGATCTGAGAGGCATTGTGACATCTGTACTTATAGATGACAATCTCTTCCATAGGAGGATTTATTTGGGTTCTCCCATCATGACGATCACGTGAATTCACGGCCGGATATCTTCAGCTCCGTGCAGCATCTCCACCCTGCGTCCCTAAAATACCACAGTCACTTACAGTATGAAGTCTCCTGGATAACAACACTGCGCTCCTAAATAATAATACCCCTCACAACACAACTGACCGCACTCTCCCCACATATAAAAACATCCCTTCCTTATTATATATATTCTACTGGATATAGTAGCTGCAAAGCACATCATATACAACACCCCCAATTTGTTAAATACAGACCCCTAACATTGGTTTACATGATGCAAAGTAATCCTAAGTATGGTATCCCACCCTGTTATTATGTTACATGTGAATTATATAGAGTGCTACCCTGATTAATGTAATATATAGCACCCCTAATGAATATATATATATTTATTTTTATAGCCCCCCCCCCCCAGTATAAACAGTATCCGGGCCCATATAAATATATACAGCCCCCAGAATAAAAGAGTACGGTCCCCCATAAATATATGCAGCCTCCCCAGAATAAACGAATACGGCCCCCCCCATATACATATATAAGCCACAGAATAAAACAGATACGCCCCCCCCCATATAAATATATACAGCCCCCCAGAATAAACAGAATACGGCCCCATATAAATATATACAGCCCCCCCCCCCCCGAATAAACAGCATCTGGCCCCCAATATAATATATACAGCCCCCCCCCCAGATGTAATAAGAATAGGCCCCTCATAAATAATACAGCCCCCCCAGAATAAACGTTAATCTGGCCCCCATATAAATATATAACAGCCCCCCCAGAATAAACAGAATCGCCCCCCCCCCCCAGGAAAAATTGGATCTGGCCCTTTATAAATGTACACTGGCCTCATAAGCATATACAGAAGATATACTAGTACAACACAACCCCCCCCCCCTCCCAGTAAAAATAATAAAACTTCACTTACTCCCGGGCAGGGTGGTCCCACGGCGCGCGGCTCCGTCTTCAGGCGCTCTTCTGGCAGCCGCTCGGGCTCCGTTGAGTTGACACAGGCGGCGGTTACGTCATATCAGGCCCTGTGTCACTGCACTGTACGGAGCGAAGCCGCAGCCGGAAAGGCGCGTGTCGTCCGCATATGTAAATCGCACCTGTTTCTTAAAGAGACAGGTGCGATTTACGTGGAGGGCGATTCGGGCGCCGACGGGCGCCCGAATCGTCCGCATTGGAGCGGCAAAATGCCGCTTTTAATGAGGTCCGCATTCTGCCGCCCGAGGCGAGATTTTCCTCTCGACTCATGGCAGATGCGGCCCTGTGTATGTATGCTGTACATGCATACACCTGAATCATACAATATGTACTGTCTTTCATCAATTGCTTCCAGTATATGTTACTCGCATGTTACACAAACTCTTATAACTAGAACAACATAACTGGTTAACAGGTCTCACATGAATCTAGCCACATTTTCCACATTATTTCCTGGATCTTCTAGGGCAGTGGTGGCGAACCTATGGCACGGGTGCCAGAGGCGGCACTCCGAGCTCTCTCTGTGGGCACCCGGGCCATCACCCCAGCACACCAGACAGGACTCAAAGAATTTTCATGTAGTTCCAAGCAAAGATGCTGTTTTCAGTGATATTTTAAAGTGACTTGCTTGGCTACTTGGGACTGTAGGAAGAAGGAGAATGTGTAGACAGGGCCGAATTATCTCTGAAGGACTTCCTGCTAGCCCCATGATTCTTTGTGTACAGAGGGACACTAGAACGAGGCTACAAGGAGGCAAATTTTCCCTCCTTCTTTCTACTGTGTTGGTGTCCTCAGGAGGCCAGTAAGATTGAACGTTGTTGAAGAACAGGGAGCAATAAGATACTGCTCTAATTTTGGTTGGCACCTCGCGATAAATGAAGGGGATTTAGGTTTGCAGTTTGGGCACTCGGTTGCTAAAAGGTTCGCCATCACTGTTCTAGGGAATGTGCCTTATTATTCCCAGTACCAGTACCATCTTATCTTCTTCTTTTCTACTTTGCACTATGAGCTAAAGGGTTGTGCAGCCCACAGAGCCCATATTTGATGAATGGGTTGTGATTTGAGCCATCCGTATGCCAGAATTTTTTCTAGTTCATATACTCTGTTTACCTCCTCTATGTATTCTGCCAGAGAAGGGGGATTCACTTGTTTCCAATGTCTGCATATTATTAGCCTAGCCACTGAGAATAGTTTACACAGGAGTGTCCTGCTGCCCTTTTCTAGGTGGGCTAATTTCAAGTGTTAGAAGCGCTTGGGCCAGGTCTCTAGGCACCGTTTGCATAAATATCTGCTCAAAAAGCCCCTTATGTTTGGGCAGTCCCACAATATGTGGAAAAGTGTACCCCTACCTCCGCAATTTCTCCAGCAGTAAGGAGATGTCCCAGGGTATGCTATATGAATTCGATCAGGGGTGAAGTACCAATGTAGTGCTGTTTTTAAGGCATTTAAGTGCCACCTGGGCACTACATTTCAGGGATTTGTGTGTCACCCTTAGGGAGAAGGATTTAAAATCCCATGCTCCTGTTAATTGGCTATAAAATGGGCACAAGCCCTTTTTTGTCGCTACTAGAAGAGTAAGGAGGCTTTCATCAAATTTACATTTCCGTGCTAGTAACATAGAGGTTACATGTTTTACTCTTAAGTATAAGAAAATATTTGAATGGTCATATTTTGCCGGTTATACATTCATTTAGCCCTAAAATTTACACATTTCTAAAAGATAAAAAAAGAAAACCCACTTTACAATCTTTTATGCAATTCCACATGTGGCCATTACTTGTTTTATGGGCGCACCGCGAGGTGCAGAAGGGAAGGAGCGCCCTGCAGCTGCCAGGATTCCTCATTTTGCAGGTTATAAAATTTTCACTTTTTTTGTTATTGGGGCCATGTGATGGCATTTTTTTGGCAGGATGAGATGATTTTTTCCAGTGTTACCATTTTGTTACCTCTTGTTGAAAATTTAGGAACTTTTCAACAATACATGGGGTTGCACAGTGTATACTCTTGGAGCATAGGATTTAATAGCTGCATTCAAATTAGGTGCCCCTATCCTTTGCTCCCTACAAGTTTGATGTGATGTTTTACTAAATTTGCCAAATAAAACCCTAATGTGGGGAAAAATCTATAATTTTTGCATTGCCATCTTCCAAGTGGCATAACATTTTTACTTTTTTGGCTACGGAGCTGGTTGATGGTTTATTTTTTGCGGGAAATGTTGTACTTTGCAACTATCATTCTGGAGTACATATGTTTTTTTGATCACTTTTTATTGCATTTTTGTGGGATTCAATAGGTAAAAATCATAATTTTTGGCAGTTTTTTTACAACATGCAAAGGTTGACACTGTGCCTTAAAGATTACATCATCAATACTATTGTCACGGCAGGACGCCGCCGCCTCGTTACGTGACTTAGGGTGCAACTGTATTGAATGACCCTGTGGACTAATTAAGGAATGGGAGGTTCTGAAAACTGAACCAAACTGAGAAGAAATAAAACAATATGAGATACAGTAAATGGTGTTCTCTTTATGGGGGCTGCCTGACAAGCTGGGCGTTCCATATTTCTCCCACCTCCAGGGAATCAGGATTTACTGTAAGTTGTAAGTTTCTGTTATTTTTCTCCTTTTTTATAACTGTTTGCCGTGTTGTGTGTCCTTTTATCTCCTTGACAACTATCTTTCAGGCACTGCCGGCAGGCAGCTCTGGGGTCCTGATCAGACCCCAGGGCTGCCATAGCAACGAGCAGCACCCCCAAATAGACGGTGTGGGGGGAGATCGTGGGGGAAAGACCCTCCAAAGGTAAGGCAGGATAAAGGGTGTTACACTGGAGTGAGGGCTATTAGTTACAGCCGGCACCTCGAAGCCGGTTTGACTCAGATCTTGAGCTGAACTGGCATCAACTCTGTGTCTGATATATCGGATGCTGAGCGCTAAGTCTCTGCGCTCAGCATCCGATATTTGACTGACTCTCCTACCTCAGATGTAGATCTCTGCAGTTCATCCAGAGTGATCAAGGGCATCCTAGCTACATCTCTGATCAGTCTCCGCCTTGTTTGAGATGAAAGTTTAGAGGGACAGCTGGGTCTTGGTAGATTTGCAGTGGTCTGATGCTCCTTCCATTTCAATATAATTGCTTGCACAGTGCATCTTGGGAAAGTTTGTAAAATACTTTGGTATAAAAATCCAGCTTTAACATCTTATCGTCTGGACACTGAGCACAGTGATTTAACGCTTAGCGTCTGATATATCAGATGCAAGCGCTGCTTGCACTTTGGATGTCACCCTGTCACGAGGTGGAAAGTGTTGGCATCACTAGCCGACCCCACTCCCATGACATCACAGGCCCAATCTGATTGGACCCATGATGTCGATCGCAGCCATAGGCCAATATATAGATTTGGTATGTTTCCCCTATCCCCCAGAACCACATTTTTAAGTGTGATCTGTTAGGTGTTGTAGTAGTAGCATGGAGGAGTAGGCGTTTTGTGGAGGAGTAGGAGTAGCGTTAGGGAGTAGGAGTAGCGTGGTGGAGTAGGCATTCTCTGGAGGAGTAGGTATTGTGTGGAGGAGCAGGCGTGGTGTGGAGGAGCAGGCGTGGTGTGGAGGAGCAGGCGTGGTGTGGAGGAGCAGGCATGGTGTGGAGGAGCAGGCGTGGTGTTGTGTGGTGGAGTAGGTGTTGTTCTGTGTTGTTCTGCGGAGGAGTAGGTGTTGTTCTGTGTAGGTTGTGTAATATCCCCCCTCCCATCATGTCCCAGAAGTCATACACGGACTTGGAGGTTTATAATAATATGGCCTAGTGAAGTCCACTAGTCGGGACGAGTGTCCGTTTTATTTTTCCACCTTGTCCTCACAAAAAGACTCTGTGGAACCCCCTGAGAAGTCGCTTTCGTAGTAGTGCCGAAGTGCCCGTGACTTTTGCTGAAGTGCCCGTGACTTTTGCTGAAGTGCCCGTGACTTTTGCTGAAGTGCCCGTGACTTTTGCTGAAGTGCCCGTGACTTTTGCTGAAGTGCCCGTGACTTTTGCTGAAGTGCCCGAATCTGCTGAAGTGCCCTGATTCTGCTGAAGTGCCACTGACTCTGCTGAGTGCCCTGATTCTGAGAGTGCCCTGACTTCTGCTGAAGTGCCCCTGACTTCTGCTGAAGTGCCCCTGACTTCTGCTGAAGTGCCCCTGACTTCTGCTGAAGTGCCCGTAACTTCTGCTGAAGTGCCCGGAGCTTCTGCTGAAGTGCCCGGAGCTTCTGCTGAAGTGCCCAGGACTTGTGACCCCACATGGATGACCCCCAGCAGCTATTCCCCTCAGGAACGGCATGGCTCGGAACAGTGGATTTTTTTAAGGTTTTTTTTTAGTGAGTACCTAATTGGTCTGATGGTATCCCAGACCAATTTCTACGCTGCACAATATATGGGCCACAACCCCACTTCTTTTTATGTGCCCCTGTCAGTGCAGCAGATATCTAAAAGTATTGGGGCATCAGGCGAGAAAAAATGCTTGAAAAATCCAAAATTTTATTTAAGACATGGTTAAAAACAAAAGGCGTAGGTCCTAATTCATACCAATCCAAAGAGAAAATGAACAAGCTGCCATTGAGTAAGGAAAGGAAAGTGCGAAGTATAGCACCGCCCACCAAACTTAGGTGGATCGAGGGTGATTGAGATACGAGCTGCACACAGGTGAAGATAATCAATATGGTGCGTAGACAAGGTGAAGAGGTAGAAAACACATGTCAATGCATAAAAAAACATACATAACACAATTTTATACAGTAAATCTACGTACCATTGGTCTGCATGAATATCAATAGATGTAAAGTAAATCACTTTTCTGATTAAGACCGAGGGGATAGTGGGTATCCAGAAGATCAATTGTGCTTCCCTCTTATGGAGGGTTTTAACCCTATCCCCGCCGCGCTTATTGGGAGGGAAATGGTCAATGGCTGTGACCTTGAGTGTAGTCATGGTACCAGAATGAGTGTCCCTGAAATGTTTGGAAAGACCAGTTTAATTACAGGTACTAGAAATGGTTTTAGAATCACGTTACTGGAGCAAATCCTATCTTTTAATTTGCGGTATGTACAGCCGATATATTGTACACTGCATTCCGTACACTCTACGAGATACATCACATGGGTGGCCTCGCAATTTAGGTGTCTAGATAGTCTGAAGATTTTTTTATTGACCACGGAAGTAAAGGTTTTTTTGCATAAATTTACAAACATTACATTGACTCCCTCTGCAGCAATAGCTACCTTTATAAGTTAGCCATGTTGAGGTAGATTCTAAATTAGAAAAAACATTAGGTGAGAGAGCAGTAGCCAGAGTGGGAGCACGCCTAGAGGTACACAAAACACCATTGGATAAAATTTCTTTAGGGATATCGTCACTTTGTAGAATGGGAAGACGTTTTTTGATCAAATTCACAATTTGAGAATAGAAGGGGGTGTATTGTGTACTAAAGACCGGTTTGTAGATAGTGTTGAATTTTTTATGTGATTTTACTTTTAAATAATGGGCACACTGGCATACGGCAGGAGAGTAACCCCTTTTACGTAGTCGATCATAGTATTTGTATTTTTCGGGGGTCGTACACTAAAAATACTACATTATCTTTATTCTATAGGTCACCACGATTATGGTGATACCTCATTTATATAGTTTTTCATTTATTTTTACAATTTTACTGGAAAAAAAACTAATATAGAGGAAATCTCATTTGTTTTTGCATCGCCATCTTTTCGGAGACGTACCTTTAATATTTTTTGGTTTACAGAGCTAGTTTAGGGCTTATTTTTTATGTGTTGAGTTGTCCTTTCAAGTGGTACCATTTTGGCACACATAACTTTTTTTGATCAGTTTTTAGAACATTTTTGTGAAGAGAGTTTATGAAAAATGTACATTTTTGGCGAGTTTTTTGTGTTTTGTTTTTACGGCTTTCACCGAGCGGGCCCAATAATGTTTCTGAGTTATTGTTCGGATTATTACGGACGTGCCGATACCAAATATGTGGGGGTTTTTGGGCGATTTTATGTTTTTTTAACTTTATTACATGTGTATAGTGAATATTTGTGTTCAGGGGACTTTAACTTTATTAAATTAATTCTTTTTATTAAAAATGTTTTTTTTCAATGTTTTTATTTACTTGTTCAAGCTCTTTTTCACCTTACACAGTGTAATACAGATGTATGTTATGTTATGTAGCACACTGTGTGTTACTGTCAGAAGGCAGGACCCAGATCCCGGAAGAGGATCGCGCTGCGATCGGATCAGCGGACACCCCCCCCCCCCATTAAGCACCTCCCACGATGCATTACTATTACATCAAACGTCGGTAAGGGGTTAAAATCAGCATTTGAGTAGTATGTTAACTCTTTAATTTTCTGTGGAAGCAAACAAAAATGGATTGGAAATTTTAATTTTTGAATAAAATTTTTCTCATTTAACCCTAAAATTTGCCTTTTTTGCTCCGTTTTTCTCTAGATTAGGGTTAAGGTGCCAGTACCAGTACAGAACAATACAATAGAACCAGTACAATAGAAACCTTCAAGTAGTGACCACATTTTGGAAAGGGCATCCCTAAAAGAATGTATGTAGGGTTGTATGAGCATTTTAACCCCTAAGATACTGGCTCAAATGTAATACAAAGTAAGTACTGCAGAGTAAAAATTGCATTGCAATTTATCAAATATGTAGTGACAAATGTATTTTGCCCAACTCATGCCACTGGGGAAAACACATCAAAAAACATTCTGTGGGTTATCCCAGTTAGGTAAATACGCCATATGTGGCAATAAACAATAGGATAGGCACAAGGTAGGGCTCAGGAGGAAAGGAGCAAAATTTGGCATTTGGAGCTCCGTTTTCACTACAGTCAAGTTTTGGGAATATTTGATACAAATATTATATTTTCACATGATCTATTGCCCTCTGGTTTTTATGTGTGTTTGTCAGATGTTTTTATCACATACAGAAATACAAGTGCAATCATATTATGAGTAACAAATGCTTTTATTGACAGTTAGAATGAGTTAATGCAGCAAGTCAATGTTTGCAGTGTTAACCCTTCATCTTCAGGACCTCTGCAATTCTCCCTGGCATGCTCTGGCATCAACTTCTGGACCCAATCCTGACTGATAGCAGTCCATTCTTGCACAATCAATGCTTGCATTTTGTCACAAGTTCTCAATGGGATTAAGATCTGGGGAGTTTCTGGGCCATGGACCCAAAATCTCTATTTTTTGTTCCCTGAGCCATTTAGTTATCACCTTTGGTGATCAACAATACCTTTTCCAGCATGATGAAGCACCTTGCCATAAAGCAAACTGCTCTTGGGAGGTTGGGAGAAGTTGCTCTTGGAGGACATTCTGGTACCATTCTTTATTCATGGATCTGTTTTTAGGCAAGACTGTGAGAGAGCCAATACCCTTGGCTGAGAAGCAACCCCACACATGAATGGATGCTTTACAGTTGGCATGAGACAAGACTGGTGGTATCGCTCACCTTGTCTTCTCTGAACAAGCTGTTTTCCAGATGTTCCAAACAATCGGAAAGGGGATTCATCAGAGAAAATGACTTTACCTCAGTCCTCAGCAGTCCACTTCCTGTACCTTTTGCAGAATATCAGTCTGTCCCTGATGTTTTTTTCTGGAGAGAAGTGGCTTCTTTGCTGTCCTCCTTGACACCAGGTGTGGTCCAAGAGTCTCCGCCTCACAGTGCGTGCAGATGCACTCACACCTGCCTGCTGCCATTCCTGAGCAAGCTCTGCACTGCTGGTAGCATAATCCGAAAGCTGAAACACATTTAAGAGAGGGTCTTGGCGCTTGCTGCTCCTTCTTGGGCGCCCTTTTGAGCCTTTTTGTCAACAATTGAACCTCTCTCCTTGAATTCCTTGATGATGCAATAGATTGTTGACTGAGAGGCAATCTTTCTAGCTGCGATACTCTTCCCTGATAGGCCAGTTTTGTGCAGTGCAATGATGACTGCACATGTTTCTTTAGAGATAACCATGGTTAACAGAAGAGAAACAATGATGCCAAGCACTAGCCTCCTTTTAAAATGTCCAGTGGTGTGATTCTTACTTAATCATGACAGATTGATCTCCAGCCCTGTCCTCATCAACACCCACACCTGTGTTACTGGAGCAATCACTGAAACGATGTTAGCTGCTCCTTTTAAGGAAGGCCTGCAATGAAGTTGAAATGTGTTTTGGGGAAAAGGTTCATTTTCTAGGCACATATTGACTTTGCAATTAATTGCTGTTGATATATAACATTCTGGATTATATGCAAATTGCCATTATAAAACCTGATGCAGTAGACTTTGTAAAAATTAACATTTGTATCATTCTCAAAACTTTTGGCCATGACTGTAGATTGGTGCCCCTGAAGTACCAGTACAATAGAAACCCCAAAGGAGTGACCACATTTTGGAAAGTGCACCCCTCAAAGAATGTATGTAGGGTTGTATGAGCATTTTAACCCTAAGATAGTGGTGCAGAGTAAAATTGCATTGCAATTTATCAAATATGCCATTGTAGCGACAAATGTATCATGTAGCGACAATACATTTGTAGCGACAAATGTATCATGCCACTGGGGAAAAACACATCAAAACTCATTCTGGGGGTTACCCCAGTTAGGGCAATACCACATATGTGGCAATAATCTGCGGGATGGAGACACGGCATGCTTCAAAAGGAAATAACTTGCATTTGGAGCACATACACTGTACATTTTTTTTAATATAATGGATAGTGGATAGTAAAAAATATCCATTATGTCATATTGTGCCCAGTTCCTGCCACAAAAGGCAAGCACCCCAAAAATCATGATGCATGTTTTTTGGGGTACGGCAATACCCAATATGGGGCAATAATCTACAGGCTGAGCACATGGCAGGGCTTAAAAGGGAAGGTGTGAAATTATGTATAAACTGTGCATAGTACATCAGGGTAAAATCTTTATCTAAAAGTCCAGGGATATATGATTAATTTGGAAGCACTCTTTCATACATAGGGGGATATTAATCATACGCTGCACGCCAGCGTATAATAGCCCCGCCGCTGCAAATTTGCAGCCCAATACATCTAGAGGCTTATGCCTCTTGATATATCAGGGCTGCCGGCAGCGCAGCGTGTATCCTAGGCCGGCAGCAGCAAATGCTCGGCGGGCCGCGCCCCCCCCCCCCCTTCACTGTTTTTTCTGGGTATGTCTCACAATGATAAATGATGTCCTTCCGAATGCCTTTTTTGCAGCATATGCTGCTCCTCTTTTGTGTCCTTCCATTCTTGGCAGTTTGGGGAACTTCCCCCTAGGATCACGTTTGGCGGGGTAAATGCCTGGGCAAACTTGGCACTAAAATGATCTAATATGGGCCTGACATTAAATAAAGATCGTAACTGGGGACATCTCTGGGTGGGCACTGTGTGTTGTCGGTGTAGTGAAAAAAAGTTATGGATGGCTTCAATGCACATCCTGCTCATCGTCATGCAGAACATCGGGTTCTGGTACAGAACGTCTGTGCTCCAGTAGTCTGTGATTGATGATTGCTTCTTTACAATCTCCATAAGAAGTATTATGCCCCAATACTTCTCCAACTCTGCTGCAGTGACAGGGGTCCACCTGTGGGTTGTGCATAAAATGAAGTGGGGTTTTGGGCAATGTGCAGTGTAGAGATTTGTCTGGACTACAATTAAATTCAATAGCTCCTCATAAAAAAAAAAAACTTAAAGTCCACAGCTCTGAGCCCTGCTGTTTCAAATTTAATTCCAGGTTGGCCCAAAAAGTCAGGGACCTGAGGGGTATAATTATCTGGGGCTACCCATGTGGGGTCAGTGGAAGCCCCAGATATTTCTTCTGCAGAAGTCCCAGGTAGTTCTCCCTCAGAAGTCCCAGGCACTTCTCCTGTATCCCCACTAGCTGACTCTGTGTCAGAGGCCAGCATCTTGTATGCCTCCAACACAGTGTACGTCTTCTAAGACAATGTACACAGAAAAAATAATGCGCACCAAACTACACGGACAAGCCACACATATGGCACACAGAAATAAAATGCACATCAAGCTACACTGCCAAGTCACATAGATGGCACATAGAAAAATTAGATAAGTGCACCCAACGCCTACGGGCACTCTGGAAAAAAATAATACCAGGCACCAAAAAAAACATAAGTGCACTGCGCAAAAAGGCATTACAAATGCACCTAGCTTGCCCTAAGACGCCCTAACTACCGCTAAAGATACTGTGCAGCGCTATTCACATGGCGCGCTGAAAAGTTCTTCAAGTGCAGAACCACGCTAACACAGCACAGTGAAAAGCGGGTTTGGGTTCAAAAGGGACTAACAGGAGATGGGAAAATGGAGGACAAGTGTGATCACACAAGGTGATCACACAGGGAATACACAGGAGGGAACAGATAGGGATCAATAGGGATCAGATAGGGAAATTGTGATTTTGGTGCACACAGTAACAATCTACTCCTCTCTCCAGTGATACCAAACCCAAATGGTGGAAGAGCTAACACCAATTTAATTGGCTGGGTGACGTTGGCAGGAGGTTCTCCTGCCTCTATCACCTGCGTCCCATTGCGATGTCACCATGTCACGTGACGCACGATTCCCTGCAGCCAGATATACGTCTATATGTTCTTGTGAATGTACCCTTATACAGACATGTTTATACAATTACATACATTTACACACCTTTATATACCTGTATACACACACATAAAAACTTCAGTTTAAATGCACTCTAATCTTTACAGGTGAACTTCTTTTTTAACCCCTTCCTGCTTTGTGGTGGTTTTATCTGCCGCTGAGGGCAGTGACTTAGCGCTCAGCAGCGGATATATCCGACTCTGAGCTGATGTGGCCTAGCTCTGCATGGGAGCTGAGCCGGCATCGGGATACACAGGGGGTACTTCCTAGTGTAACACCCGCAGTTGGAGTGGGCTTGGATCGCGGGTGTTTAACTGTGTATATATGCATATGTATATTCTGTGTATATATGCAAAGATGCAAATACTGTATTTATACACGCATATATTTATATAAGCATATATATGTGCACATGTGTGTATAAATATATATATATATTATATGATGTATGTGTGTTTTTGTATATGGTGAGTATGTATATGCTCTATATACTGAATGTGTGTGTATTTCCCATATGTGTATGTATATGCTCTATATACTGAATGTGTGTGTATTTGCTGCATGTGTGTATATTCTGTATGTATATGCAAACGTGTGTATATGCTGTTGTTATCCTGCATGTATGTGTATATACATTCAGTGTTTACTGTATATAAATATATATGTATATATATATGTGTGTGTATTGTATATGCATTATATGTATAAAATGTGTACACTGTATGTGTGTATATACTGAATGAGTTTGTATATACTCTGTGTATTAGTGTATAAATGTATATGAGTGCATAAATGTGTGGGTGTAAGTGTATACTTTTGTGTATATGTGTGCGAGTATACGAGTGTAGAACTTTATGTGTGTGTATACAGGTATATCAAGGTGTGTATATCAGTGTATAAATGTATGTAATTGTATAAACATGTCTATATAAGGGTACATTCACAAGAACGTATGGACGTATATCTGGCTGCAAATTTGCTGCCGGATATACTTCCCTCATAGGCTTCTATATCGCCTGGGCTTGGTACGGTGAGTACAATGAGTACTCACTGTTTCAAGCAAAAGAGATAGAGCGTGCTCTATCTTTGGCCATAAGAATGGCCATGCGGCTCTATTCTCTATGGAGAGGGGAGGGGTGAGGCTTAATCACCTCTCCTCCTCTCCAGGGTGCCAGATGTGTGCCTGCCAGGCTATAGACATTTATGTGAATGCAGCCTAAATATATATATATTTTAAGGGGAAGGGGGGCCCCATGCAGAAATCTGCTATGGGGCCCAGCCTCTTCTAGTTACGCCCCTGACTATGAAGATCTCATAAAGGCTTTTTCTGATAGTTTGAGGGGTGCAGATTTGAAAATGGGTTGATTATATAGGGATCTTTTAAAGCTAAATATTTAAAATTTCATTCAAAACAGTAATTATCCCAAAAATAGTAAATTCTGGAAATATGCAAAATCGATATTCGATTTGTAAGCCGCGTGACATCACAATAAATTAAATTAAATTAATAAATTGCTTCTTTCCCCAGATAAGCAGCAGTGTCTACTATATCCAGTATCATTCAGATAACCTCCTTGCAGGACATATGCACAAGGGGGGATATTTATCATACGCTGGCGCTCGTGCGCCAGCGTAGGATCGTCCCGCCGCTGCGAATTCGCAGCCCGATACATCAAGAGGCTTCTACCTCTTCATGTATCGGGCTGCCAGTCGCGCAGCGTTCATCCTATGCCAGGCAGGCCCTGGCGTAGAAAAAAACGCAGCCGGCGACTTTTCACCTATGAAAAGTCGCCGGCAGCAGCGAGTGCGCAGGCGCAGGGACAGTAACGCCCCGCGCCGGCCCACTCCCGTCCGGCCGCGCCCCCCCCCCCGCTCGGCCGGCCGCGCCCCCCCTTCACGCCCCTTCACGCCCCACTGGCATGAAAGTGGTGGATTGGGGAAAATAATCGCAAAAGCTAGCAATAAGCTAGCGCAGAGGTCCTGATAAATATGCCCCATAGTCTGCAAACAACAAGTCAGTAATAATACGAATTAAGTAACAGAAATGTACAAAATTTAAACAAAGAGGTTCTACTTTTAATCCCAGCCATGGGACACGAAACAGTGTAATGTGAGTCTGCACGTCACTAACGTACTAACACTAAGACTACACTCTGTAAGCTCATCTTGTAGAGTTGCTTTTGCGCGGATCCCTACATCCTCCAGTTGTGGTAACAGGTCTAATGGGGATAGTTTGTTTGGGACAGTTCACATATATAAAGTGACAGCTATCCATTAACTTGGATTACTTTTTGTAATTTTTTTTTTAGGAATTTTTTTTGCAGTGGTAATTGAGTTACAAGGATTGATGATATATTGCAAAACACATTGGTATTTTTTTCTGCTGTATTAGATCCAGCCAACACCGTGTTTAGAGTTGGAAGATGGATGCTCTTGGGTGGTAGTAAAGGTGTAGGAGGATGTGAGGTGTAGGTTATCTCCTGTTTCCAACATTGGGCTTGGCGTATTCAGACGGTTGGCTTCTTAAACCAGACTAGGGGAAAAGAAAGGATGGGCTCAAATAATGCAGCACGGGGTTAGACAAGATGTGGAAATCTTCCCCGGTTAGGCTCCGGCAGTCAGCAAAAGATAAGGATAAAGATGAGGGTGGAATGGGAGAAGCAGAACAGAACTGATCCATATTCTTGGTTCTATAGAATGAAGATCCCTCGCAAGGGAACTCTTCAGTTTTATCAGAGATATTAGAAGCAGTCCGGGAAACTAAAATAGCAATGGATTCATTGAACACCCAGATGTGTGGGGTGAGAGGAGATATTGGCATGTAGAAAGTGAAAAAACAATGCGGCACTCACCACTTAAAAGAATCTTCTTTATTTCATCACAAAGTAAAATAGGTTTGACATAGAAGCCCAGTCAGGATAGAGATAGGAGCAGGGGAAACGGAAAAGGCGACAGCCATTTTGCGCCGTCCGGCGCTTTCTCTAACCTCTATAAAGTGACGTCTGCTCTAAATGCTGCCGGTGAAACATCACTTTTCCTGTAACCTCGCAATCAAGACGCTATTACTGGTAGCGGAAATGCAGATATTACAACAGAGATTACCTAAATAAGCTGAGATCGCATTGCAAGGAGACTGATGCCATGGTAAATGAAGTGGTGTACACCTACAAGCAAAACACTAAGCCAATTTAGCCAAAAAATACATGAAATCTTTTTGCATGATTATTTCAAAAAGAATGTAAAATCACAAATTCAATAGGGGGGACACGAACGGTCAATGAGAATATCACATAGGAACATTAAAAACATATATGACAGGGATGAGAGGCAGAGTATTCAATGATATAAAGTCACATAACATAATCCATGAGGGGGCTGTGCCTTCTTCCTTAGTCCGTGGTTTGTATGCATGTTTACATTTTTTTGCTCTAACTATTTAGGTTGACCGTTTTTGGTCTCATTAACTAAGCACTTTAGCTGTATATATGAGCATTTCTCACTCGTTTACACTATGGTTACACCCAGTCCATTGTAAGATTCCTTTGTCTGTTTGTTATCCTATTTGTTTGCCTATCTTTTAAACTACTGTTGTTATTATTATCAATATGCAATAAAGTTTCTATTCTTTACATCTTACTTTTCATTACTCTTTACTTATTTCTTATGGGTTTGTATAATCCATGAGCAGTCATACTTCTAAAGGTGAACTGTTTGTGCAAAAAATTGCAATAAAGTGTACCAAGTGCGAATAGTATCGACCTAGGGTACCATTACATCCCTAATGACACATAAAGTGCTCAGTGCATATGCAAATGATGCAATGTTAACATACCCATAGTTATGTTGTGCCTCCCGTCTGCCATGAATAAATTCCCCGACGCGCGTTTCGCCGCTAGCCTTCGTCTGGGGGTGAGAGAGGGGGTAAATGAAGAGGTGAGAGATATGAAAGAGGTGAGGAAGGAGATCACAGAACTGAAGTCAGCTAATAAAGCAATTAAAGAAAAATTGAATGACTTAGAAAACAGGTCTAGAAGGTGTAATATCAGGGTGGAAGGCGGGGCGGTACTCGGAAGGCGGGGAGAGCAAGGATATCTCTGAGGAAATATAAAAATGGCTGCTGGACATTTTTGGCCCGGAGGGTTTTATAACTTTTTTTGTGGTTGAACGGGCTCACAGGGTCCTATTTAAAAAGCCTGCCCAGGGAGCCAGACCTAGGGCCATTCTGGTTAAACTGCTCAGTTCCTGGGACAGGGACTTTATCCTGCGGAGTTGCAGGGGAAGGGACTAGAGATGGGCGAATCAATTCTAAAGATTCTAACTCTGTTAGAATTTCAGGAAAAATTAGATTCGTCACAAAGCCAAAGTTTATGCTGATTCACAGGAACAAAGTTTTTTTCCCCTCTTTTGGTGTAATTGCAGTTGTGGGGTATCTGTATAACGCACGTTGCCATACCTTTTTGGGGCTATAGTTTACAGCCAGATTTACGTTTCAAATCCACGTAGTTTATAAACCATTATGTCAGACAGAAAGGTGGAAGGTGAAGCAGGCAGAGGTGGCAGCAGGGGTGACTCTGTGAGGCCAGAACTGCCATTGGCATCTAGCGGCAGTGTGTTGATCAACAACCCAAAGGTTGCTGAATGGTCCAATTCCTCAAATATAACATCTGACAACCCCAGCCAAGAGTCCGTGGGTTCCTCAGACACAACAATTAGTTGGCATGGCCCAGGAGCAGGTGAGCGGCCATCACCTGTCCTCAACCAGCCTCTGTCCTGTTCCTTTCCCGCAGCCAGAAAGCTTTAGGTGGTCTGGGCTCAGTGCCACTATTCAGCGAGGATGAAGTGTTTGAGGACAGTCAGAAGCTGCTTGGCAGTGAAGAGGTGGGGCAGGCTTCCGCTGCTTCCTGCAGTAGGCAGGCTGTGCATACTGACACCGGTGAGGAGAGTAGCAGTGACCGGGAAACGCAAATTGATGATGATGTAGCTGATCGCACTTGGGAGCTGGGTGTAGCAGGGGATTCATCATCGTCAGGCGAAGAGAGTGTCAGCTTGCGCATCAGGCAACGGAGCAGGCAGCAAGTTGCTACTGTGGCCGTGAGTCAGCAGGGTGGCAGCAGTGTGAGAACTGGAGACAAACGTCTGCGGGGTAAAATCCCGACTCGCAGGTCCAAGTAAGCAGTTGCACCAAGGCTCAGCGGGGAAGCGGCGGTAGTAGTCGCTTAGTGCAGAGTGTTGGCGGTAAAATTACCACCTGGGCGGTGTGGCAGTTTTTTGTAAAGACACCAGAGGAGCAGATCGTGGGTATATGATGTATCTGCGGGCAGAAAGTAAAGCGTGGCCAGGTAGGTAACCTTGGCACCACGGCCCTGCGCCAACACATGCAGCGTCACCATCCAATAGTTTGGGAGAAACAAGTGTCAGATGTGGTCCATCCCGCAGCCGCAGCAAAAGCAGTAGCACCTAGTGGCACACATGCTGTTTCAGCAAGTCAAGGCTCCGAAGGGAGCTGTTTGTCTTTGATATCATCTCCCGGTCCAGAGGTTCCTGCTCCTCGCTACGCATGGCACCAGCAGCCATTAAGCGAGGCGATTACAAAGAGACAACTCTATGCGTCCAGCCATCCTAAGGTGCAGAAGCTGACCGTGCTCTTGTCGAAGTTGTTGGTACTGCCGGCTATCCCTTTCCAAGTTGTGGACTCTGCACCTTTCAGAGAACTAATGGTTTGTGCCGAACCAAGCTGGAGAGTTCCCAGCCGCAATTTTTTCCCCAAAAAGGCTGTGCCAGCCCTTCACCAATGTGTACAACAGAAGGTGGGCCAGTCCTTGAGCTTATCGGTTTCTTCCAAGGTGCACGGCCGCGCAGACGTGTGGAGCTGTAACTATGGTCAGGGCCAGTACATGTCCTTTACAGCCCACTGGGTGAATGTGCTTCCCGCCCAGCCACACCAACAACTTCCACAAGAGACAGCACTTTCTCCTCCACGTTGTCAAACTGCTGCTCCTGCGCCAGTGTCTGCCTCCTCCTTTTCCACCACCACCTCAGCCTCCACAAGTCCTGCTCCATCATACCACATGTGCAGGGCACAGCGGTGTCATGCAGTTCTACACCACGTTTGCCTGGGCGAACGAAGTCACACAGGGGAGGAACTTCTCCGCGTCATGCAACAAGAAATCATTGTGTGGCTTTCTCCGCGACAACTAAAAATTGGAACCATGATGACAGACAATGGGAGGAACATGGTGTCAGTGCTGCACCGAGGAGGGATGGTCCATGCACCCTGCATGATGCGTGTGTTCAATCTGGTAGTCAACAAGTTCCTGAAGTCTTCCACCCATCTGCAAGACATTCTAAAATGGCTAGGACACTGTGCACGCACTTCAGGCATTCTTACAAAGCCAAGTACATCCTCCTCGAGTTGCAGCGTCAGAACGGCCTACCCCAACATAGTCTGATGCGATGTTTCCACCCGTTGGAATTCCAGCCTCCATATGTTAGACCGCCTGTATGAACAGAGAAAAGCCATGATTTTTTGATGATGCAAGCATACTGCAGTACTCCCCTGTGTAACTTTGATGTCAGCCACTGGCAGCTCATGTGTGACACCTGCCGTTTGCTCAAGCCCTTTGAAGAGGCCACATTATTTGTCAGTCGCCAGGACTGCGGGATGAATAACGTCTTTCCATTGCTTCATGTCCTGGAACTCATGTTGCAAAATCTGTCTGGTCCAGGCCCTGTAGAAGTGGAGACTACATCTCATGGCCACATGAGTCCAGTGGGGGCTGAACTGGAGGAGGAGGACGAGGAGGACATTGGAGCACAAGCAGAGTCTGGTGAAATCAGTGGATTTTCCACTCAGGTGAGTGGAAGTGAAAGAAAGGAGGAGCAGGAGCATCCGGAGGAGGTAGAAGACGAGGCAGATGACCCAGAAGCACCGTGGCAGTATAATGTGGAGATGGAGGCTGGGAGTCCCTCAGAGTCACTTGCGCAGATGGCCTGCAGCATGCTGCTTTGCCTAACTAGTGACAGCCGAATAGTCAACATCCACCATAGGGATGACTTTTGGCTCTCCACCCTCTTGGACCCTTGTTAACGGTCAAAAGTGGGGGCGACTTTTATCCAGCTGCTGAGAGGGAGAAACAACTGGCATATTATAGAGAAATACTGTGCTCACAGTTGGCCGCTGCCTATGTGCGCCATTGTCCATCCTCTGTCAGGTCTGACCTGGGGATTCCTGGCAGTCACGTACTACTGCCACGGCTGCTGTGGGGAGCTTGGGGGATAGGAGCAATAGCAGGTCCATCAGCAGCAGCTTAAGTCTGGATTCCTTATTGAGCAACTTCCTTCACCTGCCTAGTGAGGAGGGTAGCCGCCACCAGCAGCAGCAGCAGGACATGGAGCAGACCCTGCACCAGCACTTTACCACCTCAGGTAGTGGATCCCATGGACTACTGGGCAGCCAAACTTGATGTGTGGCCGCAACTTGCAGAGTTTGCAGTAGAGAAGCTGTCCTGCACGGCCAGCAGTGTGGCATCAGAGCGGGTGTTCAGTGTGGTGGGGGCCATCTTTACCTCAAGGAGAACCCACTTGTCCCCCCATAATGTTCAGAGACTGACCTTTGTCAACATGAATCAGGCTTGGATCGGCTAGGATTTCAACTCACCAATGCCTAATGCATCAGATTAGATCAGCCATGACGCCTCTTCCAAACATTGAGAAATGAGCCGGGGTTCTAACTACCTGCCTCAGCCACTATTCTGATGCTGCCACCCGCCTGATGCCACACATCTGCTGCCAGTTGCACCATCTGCCTCCTACCATCTTTATCAGGGACTGGAATTGTCCGCCACCTCCACTCTGCAGGCTCCTGCTGCTGCAGATGCCGCCTCCACACTTAATCTTTGTGCCACCCTGCGTGCTCCTGCTGCTGCTGATGCCACCTCCATACTATATCATTGTGCCGCCCTGCGGGCTCCTGCTACGGCTGATAATGATGCCACCAACACACAATATCATTGTGCCACTCTGTGGGCTCCTGCTGCTGCTGCTACTGATGCCACCTTCACACTATATCATTGTGCCACTCTGCGGGCTCCTGCTGCTACTGATGCCACCTTCTCACTATATCATTGTGCCACCCTGTGGGCTCCTGCTGCTACTGATGCCGCCTCCACACTATATCATTGTGCCACTCTGTGGCCTACTATGTTGCCGCCACCTCCACACCTCTGACCTCGCAATGGCAAGAGCACTAGATACACAGATAGACTGCAATAACCAGCACAAGATGAAGGACTGGGCAGAATATAAGGCAGGAATGGACACTACCTCCAGCACTGACTGGCTCAGCGGTCCATCCCACACCCAGACACACCCAGCTTTCCCAGAATCAAAAATGGAGCTGTCAATCACAGGCAGCTCTAGGTGTGGTTTTCCAGCAAGAAGCCTGAAACCTGATCCCATCAGTACAATTTGCGAGTTCTGACAACTTTGAATTTAAAGTAATTTCAGACTTCATCGTTGTGCCACAATGTGGCCTCCTCTTCTGTGGGTTTTGTGGGCTTTTGCTGCTGCTGATGCCACCTGCACACTATATCATTGTGCCACCCTGGGGGCTCCTGCTGATACTGATGCCACCTCCACACTATATCATTGGGCCACTCTGTGGCTTTCCCTGTTGCTGCCACAATGTTGCTGCCACCTGTGGGCTCCTGCTGTTGCCACCACCTCCACACTCTTTTCATTGTGCCACTTTGTGGCCTCCTGTTGCTGCTGCTGATGCTGCTGCCGCCACATCCAAACTCTGTCATTGGACCACTCTGTGGCTTTCCATGTTGCTGCCACCATGTTGCTGCCACCTGTGGGCTCCTGTTGATGCCACCTTCACACTAAATCATTGTGCCACTCTGTGGCTTTCCATGTTACTGCCACCATGTTGCTGCCACCTGTAGCCCCCTGTTGCTGATGCTGCTGCGGCCACCTCCACACTCTTATCATTGTACCACTTTGTGGCCTACCATGTTTCCGCCACCTCCATAATTTGTCATTGTGCCACTCTGCAGCCTACTCATGCTGCTGCCAACTGAACGATGTCTCCCTGGAACATCCTGTGATTTCCATAATGCTGTTTTCACCCTCCACCACTCTATGACCTTGCCACTGTTTTGTTTTCCCCTTCATTTCAGCATTCAGAAGGAGGAAAAACTTCAGGATTGATAGCCAAAAGCAGGAGTGGATACAGAACTGTCAGGCTGTGTTCCTGCTTCGCTTATTTGGTGAAGTTGGCCTATGTAAGTGCACATGGAAGTGAAGAGTGAGGCAATTCTAAGAGTGGCAGGTGTCATGTGTGTGTCATACTAGAACACAGCATTGTTTGAAGACCAAACCATGCTCCCTATGCATATTTAAGCATGGCTCTCTGCAGCCAGGAAATACATGTTTTTCCTTGGTGGTTCCACCTTTAAATGTGTTCTATGACAAGGATCTTCACCTGGAATGTGAGGGGGCTTAGCGATAAACTAAGGAGATGCATGATCTTTGACCGGATCCATAAACCTGCTGTTGTATTCTGGTGTGCTGCAGGCAAGTGAGTTTTCGGTTAAACAACCGAAAACTCACTTGCCTGCAGCACACCAGGATAGGGTAAGGAAAAAATATGTCGGAAAAGAGTTTCATTCGTATGGAAGCATATATTCAGGGGGTGTTTTGGTATTTATTCATGCAAAAATAAATTTTAAGCTGCTTAGCAAACAAATGCTAAGCAGCTTAATGCAATATTTAATAGAAGCCGAAAGAGTCCTGAAGAGGCAACAAAATAGCCAGAATGGGAAAATTTTGTTGGAAGCAAAAACAAGCTATGAGGAATTTTTGGCTGGGAAGACACAACACAGATTGTTTTTTAGGGGACAGAGATATTTTTTTAAGAAGGTGGTAAAGCGGGAAAAATACTGGTCCATATGATACAACACAAAAAGTTACATCTCCACAATCCGTGGTCATCAGGGGGGAGTAGTAAATGACCAGGAGAGGGTGTTGGAACAATTTAAGCTTTTTTTATGAAGATCTTTATACCTCTTGGGTGTCTTGCTCTAAAGAAGAAATTGAGGGATACCTAAGAAGAGTGAAATTTCCTAAGCTCTCAGAAAGCCAGAGAGAGAAATTAGAAGCTCCAATCACCCTAGCGGAATTACAAGACACTGTAAAAGGTTGTACTAAAGATTCCCCTCCAGGTAAAGATGGTCTCCCATTTGCAGTATATAGGAAATATGGGGATGTTACTTCCTCTACTGTTAAATATTCTAGAGGATTCTAGTATGATGGGCAGAATTTCAGACTCTGTCAGTAGCAAACATTATTGTAATACCAAAAAAAGACAAAGATTGGCTGGAAGTAGGGTCATACAAACCCATTTCATTGCTGAATACAGATGCAAAAATAATAGCAAAAGTATTAGCAAATTATAACTACTATTGTCCATTCAGATAAAATGGATTTATTCCAGGATGTACGTTGAATGACTGTATTTAAAGACTATACTCAGCGATGGAGATGGGAGAGGTAAGGCTCCGCTCCATCCTGTCTTTGGATGCCTTAAAAGCGTTCGACAGGGTGGAGTGGAGCTTCTTTGGACAGTTTTGGAAAACTTTGGCTTTGATCCTATCTTTATCAGACAAATTCAGGCTTTATATAAGGCCCCAGTGGCTAGAGTGGTAATAAATGGAACCCAATCTGACCAGTTCCCGCTATCTAGAGCAGAGGTCCCCAACCTTTTTTGCACCAGGGACCGGCTTTAAGCTAGACCAGTTTTCCATGGCCCGGTGGGGGCGGGGCTTTGGTCATATGGGGTGGGGTTATGGAGGGGTGGAGCTTAGTGCATACTTATCATATAATTATGACATTTATAATGAGAATGGGATTCAACTTGCCATAGGTTCAGAATGAGTCGGAGCACCAGGCTTGTTTCCCTGAATCAGTGGGAGCACTGGGCTTGTTTTCCTGCAACAAGACGGTCCCATCTAGGGGACCTCTGATCTACAGGAACAAGACAGGGGTGTCCCCTATCTCCTTTATTGTATGCTGTCTATATTGAACCTCTAGCTATTTTATTGAGACAAGATGGTTGCATAGTTGGAGGGGGGAGTGGAGGAGCCTCAGACAAACTGTGCTTATACGCAGACGATTTAATTTTATATCTCCAGGAGACCATGGATACTGTCCCTAGAGTAATCAATGTCATTGAAGAATTTGGGTCATGGTCAGGGTTACAAATAAACTGGGCAAAATCACAGCTATTACCTTTAGATGAGGAGGTAGGGGAAGAGTTGTTTGTTCAGAAAGTTTCTTTTTTCAGTAGCAGTTTTAGGTATCTTGGCATTCAGGTCTCAAAGAAATTGGACAGGTTTTTGGAACTTAATTTAATTCCCTTATTGAGAGCTATTAGGGATAAAATCCATTGTTTGGACAGGTTACCACTCTCAAGGTCTGACAGAATAGAATTCAATTAAAATGATTTTGTTGCCTCAAATTTTATTTGTAGTAAACGCAAGTGCAGTTTGGATCGAAGAAGCCCATTTTAAGGTTATAGAAGCAAGGCTGAATGACCTAATATGGGGTCGTAAAAAAGTGTGTGTTAAGACTGAACTCGATATCACAGGGGACTGAAACTAGAGATCTAGAGATCACAGGAGACAGAAAAAATTAACCAGCAAGGAGTCCAGGCTAAACTGGGCACTTATAGGAACTAGGCACTGCCTCAAGTGGAAGGAGCAAGCAATTACAGGTCCAGAGTATTAATGCTTGCAAGACAGAATCTGAAGGGTGTGGCAGACATAAACACAAACATTACGGCACAGTTCACACACATATTAACGGCACCTACGGATAGTGCGGTGTTTTGGCATGGACGTGATAGTACCCCCCCCTAGGGCCACCAGACCCACACCATTCCCACAGAGATTGGGAGGGAGCAATGGTCCTTTATCAATGGTAGCAAGAACATTATCAGAGCACAAGGTTTTTTCAGAGGAATTGGTCTGAGCATTATCTCGCATGGCCTCATGTACTGGATGAGATAATCTGAAATCCCCTTTCGTGGGGAAATATCAGTCTCACAGTTGAGAGGCCTGTGCGGGGTTAATAACACTGCAGAATCTTTGTCCAGAACTTTAACACAAACCAAAGTATACTTAGGAAACACATATAAGTACAAGGCAGGCATGAAAGGCTTGGCAGGAAACACATATAAGTACAAGGCAGGCATGAAAGGCTTGGCAGGAAACACATATAAGTACAAGGCAGGCATGAAAGGCTTGGCAGGATACACGGTGGCCCAAGGCAGGCTTGGCAGGATACACGTGGGCCCAGCGGCCTTGGCAGGATACACGGTGGGCCCAAGGCAGGCTTGGCAGGATCACGGGTGGCCCAAGGCAGGCTTGCAGGATACACGGGGCCCAAGGCAGGCTTGGCAGGATACACGGTGGCCCAAGGCAGGCTTGGCAGGATACACGGTGGCCCAAGGCAGGCTTGGCAGGATACACGGTGGCCCAAGGCAGGCTTGGCAGGATACACGGTGGCCTAAGGCAGGCTTGGCAGGATACACAGTGGCCCAAGGCAGGCTTGGCAGGATACACGGTGGCCCAAGGCAGGCTTGAAAGTAGAAATGTTAGGGTGATAGCAAACAAAGTATGGCTGAATGACTGTTTATTCATGGCACTGTGATATGTTGGTACTCTGTAAAATGTGGCTATTGTTGTTTATAATAAATATATAATTATAAATTAAAAAAAAAAAAAAAAGAGCTGTCATAAGAGCCGGGATAAACTTAAATCTGTTAACACTCCCCAAAAAAATGGTGAACTTATGAATGCACATCTACAACTCTTCAATCTACTTTCTAATTATATATTTTTCACTTGCTTTTCTCTAACAAAGAACTTACCATATATACTCGAGTATAAGCTGACCCAAGTATAAGCCGAGACCCCTAATTTTACCACCAAAAACTGGGAAAACCTATTGACTCCAGTATAAGCCGAGGGTGGGAAATGCATTGGTCACAGACCCCCCCAGTATATAGCCAGCCAGCCCCCTATAATATACAGCCTTCCCCCTGTAGTATACAGCCTGCCCCCTGCAGTATACAGCCAGCCCAACTTGCCCCCAGTAGTATACAGCCTGCCCTCAGTAGTATACAGCCCGCCCAGCTTGCCCCCAGTAGTATACAGCTTGCCCCCAGTAGTATACAGCCAGACCCCAGTAGTATACAGCCAGACCCCAGTAGTATACAGCCTGCCCAGAATTTAAAAAAAATAATAAACTTATATACTCATCCTCCGGTGGCCCTATGTGCAGCGCTGCTCCCCCGATGTCCGTGCGGCTCGTCTTCTGTCTTCCCGGCTCCTCTTCTGTCACATTGTGCTGGGCGCCGCCATTGTCCTCTCCCGGGCAGCAGGCGTTGCTGACGTCATACTAGGCACCACCCAGGAGAGAACAATGGCGGCACCCAGCACGATCTTACAGAAGAGGACCCGGGAAGCCAGAAGACGAGCCGCGCGCACATCGAGGGAGCAGCGCTGCACATCGGGACCACTGGAGGGTGAGTATATAAGTTTATTATTTTTTTAAGCCCATTGACTTAAGTATTGACTCGTGTATAAGCCTAGGGGACGTTTTTCAGCACATATGTCATTCTGATATATAGTATGCATGTCTCGGGAAAACTGGGTGAAACAACAGTGTTCTTCATGGTGTAGCAGTTTTTTTTTTTTTTAATTAATATATGTTTTTTTTATTTTATATGTTCCCCATGAGGTCATAAAAGACCCCTGGGGGACATTTTCACTTTTAAAAAAAATTTTTTTTTTTTCCTTTATGTTTTTCATTGTAACTAGGACATCTATAAGAGCCCCCTGTGGGGGTTGATTTCTGATCAGAGCTGAACTGCATCTCAATTAAAGGGGTTATCCAGAGACTTGGGGTGGGATCTTACCTTTCTCTTTAGAAAGGTTTAGAAAGTAAAAAGGTTAAAAGTTATTAAAATAAAGAAAGTTCCTTATTAAAGCCATTGATGCACAGAAATCATTACTGCTGCTGTTCTTCCACCATACCATTTCAATGTTTTTCTTCAGCACACTTCTGCTCAGTTCCTTGTTCTTGTATAAAAAAAAAATACATGGTTTTCTTCAAACATTGAGAGGTAAAGAATACTAATTGAATAATACAAGTGATTACAGGTCGTTTGTATCTTGCTTAGCCCCTTACTGACATGTGACGTATTAGTATGTCACATGCCGGGTCCCATTTCGCCATGGTAGCGTCGCGTCTCACCAAGCCCCGAAGCTACTTTGGGTTAACCCATTCATTACAATGTGCTATCAGCACATGGTAATGTATGAGGAGTAAAATCCCCATATACAGCCATACTGTAGTATGGCAGTATATGATAGGATCGTACAGACACCCTAGGGTTAAAGTACCCTAGGGAGTCTGAAAAATAGTAAAAATAAAAAAAAAGTTAAAAAATTATAATTAAAAAACCTAAAAATTCAAGTCACCCCCCTTTCCCTAGAACTGATATTAATATAAATAAATAGTAAAAATCATAAACACATTAGGTATCGCTGCGTTCGAAAATGCCCGATCTATCGAAATATGATAACAGCTTTTCACTACGTTTAACCCCGTAATGGAAAATCGCGCCCAAATTCGAAAATGGCACTTTTTTGTCATTTTAAAAAAAATGTTAAATTCTATAAAAAGTGATCAAAAGGTTGTACAGTCCTAAAAATGATAACATTGTAAACCTCATCAAAATCTGCAAAAAATGGCATCACCCACAGCTCCATACACCTAATAAAAAAGTTATTAGCGCCAGAAGATGGCAAAATCCCCAAACAATGTTTGTTTTGTTTTGAGGTTTTATTTTTTTTAAATGTATGAAAACATTATAAAACCTATAAACCTATAAAACCCAAGCCCACAAGAATACGGCACAAATGCCTTTTTTTACCAATTTCTCTGCATTTGGAATTTTTTTCCCGCTTCCCAGTACACGGCATGGAATATTAAATACAACCATTTTCAAGTGTAATTTGTTACGCAGAAAATAAGCCATCACACAGCTCTGTACATGGAAAAATAAAAAAGTTACAGTTTTTTGAATGTGGGGAGTGAAAAATGAAAACGCAAAAACGAAAAAGGGCTGCGGCGGTAAGAGGTTAAAGGAGTTATTCAGGTACTTGGAAAAAAATCTCCCTTGCCTTAAGAAATGTTGAATAGAGGTGCCAATTGTGTAGCCTGATATTTCAATCTATGTCTGGTCATTTAGGGAGGCTTAATTCTACTACTGCTTTAGCCAAAGGCCTGTATAGTAGACTACATGTCTGGCTCTCTCAGCCTCGAGCTTCATCTGCATCATGGCTTGGTATGTAACTTCGATTTACTGACACTGGGCGAAATTAACAGCACTCCACGGTCATGTGACACTGGGAGGAATTAACAGCACTCCATGGTCAGTGCTGAAATTGTGATTAAATTTGTGACTCCGCCACCTCCATGCCATGTAGGTGAGGAAGGAGGCAGCCAGTTGGGGGAGTGGGGGGGGCAAAGTTGTTCTTGCCTTTTGCCTCCCTACTTTCCTGTGCAGGTTTGTCCACATAACTATGCGAGGTCGGGCTTGGTGTAGTTATGCCTGTTGGCGCGGCCATCTGAGATCATCAAGCCTAAGCCTATTGATGTATTCGGCGGCACAGGGATAGCCTGCACGCCAGTGTACAAGTGATTTACTATTCAATTACCTAAATTTTTCTCTTGAATAAAGCCTGAAAATCTCTGTATCTACATCTGTTCTGGCACTTTTCTACCCCACTTGCCACATTTACTTTAGTCAAGTGTATCCAGATGGACTAACTGACCAAAGAAGTATGCACGAAACCCGACCCAGTGAGTCCTCTTTATCCAGCCTCCCCACCTCTGTGCCATACAGGTGTTGAAAGAGTTCTTTAAATCCATGATATTTTTGCCAGTTATAAATAATATTAAAATAAATAATCACAAAGAAATGAAGGGCAAAATGAGATCTATAGTGGTAAACAAATGGTACACACAAAGGATGGGAGGGGGCAGTAAACATACATGAAAGGTGGGTAACTCATTTGGTTCTAGGAGAGTTTTGTCAGTAATAGGCAGTCAAAATATAATGTATTGGATGCCCTAGTAATGTACAGCATTTCATAAACACAGCTTATGTGTTTATGTAAGTCTGTAAGATAAGACAGCAAAGGGTTAACTGTTTCAGGACACTAAGTTAATGCCTTTACACAACTCAATCCACATTCCATGCCCAGCATTTCTAACCCCTATGTCCTAAAATCCTAAACTAAACTAGACCTACTTACCTAAACCTGCCGTGGGTGAGTGCCACGATAAGGAGAGGGACAGACGATGTAACTTTGCAGCACAATGAGATCTAATTGCCTTTAAAGAGAACCTGTCATCAGGGACCTCATTTTCACTAAAGACAGATTGCAGAAGACCATTACAGCTGCATTGGAAATATGCCTTTCTGCTTTCTTTAAGCATTTGCATTACAATATAATTGTGTGTTGTAACTTACTCTGCACCCTGACATAATCCTCTGTGTAGTCCCAGGGGTTCTGCATTGGTTTGGTAAATTTCAAGAAAAAAACCTGTGAATTGTCTGTGCTGCATACTGCTCAGCTCTTGGACCCCACCTTTGTGGTCAAGTATAGCTCCTCCACCCCACCCCACCACCGATGTCAGCTCACCACACTGTGCAGGAGCAGCAGGGAGGAGCTGTACAAGAGCATAAAAGTGGGGGCTGAGAGCTGAGGAGTCTGCAGCACAGACAAGGCATATGTGTTGTTATTTGAAATGCATTCAAACCAAAGCCCAACCCCCAGAGGATTCTGTCAGGGTGCGAGGTAAGCTATCAAACACAAGTATATTGTAATGAAAATGCTCAGAGAAATAAGAAAGGCATATATGCCAGCTGTAATGTGCTTCTGTAACCTGTAGTGAAAAGAGGTCCCTGGTGACAGGTTCCCTTTTACAACGTCTACCCTGCTATCTTACTGAGAATCTGGACACGGGGCCTGCACATTTAACACTGCTGTGGAGGAGGTTAAGGGGTTGTTCAGCATAGGGTGCAGCGTGTGTCCAGTCTGGAGAGTTGTTTGCAGGAATGCTATCCTCTGTAATCACTCCATGCAGCTGCTTACACTGCAGCCAAACTCCACAAAGTAATGGAGCAGTGGTGATTTTCATTTGCCTACAAAAGCCAAATGGAGAGTTGTTCTTGTGCACATTTGTAAATTCCTTTTTGAAATTTGAAACATCTATAAGTGTATTTTTATTATTTTAGATGTCCAGTGGAATGAGTCAAATCATTGGACTGAAAGAAAATGGACTTCCTCAAATTGCACGTTTGCTCCAGTCTGGAAACTCTGATGTGGTAAAGACAGGAGCCTTGCTTCTTAGCAATATGTCTCGTCATCCATCCCTTCACAAGAGCATGGGTAGGATGGAATACTTTTTTCCATTTGCTAGTCATGCAGTCTTCTTGATGCTTTAATTTTATTATTTCTATTTGCAGGAACACAGGTGCTTGCAGATGTTTCTCGACTTTTGTCACAAACTCCTGGAAATACAACAAATTCAGAAGAAATAATGTCTTCTGCATGTTATACCATGCGAAATCTCATAATGGCTCAACCACAAATGGCAAAACAGAGCCTCTCTGGCAACTTGCTCGGAAATTTGGTCAACATGTGCAAGAATGGGTAAATGTTTATTTAAGTATGTCTTAACTTCATTGGGAGGCATGAGTAGATATCAGTTTGTGTAAAAATATTTTTTTTTTCATTGTGAAAGTAAATTAGTTTACAGATTTTTTTTAATTGTAACTCTTGTAATGAAGTTAGGCTTATATTGGATGTGCACAGCTGTCATAAAACATATGCTTTATAAATAAATTGTCAGAGCGTATGAAAATTGCATTATACTTTATGGAGAATAGCTATTCTTGGAAACTGGAAGTGGCTTGAAAAGCTCATTCCCAAAAAGAAATAGGAACAAAATAGACACAGGGCAGAGGCTCTATTGTGATATTGTTTGCATTAAAGGACATCTACCACCAGGATGAAATACTGTGTGCAAATGAGCCTGAAGGGCTCCAGGCTCCATTAACACCTGTGGAACCTAGAGCCACTCAGGCTCATTTGCATACAGTCCTTCATCCTGGTGGTAGATGCCCTTTAAATGAGAAAGCAAATAAAAGTGAATACTAACCTACTGAAACGTTACCATAGCTTTTCTGGTTAAAGTCAAATATGTCTATTTGACTTTATGTCTATATGAGTATATGTCTATATGATGGCAGAGTATAAAAGAAGAAAAAAAAAAAAATCAGGCTGGAACCTTGCTTCTCACGATTCACAATGTTTAATTAAAAATCTCAATGGACAACAAGAAAACAAAATTAGTCAAGTAAAAAAAACATATAAAAGATATGTAGAATATATAAAAAAAAGTATGTCATTAGCGATAAATGATTAGATACAATGGGGGTCATTTACTAAGGGCCCGAATCGCTCTTTTTCGTCGGGTTTCCCGAAAATTATCGGTTTGCGCCAAATTGCCCCAGGTTTTTGTCGCACGCAATTGGATTGTGGCATTGGCGCCAGCACGCACGCAACGGAAATCGTGGACATGGCTTTCGGAAAACCCGACAGATTCGGAAAAACCACAGAATTTAAAAAAAATGTGTCGCTTGACACGCGCATACCTGCACCCTGCACCATATATAGATAAGTGAAGGACATATAGATCTATAAATAGACAAGTAAATAAATATGGATAAAAACAAAATAGTAATGCAAAAAATAGGGTATATATGTACATATATATACACACACACACACACACATGTAATGAAACATATAATATATGAGTGCCTACCCTATTATTCTTTGTGTGGTTAATTCCAGTTAGATATACAGGGAGAACCTGTGCTGGCCTAAAATGTAGGCAAATAAAATCAAAATGAATAAATGAGTACTATAGTAAGATAACGAGAAGTACTTAGGAATGTGTGTAAGTAACTTTGAAGATGTAGGGCAGACAGCTGTCAGTGGAAGAAAATTCTGTGGGGAAAGGTGAAGCATGAAGAGTAAACAATTGGGGAAACCAGGATAGCCTGCAAAGTAGATGGATTCGCTGCAGGAAGAGGAAAAGATAAACCAAATCAGATAACTCACATAGGTGCGGACACGAGCCGGGGTGGGCGCTGTGTTTCATGTCCATAGCGGCTTCGCGGGGGATTTAAATGGGAGCCGGGAGGGTAATGCGCATGAGCATATAGACGCGCGCTTGCGCGGTGAGTGTAAGTGGAGTCGGGATGAAGACAAGACTGCGCATGCATATATGTAGGAACGCGCATGCGCAGTGAGCATCGGTGTCTGAGATCTGAGTTTTCAACATGCAGTGACTGTGCCTGCGCATGGAACGGTGCACACGCGCAGTGAGAATCTAAGTGTGGAGCGGACATAACCGCTGGATAGTAGGAGGGTAAGCATGAGATGGAAAGCTTAGCGGGAGGAGATATGGTTCAGAGTGCTAATGTATACAGATATAAATAGTATTGAAAATAAAATGCTATGGAAAGATAAGAAATACTAATATATGAATGCTAAAGATTTAAGAGACTGTAATATCTAATATCTGGGTATGGAAGAGAGGGGTAACTGTAAGGGATGGGATACATGATGACAATGTGACCTGGTAGGAGCGATAAGGGTATGGGGGATACATCTCTATAATGGATCTGAAGGGATATGAACATGTTAGGATATTGAGAAGAATGATAAAGGAAATGAGATGGATGGTACTGGGGGTAGGATTGCATATTAGATGCGTTCAAGAGATTCATTAAGTCCATATCGGCACATGGTATTTAATTTGAATATCCAGAAGTTCTCCCTTTTAATGAGTTGCGATAACCGGTCTGGGTGATCTTTAGGGATCTGCTCGATGGGAAGGAGGGAAAGGTGGCTGGAGGTTAGAGGAACGCATGCGCGTTCTTACATATACGCATGCGTGTTCTTACATAAACGCATGCGTAGTCTTGTCTCCATCACGACTCCACTTACACTCAGCGCGCAAGCGCACATCTATACAGTCATGCGCATTACCCTCCCGGCTCCCATTTAAATCCCCCGCAAAGCCAGCATTGAGTTGAAACGCAGCTCCCACCCCGGCTCGCGTCCGCACCTATGTGAGTTATCTGATTTGGTTTATCTTTTTCTCTTCCTGCGGCGGATCCATCTACTTTGCAGGCTATCCTGGTTTCCCCAATTGTTTACTAAGTACTCTTCATGCTTCACCTTTCCCCACAGAATTTTCTTCCACTGACAGCTGTCTGCCCTACAACTTCAAAGGTACCTAAACACATTCCTAAGTACTTCTCGTTATCTTACTATAGTACTCATTTATGCATTTTGATTTTATTCACCTACATTTTAGGACAGCACAGGTTCTCCCTGTATATCTAACTGGGACTAACCACACAAAGAATAATAGGGTAGGCACTCATATGTTTCATTACATGTGTATATATATGTATGTACATATATACCCTATTTTTTGCATTACTATTTAGTTTTTATCTATATTTATTTACTTGTCCATTTATAGATCTATATGTCCTTCACTTATCTATATATATTTTCAATATATATTGTATCTAATCATTTTTTCGGTATTGTCATACTTTTTTGTATATATTCTACATATCTTTTATGTGTTTTTTCACTTGACTCTAATTTTTACTCATTACTAATTTTGTACTAATTACATATCTATTCTATGTCCGAGATTGATATTATCTTTTAGAAATTTTTATTGTATTTATTTCTTGTTACAACTATAGAAACTGTTTTTCGGACCTGATGAAGGAGGCACTCTGCTTCCGAAACGTGTTGTCCATTGAGATTTTGAATTAAACATTGTGAATATTGAGCAGCACGGTTACAGCCTGATTTTTTTTTTCTTCTTTTATCCTCTGCCATCATCTGATACAGTATCCAGTACTGGATTTCAGGTTTACTGCAGCAGCTCTACTGTGATATTTCTATCACTTATTTTTGTGTTATGTGTTTAATGTGAACGCAGACACACTGACAGTTCTGCTTTCATCCTCCAGTTATCGGTATCTAGCTTGCACTGTGTTTAAACTTTTTTCATTATATATTACTATGGGGCAGATTTACTTACCCGGTCCATTCACGATCCAGGGGCGCGTTCTCTGCGGTGGATTCGGGTCCGGCCGGGATTCATTAAGGCAGTTCCTCTGACGTCCACCAGGTGGCGGATGTTGCGCTGAAGAGCATCGGAACGCACTCAAGTTCACCGGCCTATTCCTAGTGAAGGTAAGTGCAAGCTCCGCGACACATTTTTTTTTTTTAAATGCGGCGGTTTTTCCGAATCCGTCGGGTTTTCGTTCGGCCATGCCCCCCGATTTCGGCGCAAATCGGAAATATTCAGGTAACACGTCGAGAAAACGCGAATCGGGCCCTTAGTAAATGACCCCTGCGCCAAAATCCCAGGGCAATTCAGGGGAAATCGGCGCAAATCGGAAATATTCGGGTAACACGTCGAGAAAACGCGAATCGGGCCCTTAGTAAATGACCCCCTATATGTCTATATGACTCTATGTCTATATGAGTTTTTATTATGGCTTCTATGCAATGAAAATTTTGTAATTCCTGGCTGTTTATTTCCCCCTACCAAGTGGGGGGAGTGGACAGTGCTGGCTCTTTTTCTATAACCTGCTCCAGGCACCACACACAATTTAAAGCATATTTAAAGATCTGGCTACACAAACTGCTCAAGGCACCATTGACTTGCATTATGCATGGCCCCGGTGAGCTCTCCATGTCTCAACACACCATTACCGAGCCACAATGTCAGGAGCGTTTTCCATCTGCACCTCACAAGAAAGATATTTAAATCGTGTTTACATAAGAACAATGTGAATTCAATGTTAGGATGCATTTACACATTTCGTTTAGATTGTGTTAACATCACCTTGATTTAATCTCTTAGTGACCAAGCTCATTTGCGCCTTGATGACCACGGCTTATTTTTCAAAAACCATCTGACATATTGGACGCAGAGCTGATGCCGGCTCAGTTTTTGGGACATTCTGATGAATTTTATTTTTATTTTTTATTTACTTTTGTGTGTTTTTTGTTTTTTCAATACTATTATATAAACTAGTGATTATGTGATCACTAGTTCATACTAATGCACTGCAATAACCATGTATTGCAGTGTATTAGAAGTGTCAGCCTGTGCATCAGCCCCTGGCTGGACCGAGCAGGCATGTGCTGTTGGTCTAACCGAAGGTCCTGCATGTGCAGGAAGGAGCAGTGCCTCAGATGTCCTATGACAACCGCGACCCTGCTCTAACAGTCCGGATAAACTCTGTTCCGATCCAGCTATTATCTGGGCAGCCAGATATTGTGGGGTCCCGGGAGGAGAGGGAGCCCCCTTCCACTGCAGGTATGTAGATTCCCCGGTCATTACATTGACTGCTGGATATATTGGCTTAACAGCTGGATTGGAACGGAGTTCCGATCCGGACTGTTAGAGCAGGGTCGCGGCTGTCATAGGAAAGCTGGGGTGCTGCTCCTCCCTGCACGGGGGCTATGCAGACCTTAGGTTAGGCCGAAGGAGTAACCCTGGCGGCCTAGCCTAAGGCCCCTTAGTGACTGATGGAGAAATCCGATTGGGGGTTACTAAGGGGTTAAACCACGTTTATGTCAAAGCAATGTTTATGTCGGAAATGCAATGTTTATGACCTCACGTTGTCGTAAACCGCATTAATCTAAACGCAATGTGAACGAGAGGTTGATATATAGGGGGTTTGTAATATATATATTTCTTTAAATCAGAAACTTTTATTGCTTTCACTTATAGCATAAATATGCACAATACAAAAATTGCCAGTAGTCAGTGCACATTAATATAAATGTATATTCAATATAAACATATATAACAATCCACATATCCCCCCCCCCCCAACCTCTCCCTGGTCTGCCACCTCTCCCTTAATCCATCCAGTCATCACACATCCAATACAGCCCTCAGTATACTAAGACAACCCTTACTGCCCCAGTATACTCCCCAAATTTAACCTGGACCAACCTCTCCGCAATTCCTCAGTTGCCAATCCTGGAAACTCCACCCAGTCAAGCCACTGTTTCTCAAATTTTTTGAGATTACCCCTTTTCTGGTAAACCTTCATTTCCATCCATATAGTTTTGTTTGTCATATTTATCACCTCACCCAACCCTGGAGGATCCGCATAGCCTAGCTATGCTTTTCCTGACTTGGTAAAGAAATTTTGCCACAGCCAAGCATTCATTCTGAGTCCCCTGTTGTCCATCCATACAGCTCAGTAGACCAACCTTAGGATCATGGGGAAGCCTTATGTTATATATCCGATCCATCAAATCCTCTGCCTCCTTCCACAGGCTCTCTAATGCTGCACATGATCAAAACATATGCCATCCATCTGCCCTCTCTTCTTGACACCAGGGACACCTTGCATCCTCCCTCAATCCCATTTTCCATAGGACATATGGCGTACTGCACATTGAAAAAACAAGAGAAATCCAGCTCACCAATCGTACGATCTGCTTCCAGCGCACGGACACGAGGAGATCCCCCATAGACTCAAGGCAATGGCAAATTTGTAGAAAGACCAGCGCTTCAGGAAACAGTTGTAGTATAAAAATACATAAGTTTTCTTTATTCGTTCCTCTTTAAAAACATATGTCACGGCAGTGTGCACAAACAAAGGATACACGGGGTAAATCCAACGCGTTTCGCTCAGATGAGCTTAATCATGGATACATCTACAAGAAGTTCTTACCTCTATTTAACCCCTTAGCGCTCCGCGCCGTAGCTGTACTGCGCAGCTTCCCACTATTGGCGCTCAGCGCAGTACAGCTACTGCGCGAGCGCATACTATTTTAGAATTGTCACCACGTCGCGAGACATGGTGACATCGGGATGAGATTTGGGTGACAGAGGCAGGAGGAGTTCCTGTCTCCGTCACCCGACCAATCAAATCGGTCCCGCCCGCCGATCGCCGTGATTGGCCAGTCAAACCTGACTGGCCAATTACAGCGATTTTAGGCTAAAAAACTTGGTTTTAGCCCTTTCCTCTTCCTCCAGCGGCACCATTTTGGTTTGGTATCGCTGGAGAGAGGAAAGAGCGTTACTGTGTGCACCAAAATACACTTTTACACTATAAATAGTGTTCTGATCCTTATCTGATCCCTATTGTTCCCTACAAATCCCTATCCCTATCTGTTTTTTCCTGGCCCACAGAACTGCCGCTCACTGGATGTTTTTTCTTTTTTGGACCGTTCTCTGTAAACCCTAGAGATGGTTGTGCGTGAAAATCCCAGTAGACCAGCAGTTTCTGAAATACTCAGACCAGCCCTTCTGGCACCAACAACCATGCCACGTTTAAAGGCACTCAAATCACCTTTCTTCCCCATACTGATGCTCGGTTTGAACTGCAGGAGATTGTCTTGACCATGTCTACATGCCGAAATGTACTGAGTTGCCGCCATGTGATTGGCTGATTAGAAATTAAGTGTTAACGAGCAGTTGGACAGGTGTACCTAATAAAGTGGCCGGTGAGTGTAGCTTCCCCGTCAAAGTCCGCCGGAGTTTATCTTCTTCTTCCCGGTGCTTGTAAATGCATGTCTTGCGACACAATTCTAAATGTTAAATCTTGCGCGTTGTCCGAATCCGTCGGGTTGTTCGACGGTCGTGCCCCCAAACTTTCTGTCACGTCGGCACCGATGCGCCAAAATCCTGGGGCAGTTCGGCACTGAATGATGATACAGTTCACGTTGTAAGAGTTTTTGGAGGACTTATTCCTAGACTGGTTGCTCCTCAAGAAATGGAAAAGGGTTTTGTGAGTGTATAGCTCGTGTTTCAAGAAATCATGTTCTCTGCCCATTTATGGATGACGGGTACGTCATCAGTCCATGTGCAACCTCCCCCACCAGGGCCTAGCCTTTTCTTGTGGCATGGAGGCAGACAGGGCGCAAAATACCGGAGTGGCTGGCAGTTGCGGCATAGGCACGCTGTGGTCACAGTGCTTGGTATGGGGACCTACAGCCTGGCAGGTCTCCAGCAGGTGGTGTGTGCAAGAAATATAGAGAGAGAGGCTGAGGTACTGGTTCTTCCGGGGAAACCCCTTAATGTATGTAAGATATGTCCACAGGTAATGGATGGGGAGCCCGTGGTGGTGATACAGCCATATCCAGGGAACAGACGGAGGCAACATTGTGCAAAATAACTCACGGTTCTTTATTAGAACAACTGCAGGCAATGGGCCAAAACGATCTTGAAACAGATGCCGGTTTACTGGAGAGATTCCGGATTACTGCAGTGGTCATGGAGAGTGATCCTCAGGAGTTGGTTCACCAGCCTGGTAGTAGATGCAGGCTAAGATGTAGCTGTGTCCAGTACTGGATGCTGCAGCTTTGTCCAGGGTGGTATTTCCATGTGTAGCAATAAAGGTGTGCTACACACTAGTGTATGCTCTGATGGATGATGTGCTCTCTAAGAGAGCTGGGTTCCAAGAGGCCTTGCCTCTTCCTGTACAGGGGTTTTGTTAACTCCTGGTCAGGTGGTGGCTCACTCTCCAATCACACTGCTGTTTACATAAAGGAATACAATTGGATGAGATATCACACATCACTTCAACCTTGTCAACCTCCCATGATGGAAATTTTTGGATCCTCAGGCCCCCCGGGGCTATGTTTAGCCTTAAATATTCTTCAAGGCTTTTAGCATTCCACCACGTGCGGGTGAGGGATTTATGCAATTCAATTAATTCATCTAATACTATCTTGAAGTCATTCCCTCGTGGCGCCATCAAACTCCGAGCTGGACTGTGAAAGCCACAATTTTTCACATAGCTGCCAAGGGCCAAGTTGCCCTAAAGACCCCTACTACAATCTGCCAAAGGTAGAACTACAGTAACCATAAGGACCAAAGTATAAATAACCATATAGAGCTAAAGTGTAACAAAGCTCTGATGCATTGATCCCTACATGCCTAACATATACAATACCATGTTGTCGTAGAATGAGACAATAAAGCAAGGCAGACAGGTGTAGGCAGAGAAAGAGGGGGGTAGGCAGACCCCACGCGAATCATCACCTATTCGGTGACTTCCTCAGGGGTAAGTGTAGAGTTTCTGTGATGTCCCGAATATATATAGGGACCCCCCCCCCCCCCCCCCCCCTCATAATCCCAGAGGCAGTAGTAAATGAATCAACATAATTGGTACCTGCAGCTGTATACCGGGCAGTGTATAATAACTGAGCCACCATGCTGCCCATCAATCTCCCTATGATCTATTTCCTATAAAATCTTCCTTACTGTGACTGTGGTCATAAAATAGTTTTATTTTGGGGCCCCACTTTTAGTTTTGCCCAGGGCCCCACTTTGTCTAGAACCGGCCCTGACCCTGAGAGACCCAACAAGGTGACAGGGCAGCTGCTGGATGGTGGAGTGCACAGGTAACAGGAGATCTGGCAACTGCAGGATGATGGAGGGAACAGATAACAGGAGATCAGAGATGTTCACACAAGAGTATGAAGCCAAAAAGTTTGGGACAGGAAAAACAGGGTGAAACATCGGGAGAAACACAACACTGATAGATGAACAACAGATACAGATAGACAAGTGGACCACAGGTACCCTATACTGTTTAACCCCTTAGCGCTCCGCGCCGTAGCTGTACTGCGCAGCTTCCGACGATTAGCGCTCAGCGCAGTACAGCTACTGCGCGAGCGCATACTATTTTAGAATTGTCACCACGTCGCGAGACGTGGTGACATCGGGATGAGATTTGGGTGACAGAGGCAGGAGGAGTTCCTGTCTCCGTCACCCGACCAATCAAATCGGTCCCGCCCGCCGATCGCCGTGATTGGCCAGTCAAATCTGACTGGCCAATTACGGTGATTTTAGGCTAAAAAACGTGGTTTTAGCCCTTTCCTCTTCCTCCAGCGGCACCATTTTGGTTTGGTATCGCTGGAGAGAGCGTTACTGTGTGCACCAAAATACACTTTTACACTATAAATAGTGTTCTGATCCTTATCTGATCCCTATTGTTCCCTACAAATTCCCATCCCTATCTGTTTTTACCTGTGTCCTGTGTGTTCCCTGTGTGATCGCCTTGTGTGATCCCACGTGTCTTCCGTTTTTCCCTGACTGACCCTTCTGAACCCAAACGCACTTTTCAGTGCGCTGTGTTAGCGTTGTTCTGCACTGGACGCACTTTTCAGTGCGCCGTGTGAATAGCGCTGCACAGAATCTTTAGCAGTCTTAGCGGTAGTTAGTTTGTCTTAGGGCAAGCTAGGTGCATTTGTAGCGCCTTTTTGCGCGGTGCACATAGGTTTTTTTAGCGCCGTAGGTGTACCCGTAGCTATTTTTTGTGTGTGCCATCTGTGCGTCTGGTCCGTGTGGTTTGGTGTGCATTATCTTTTTTTTTTGTGTGCTATCTGTGCGGCTTGTCCGTGTAGTTTAGTGCACATTATTTTTTTTGTGTGCTATCTGTGCGGCTTGTCCGTGTAGTTTAGTGCGCATTATTTTTTGTGTGTGCCATCTGTGCGGCTTGTCCGTGTAGTTTGGTGTGCATTATATATATTTTTTTTTGTGTGCCTGCTAGACGGTTTATCCGTGTGGTTTGGTGCACATTATCTAATTTTTCTAGTTCTATATTTTTTTTTGTGTGCAATGTCTCAGAAGACATACACCGTGTTGGAGGCATATAACATGCTTGCCTCTGACACCGAGTCAGCTAGTGGGGATGATGGTCCCTTTTACCTATCATCATCCTCCTGCTCATCTTCCAGTGACCTGGAAGGACCCCCAAGAAGGCGCCGTAGGGTTCCTGGGACTTCTGCAGGAGAAGTGCCTGGGACTTCTGCAGGAGAAGTGCCTGGGACTTCTGCAGGAGAAGTTTCTGGGACTTCTGCAGGAGAAGCGTCTGGGGCTTCCACTGACCCCACATGGGTAGCCCCAGATAATTATACCCCTCAGGTCCCTGACTTTTTGGGCCATCCTGGAATTAACTTTGACACGACAGGGCTCAGAGCTGTGGACTTTTTTAAGTTTTTTTTTGATGAGGAGCTGCTGAATATTATTATATTTCAGACAAATCTCTACGCTGCACAACATATTGCCCAAAACCCCACATCCTTTTATGCACAACCCTACAGGTGGACCCCTGTCACTGCAGCAGAGATGCACAAGTATTGGGGCATAATACTCCTTATGGGAATAGTAAAGAAGCCTTCAATCAGGGACTACTGGAGCACAGACATACTGTACCACACCCCCATGTTCCGCATGGCAATGAGCAGGATGCGCTTTGAAGCCATCCATAAGTTTTTGCACTACACTGACAACACACAGTGCCCACCCAGAGGTGACCCCAGTTATGATCGGTTATTTAAGGTCAGGCCCATATTAGATCATTTTAGTGCCAAGTTTGCCCAGGCATATACCCCCGCCAAACATGTGAGCATAGACGAGTCCCTGGTACAATTCAAAGGGAGACTTCACTTCCGCCAGTACCTGCCCAATAAGAGGGCAAGGTATGGTGTGAAGATGTATAAGCTGTGCGAAAGTTCATCAGGGTACACATACAAGTTCAGGGTATATGAAGGGAAGGACTCCAATATAGTGCCCCCAGAATGCCCCCCCTTCCTGGGTGTTACAGTGAAGATAGTGTGGGATTTAGTGCACCCACTGCTGGACCAGGGCTACCACCTCTACCTGGACAATTTCTACACCAGCACCACCCTGTTCAAGTGCCTCACTTCCAGAAATACTGCGGCATGCGGCACTGTTCGCAGAAATCAGAGAGGTCTCCCTAAGTCGCTGCTTGGGCAAAAACTTAAAAGGCACGAAAGCAGGGCACTATGCAGCGACTCTGTATTGTGTGTTAAGTACAAGGACAAGAGAGAGGTCCTTGTATTAACCACAATACATGAGCACACCACCACCCCTGTCCCAGTACGAGGTGCCAGTACAGAAACCCCCAAGCCAGACTGTATTTTAGATTATAATAAATACATGGGAGGGGTGGACTTGTCTGACCAGGTGCTTCAGCCGTACAATGCCATGCGGAAGTCGAGGGTGTGGTACAAGAAGCTGGCCGTGCACATCATGCAGATGGCATTGTATAATGCTTATGTGCTGCATCGATATGCCGGCCAGAGGGGAACTTTCCTGGAATTTCAAGAGGTGGTAATAAAGTACTTTCTTTTTGGAGACCAGGAAGGGGGGAGTGCTAGCACATCTGGAAGTGAGGCCACATCACGTATTGTACCAGGGCAGCACTTTCCAGGAGTAGTTCCCCAAACAGCCAGCAAGGGAAGGTCACAAAAGAGGTGCAGGGTGTGCTCCAAAAATGGCATTAGGAAGGACACCATTCATCACTGTGAGACATGCCCAGAAAAACCAGGGTTATGTATGAAAGATTGCTTCCGAATTTATCATACATCCCTGGATTTTTAGAGTACCCAGTTGTTACTCTGACGCACAGCTTATACATCATGCCGCTTGCCGCACCTTCCCTTCTAAGCCCTGCCATGTGCCCAGCCTGTAGATTACTGCCCCGTATGCTTTACCCGGAAAAACATGCATCATGATTTTTAGGGTGTTTGTCTCCCATGGCAGCAGCTGGGCAAAAAATGACATAATGGATATTTTTTACTATGCACTATCCATTATGCACTTTTTCAGGGGTCCACCTGTGGGGTTAAAATGCTAACTATACCCCTAGATTAATTCATGGAGGGGTGTAGTTTCCAAAATAGGGTCAGTTCTTAGGGGTTTCTACTGTACTGGCCCCTATTGGCATCTACAAATCTTTCATGATGCCAAAAAGAAAAAAAAAATGTACAATGTCTGTGCTCCAACAAGTTATTCCCTTTTGAGCCCTGCCGTGTCTCCATCCTACAGATTATTGCCTCCTATGGGGTATTGCCCTAACCGGGGTAACCCGCAGAATGATCTTTGATGTGTTTTTCCCCAGTGGCATGAGTTGGGCAAAATACTTTTGTCACTTCAATGGCATATTTGATAAATTGCAATACAATTGTTTCTCTGCACTACTCACTTTGTATTACATTTGAGCCAGCACCTTAGGGGTTAAAATGCTCATACAAGCCTACATACATTCTTTGAGGGGTGCCCTTTCCAAAATGGGTTCACTACTTGGGGGTTTCTATGTGTGTGCCATCTGTGCGGCTTGTCCGTGTAGTTTAGTGCACATTATTTTTTGTGTCTGCCATCTGTGCGGCTTGTCCGTGTAGTTTGGTGTGCATTATATATTTTTTTTTTGTGTGCCTGCTAGACGGTTTATCCGTGTAGTTTGGTGCACATTATCTAATTTTTCTAGTTCTCTATTTTTTTTGTGTGCAATGTCTCAGAAGACGTACACCGTGTTGGAGGCATATAACATGCTTGCCTCTGACACCAGGAATAACCCAGTTAATAATAATTTATTTATACAGCCGTTGAAATTTCAAACTGATACTTTATTTACAGGTTTTACTTTCGCTATGTACATTTTTTTTGCATTTTATGTACTGATACTTTATTATTAGGTCATTTTCTTATGTTTTGATTATTTTATTTTATGAATTTTTTGAAAGAAATTTTTAGATCTGAATCAGGAAGTAGTCCACCTTCAAAATGTGCAATCCTACAAATAAATTCTCTTCTATGGACCCCAAATATCTACTATCCTTGGTGAAAATTCCAGTCCTCCTTTCCTGGTATTTAGAGAATGTCATAAGACATGATGATCAGTGCTAATGTCTTGAGAACCCTTTTAACCCCTTAGCGCTCCGCGACGTAGCTGTACGAGCGCATACTATTTTAGAATTGTCACCACGTCGCGAGACGTGGTGACATCGGGATGAGATTTGGGTGACAGAGGCAGGAGGAGTTCCTGTCTCCGTCACCTGACCAATCAAATCGGTCCCGCCCGCCGATCACCGTGATTGGCCAGTCAAACCTGACTGGCCAATTACAGCGATTTTAGGCTAAAAAACGTGCTTTTAGCCCTTTCCTCTTCCTCCAGCGGCACCATTTTGGTTTGGTATCGCTGGAGAGAAGAAAGAGCGTTACTGTGTGCACCAAAATACACTTTTACACTATAAATAGTGTTCTGATCCTTATCTGATCCCTATTGTTCCCTACAAATCCCTATCCTATCTGTTTTTTCCTGTGTCCTCTGTGTTCCCTGTGTGATCACCTTGTGTGATCCCACGTGTCTTCCGTTTTTCCCTGTCTGTCCCTTCTGAACCCAAACGCACTTTTCAGTGCGCTGTGTTAGCGTTGTTCTGCACTGGACGCACACTTTTCAGTGCGCCGTGTGAATAGCGCTACACAGAATCTTTAGCAGTAGTTAGTTTGTCTTAGGGCAAGTTAGGTGCATTTGTAGCGCCTTTTTGCGCGGTGCACATAGGTTTTTTTTCGGTGCCTGGTAATATTTTTTTCCAGAGCGCCGTAGGTGCACCCGTAGTTGGGTGCACTTAGCTATTTTTTGTGTGTGCCATCTATGCGGCTGGTCTGTGTGGTTTGGTGTGCATTATCTTTTTTTTTTTTGTGTGCTATCTGTGCGGCTTGTCCGTGTAATTTAGAGGCATTATTTTTTTTGTGTGCTATCTGTGTGGCTTGTCCATGTAGTTTAGTGCGCATTATTTTTTGTGTGTGCCAATAAGAGGGCAAGGTATGGTGTGAAAATGTATAAGCTGTGCGAAAGTTCATCAGGGTACACATACAAGTTCAGGGTATATGAAGGGAAGGACTCCACTATAGTGCCCCCAGAATGCCCCCCCTTCTTGGGTGTTACAGGGAAGATAGTGTGGGATTTAGTACACCCACTGCTGGACCAGGGCTACCACCTCTACCTGGACAATTTCTACACCAGCACCACCCTGTTCAAGTGCCTCACTTCCAGAAATACTGCGACATGCGGCACTGTACGCAGAAATCAGAGAGGTCTCCCTAAGTGATCGCTGCTTGGGCCAAAATTAAAGCAACGAACAGGCACTATGCAGACTCTGTAGTGTGTGTTAAGTCCAGGGCAAGAAGGAGGTTCCTGTATTCACCACAATACTGAGCCCCACCACCCCTGTCCCAGTACGAGGTGCCAGTACAGAACCCCCAGCCAGACTGTATTTTAAAATTATAACAAATACATGGGAGGGGTGGATTGTCTGATAAACCAGGGCTTCAGGGCATACATGCCCAATGCGAATCCAGGGTGGTGGTACATAAGTAAGCCCTCTGTCCGTCGCACACAGGCAGAGGGTCATCGTATAATGCTTATGTGCGGCATCGATATGGCCGGCCAAGGGGACTTTCCTGGAATTTCAAGAGGTGGTATAATTACGTTCTTTTTGGAGACCAGGAAGGGGGGAGGCTAGCACATCTGAAGTGAGGCCACATCACGGGATTGTCGCCAGGCGCACTTTCCGATAGTTCCCCACACCGCAAGGACAGGTCAGCAAAGAGGTTCAGGGTGTCTCCAAAATGCATCGTAAGGACAAACCATTCATTCACTGTTGACATGCCCAGAAAAACCAGGGTTATGCGTATAAAGATGCTTCCAAATTTAAATCCTACAGCCTGGATTTTTAGAGAACCCGTTGTTACCCTGACGCACAGCTTATACAATCATGGCCGCACCCCCTTCTACCCTGCCATTGCCCAGCCGTATTTACTGCCCCCGTATTTACCCTGAAACAATGCATCATGATTTAGAGGGTGTTTGTCTCCCTGGCAGCCATCTTGGCACACAGGACATAATGGATATTTTTTACTATGCACTATCCATAGCACTGTTCAGGGGTCCCCCTGTGGGGTTAAAAATGTACTACAACCCCGAGCTAATTCATGGAGGTTTGGAGTATCCAAAAGAGGGTCATTCTTAGGGGTTTCTTTCTACTGTCCTGCCCCTATTGGCATCTACAATCTTTCATGAATGCCAGAAAGAAAAAAAATGAACGTCGTGCTCCAACAAGTATGCCCCTTTTGAGCCCTGCCGTGTCTCATCCTACAGATTATTGCCCTCCTATGGGGTAGCCCGAACCTGGGTACCCGCAAATGATTTTGATGTTTTTTTCCCCAGTGCATGGCATGAGTTGGGCAAAAACTGTTTGTCACTTCATGGTTAAACTCTCATACGCCTACATACGTCTTGGAGGGGGGGCCCTTCCAAAAGGTTTCACTACTTGGGGGTTTCTATTGTACTGGTACCTCGGGGTCCCCCCCTTACCCGACTCTATGTGAACAAGCTTGAAAACCTAAATTGTGCTTTTCTTTCTCCTGACCCCTGCCGTGTGCCCAGCCTGTAATTTGGCACAGGTTGGTAATGGCCTTACTCGGGACACACCCGCAAATGATTGTTGGGGGTGTTGTGTCCTAAAGTGGCATGGGTTGTAAGTTTTTGCACTACACTGACAACACACAGTGCCCACCCAGAGGTGACCCCAGTTATGATCGGTTATTTAAGGTCAGGCCCATATTAGATCATTTTAGTGCCAAGTTTGCCCAGGCATATACCCCCGCCAAACATGTGAGCATTGACGAGTCCCTGGTACAATTCAAAGGGAGACTTCAATTCCGCCAGTACCTGCCCAATAAGAGGGCACTCACTTCCAGAAATACTGCGGCATGCGGCACTGTACGCAGAAATCAGAGAGGTGTCCCTAAGTCGCTGCTTGGGCAAAAACTTAAAAGGCATGAAAGCAGGGCACTATGCAGCGACTCTGTATTGTGTGTTAAGTACAGGGACAAGAGAGAGGTCCTTGTATTTACCACAATACATGAGCACGCCACCACCCCTGTCCCAGTACAAGGTGCCAGTACAGAAACCCCCAGGCCAGACTGTATTTTAGATTATAACAAATACATGGGAGGGGTGGACTTGTCTGACCAGGTGCTTCAGCCGTACAATGCCATGCGAAGTCGAGGGTGTGGTACAAGAAGCTGGCCGTGCACATCATGCAGATGAAATCTGAGAAGTTGCTACTAAAACTTCAAACCTTCTCACATCCATAAAAAAAATGGAAACTTAAAACAAATAATGGATATAAAAAGAAGACCAATGGCAAAAAGGTTTCTATCAAAAAAAATTTGTGGTATCACTTTTTGTCTAAAAATTATAACATTTGAAACTTTGAAAATAGTCATTTTTTTCAAATTTTTCCTAAAATTTTGAATTTTTACCCCCCAAAAAAGGAACGGATCACCGAAATGACACTACTAACATAAACTACAATGTCTCACGAGAAAACAGTCTCAAAATCAGAGATATCTTAAAGCGTTGAAAAGTTATTACCACAGGAAGGTCTCAGTTGTTTTTACTGCACAGAGTATATAGGACGCCATATGTCAAATTTGTAGAAAGACCAGCGCTTCAGGAGACAGTTGTAGCGTAAAAATACAAAAGTTTTCTTTATTCGTTCCTCTTTAAAAACATATGTTACGGCAGTGTGCACAAACAAAGGATACACGGGGTAAATCCAACGCGTTTCGCTCAGGTGAGCTTAGTCATTGATACATCTACAAGCAGTTCTTACCTCTATTTAAACACCGCACTGTTCCAGGGCGTGTGACGTCACGACCACGTGTCTGAGTCACATGACCAGCACATGATGCAACGGTCACGTGTCCGGATCACATGATCGGGACAGCCACACCCCCTAACAGGAAAAGATGCAGTGAGTTAAAAACTTAATCACATTATTAAAAACAACCTAGAAAGGATTATATTGGAGAGGACGGTAAGGTGCAAAAATGTTAGAATAGCGTGTAAAGCCAAATATATCTCTTATTTATATCGGAATCATCTAAAATAGGTATATATAGCACATTAGCACTTAGAACTTAGTAACGAGCATGATAGAGTGACATATGCAACTAAATGTAGTCTGCCCTTTAGACCCAATCATTTACTTCCGGGAAAACTGTACACAGGGAATATTTAAAAAATATATAAATATATAATCAATTAATGCCATGAACCAGGTGGCCAGCATACCAAGCTGAAACATCCAGACCAAAAAAAAAAACAAAAAACTGGTAGATGACATGCACTTATAAATGACAATAAATATCAAAACAATATGACATGTAATTATATATGACAATAAATGTTAAGACGATATGATGTTGATACATAGGTCCAAGCACTTTATTACAAGAACATCATAGTTAACTAATCGTGGTGTATTTATGGACCAACATGTATCATCCAAGATTGCAATTAACACAAAAAAACATAAGTATGTAAGTTGTAAGGTTCCTAGAACCCTTAATAGCACAGGATTTAATCCTGTCTTAGATTCAATCCGGATGGTTGTGTAGTTTTTAGAGTAAACATCCAATAGGTTTCCCTATTCATCAGTTTTTTCTTATGGTCACCACCCCTGGTCTGTTTTTTTACTTTTTCTATTCCCATCCACTTGAAGGAACTAGTGTCCCCATGGTGGGTTTCCCGGAAATGTTTGGAGACCGCAGAGATATTGGTTAGATTGATGTTCCTAATATCAGAAAGATGTTTTCTAATCCTTACTTTGAGTGGATTCATGGTACATCCTACATACTGTTTATTGCAAGAAATGCATGTGATGAGATATACCATATAAGAGGTGTTACAGTTGATATATGTTTGTATCTTGTAGCTAATGTTCGTTGTACATGATGAAAAAGTGTTCGTTGTTGATAGGAAACCACATGTTAAACATCGTATATGACCACATTTACGGTTTCCCGCATGATGCAACCAAGAATAATTGTTTGTGTTCTTCTCAGTGTATGTAAAGAGACTCGGGGACACCATAGACCCAATAGTTGGGGCCTTTCTGGAGATAAACCGTACTCCTCGCTCAAGGCAAATTTTTAAATCGTTGTCTTGCTCTAGAATGGGCAGGTATTTATTTACAACTTTTTTAATCTGGTGGAATTGGTTGCTATAAGTAGTAGTGAAGGAGATGGGGGTCAAATTATCCCCTCTTATTTGTGAAGTATTGTGTTGTTTATCTTCCAAAAGGGTGGACCTCTGTATGTTGCTCAATCTTTTTTTAGCAGAGGACAGAATCTTAGGTCTGTACCTTCTCTCTTTCAATCTGTGTTCCCAATCTATTAGATGTTGATTAAATATAGCATCTGTAGAACTGTTTCTGCGAATACGAGTTAGTTCCCCGATTGGGATATTGTCCACGACCTGTTTCGGATGGCACGACGTGGACAACAAAATGGTATTCCCCGATACCTGTTTCCGAAAGGGGGACACTATGACCATGTCATCTCCTTCCTTCAAAGTGACATCTAAGAAATCTATACTTGGACCCCCAAAATGGTGTGTGAATTTTAAATTCATATCATTTGTGTTCAAGTAAGAAACAAAATTCTCAAATTCAAGTGATGTGTCATTCCAAATCCACAACAGGTCGTCTATATAGCGGCCAAACCACTCTATAGACGACCTGTGTGGATTACTGTCACAAAAAATATAATGTTTCTCCCATTGTATCATATAGATATTTGCAAGGGAGGCGGAAAACAGCCCCCATAGGAGCCCCCTCCACTTGCAAATAGTAATGAGTATTAAATATAAAAAAATTGTTTTCCAGGAGAAACTCAGTTGTCATTAGGATGTATTCTTTTAGTTCCAAAGAGTACGTACTAAATTCATCCAAATGTTTGGCCAGATATATAAGAGCTTTCTTATGGGGAATTGATGAATACAGAGCACATACGTCACAAGACGTCCAACCATAAGTGCTCTTCCACTTAAATGCCTCAATTTTTTGGAGTAGGTGCTTGGTGTCCCGAAGGTAGCTGGGTGTGACCCAGGTTAAAGGTTGCAAGTAATGGTCAAGCCAATCTCCCAGTCTCTCCCCAAGGCTCCCAATGCCAGCGACAATATGTCGACATGTCGGGGGAAAAATCCCTTTGTGGACCTTGGGGAGAGAGTGGAAGATGGGCATGACGGGGAACCTAACATATAAAAAATCCTTGAGCTTTTCATTCAGCACCCCAAGTGCTATGCCTTCCTCTAGATGTTTCATCATGTTAATTTGACAGCTTTTTGTTGGATCAGTGGAAAGTCTACGGTATGTTGTAGGATCATTCAAGAGCTCCTCGTTTATTTTTTTGTATAAGGATGCGTTCATAAGAACGATGGAGCCCCCTTTGTCCGTACTCTTTATTGTTAGATCTTTATTATTCCGAAGATCTCGTAGGGAGAGTCTTTCCGAACTAGTTAAATTTTGTCTTTTTGATGTACTGTTACATTTGGACTTAAGTTTGGTTAGTTCTCTCTCCACGAGATCCTGGAATTTATCCATGTAGTCACACCTGGACATTAAGGGGTAAAATGTTGGGTTGTTAGTTTTAAATGGTTTAGCAATATGGTCATTGATTTCAATTGATTCATACGCTAGAAACTTAAGATTAAAGATATTCGTTTGGTCCCTGAAATCCACCACCCCATTGCCAATCTCTAAATTCTGGGCATGAATAACCTCCGGAGTAAAACCAGCGGGCGAAATATCAATTTCCCCGGTAGGTTCGTCCTCCGGGAGACTGGCCATTTTATTCGTAAAGTGATTTTTCACTGTCAAGTTCCTCACGAATTTGTTAACGTCTAGTTTTTGGTCTGGATGTTTCAGCTTGGTATGCTGGCCACCTGGTTCATAGCATTAATGGATTATATATTTATATATTTTTTAAATATTCCCTGTGTACAGTTTTCCCGGAAGTAAATGATTGGGTCTAAAGGGCATACTACATTTAGTTGCATATGTCACTCTATCATGCTCGTTACTAAGTTCTAAGTGCTAATGTGCTATATATACCTATTTTAGATGATTCCGATATAAATAAGAGATATATTTGGCTATACACGCTATTCTAACATTTTTGCACCTTACCGTCCTCTCCAATATAATCCTTTCTAGGTTGTTTTTAATAATGTGATTAAGTTTTTAACTCACTGCATCTTTTCCTGTTAGGGGGTGTGGCTGTCCGGATCATGTGATCCGGACACGTGACCGTTGCATCATGTGCTGGTCATGTGACTCAGACACGTGGTCGTGACGTCACACGCCCTGGAGAAGCGCGGTGTTTAAATAGAGGTAAGAACTTCTTGTAGATGTATCCATGATTAAGCTCATCTGAGCGAAACGCATTGGATTTACCCCGTGTATCCTTTGTTTGTGCACACTGCCGTGACATATGTTTTTAAAGAGGAACGAATAAAGAAAACTTATGTATTTTTATACTACAACTGTTTCCTGAAGCGCTGGTCTTTCTACAAATTTGACATATGGCGTCCTATATACTCTGTGCAGTAAAAACAACTGAGACCTCCTTTGTGCAACATTCATGGATAAGACACTAGGAGAACCCGTCGCCTCCGCCCACTCTTCCTCCGACAGTTCCCCAACTTCCTCCTCCCACCTCCTTTTAGTCTCGGCCATAGGATCCCCCAATACTTTGGAGAGAAGGAAACCATGTAACAAGGAAATTACCCCTTTAGTCCCTTGAGTCTTGACTACGCCTTCCAACACGAGTATTGAAAAAACCAGGACTACGGAATTCAAAATCCTCCCTTATTTGCTGGAAAGACTTCAATACCCCATCAGAGTACAGCTGATATAAATAGCACACCCCTTTGCTACCCCACCTTTGCATATCCTCCAACATAAACACTTCCCCCAAGACGGGGTTGTCCCACAGAGGCGTGTATTTAGTATAGTTTTCTACTCCCAGCAAACCTTTGTATACTTTCCACACCTTTTGCAGCAACCCCAATGTCGGTCTAGCCCTAGCCATCCCCTGAAACCTCCTTGCTTCCAGAGCAGCTAGCGGGCCCATGTCACCTCCCAAGTGTAACAGCGTTTTCGGGCAGTCAGTCACCCTTTCCTCCCTGGCCCAGCCACTCATATGCTGGCACTGGGCTGCTAAATAATAGACCCATGCGTTTGGCAGTGCCAGACCACCCTGGTGTTTGGGGAGCTGCAATTTTTCTAATCTGATGCGTGGAACCCCCTTCTACCACACCAAATCCCGAAATAAATTGTGAAATCGTCAGAATCAGTATCTGGGAATCCACACTGGGGCATTGTGCAGAATATAAAGCAACTGTGGCATTAGAATCATTTTAATTAGATTAGTTCTACCAAGGGCTTATAAGGGTAACCTATTCCAAACTAAATTCTTATTTTTAAAAATCCCTAGTAATGGTTGCAAATTAACTCAATGTACCTCTACCTTCCCGGTAATCCGGATCCCTAGATACCTAAATTCCATTACTATAGGAATATCTCCCACAGAAAGGGCCGGCAAAGTCACCTGGTCAATCTTCATAAGAGCAGACTTAGTCCAGTTAATCATCAGTCCAGAATATCTCCCAAACCGTACAATCATATCCAGTACCACTGGCAAGGTATAGTCCGCTTCCGTCAGAAACAGTAAGATGTCGTCCGCGTACAACGCTATACGGTCTTCCCTTGCCCCATACTGAAATCCCAACAACTCCTCACTTTGACGGACCATACAGGCTAGGGGCTCAATCTACTTCTCTCGAGGTAGAAGTTATCTAAGATCACTCCATTGACCCTAATACATGCCACCGACACCAAGTATAATAACTGTACCCATCTAATAAACACGGGGCCAAACCCCATTCTTCTTAAGAACGCCCAGAGATATTCCCATTCAACACTGTCAAATGCTTTGGCAGCATCTAATGACAGTATAGCTCTTCCCACAGCGTTATCAGGGTCTATCTGTAGATTCAACATAAGGCGCCTCAAATTCTGAGCTGTCGATTTAGATGGCATAAAGCCTGATTGATCAGCATGCACTACTGACCCTATTACTTTAGACAACCTATTAGACAGCACCTTAGCTAGAACTTTCACATCCGATGTCAACAAGGATATTGGTCTATACGAATCCACAAGTTGAGGGTCCTTAGCATCTTTAAGCAGTGCAACTATTAAAGCCTCATAACAGGAGGTTGGCAGTCTCTTCCGTTCATGACTATCCTGCAACATCTCATGTAGCTGTGGTCATAATATGTCCGCATATTCCTTATATACTTCTATAGGAAGTCCATCCATGCCAGGCGCTTTGTCATTAGCCATACCCACCACTGCCTGCTCTAACTCCTCCATTGTTATGGGCGCCTCCAACGTCCCCTTCTCATTTATTGTTAATCGTGGGATTGCGATATTCCCCAAAAACTCTGCTAGTTGTGTTTGGGTATGAATTGCCCTAGAGGAGTACAAGATCTTATAGTAGTCTGCGAACTGTTGCATCACTCCTGTGGTGTCTTATCAAGTGTCCCTGTGAATCTCTAATAGCATGCACAAAATTGCTATCTGCCTTAGCCTGCGCCATTCTGGCCAATAAGCGCCCTGTCTGTTCCCCTTCCGCATAAAATTGTTGCTTCAGGAACATGCGTTTATTATCCGCCTGTTCTATGTAATGTTTAGACAGTTGTGCTTGCACCTCCCTCCATTCGGTGGGGTTTCTAATATTAAATATTTCAAATTTCATTAAAAACAGTAATGATCCCCAAAAAAAAGTTAATTCTGAAATCTACTTGAAAATACGGAAAACCAATTTTTAATTTGTAAGCCATGTATCAAAATAAATTATACAGACATTTCAATATTATAAAAACGTGAAGCAGACATAGGGAAAATGCTATTCAGTAACTAATTTAGGTGGTAAAACTAACTGCCTGAAAACAAGAGGATTTTGATTTTTGAAAGACTAGTCTGCCAAATGTTACTACTAAAATGAAGTTCTACATGTGACAAAAACAGAAACTGCAGCCCCCCATCACCTCACAGGAAATGGCAGGAGACACTCTACAAGTCTGCAAGCTCTGCCCGCATGTGCTGTGCTGGAGTGTTAAATAGATACATATAGACACATACATATATAGATATGATATAGATAGATAAATAGATAGATATGAGATACATATATACACATACATATATAGATATGAGATAGATAGATAGATAGATACTGAAAGAAAGTTCAAAACAGCACACCTGTGAGGCAATTGAGAAAAACCAAAAACCCTAACAGTCATCATTATAAGTAAAAAAAGAATTAGTCAGGGCTGTTGAAATCTGACCAAGTGTTTAGTTATTATGGAGGGAAGCACTAATGTACATGTTAACATAGCCTTTACCTATCCTGAAGTAATTATAACCCAGATTGTTTAATTCCTCAACGTCTTGGCTCTTTTTCATTTTTGTGTTTTCATTTTTTTGCTGCCCACCTTCAAATATCTTAAAGGGGTATTCCCATTTCAGCAAATTAATGTTATTGTAACGTCCGTGCCTGACCGTCCCTTTATCCGCAGTTGGCGGAATACATGGCGTTTATTTGTGTGTGAACTGGGGCTTAATTCTTGTGTTTGGATTAACTGAGCCACACCCTGCTCCTTGCATTTCTGCCCTGCCCAGCAAGGGTTGCTAGCTGATGGACAGTGTTCCCCAGTGTTCGGGATCGGCCTGATATACCTGCCCCATCTATCTATCTATCTATCTATCTATCTAAGTCCAAAAAATAGGCAGCACTCCAAGGTTGTAGTCAAAAACGTGAGGGTGAAGCTTTATTCCATGGCAACGTTTCGGTGGTTTAATCCACCTTTATCAAGCATAACAACAATCATTACATACCAGCTATTTAAAGGTGCATAGTGCTTCTCATTGGTCAGATGGTGGTAAAGTGCATACACTTTATCAAGCATAACAACAATCATTACATACCAGCTATTTAAAGGTGCATAGTGCTTCTCATTGGTCAGATGGTGGTAAAGTGCATACAGCCAGATAACAAAGTCCTATCCTAATTCACTGCTCCTCTGGTCTTTATACTGCCTTAGACAGCTTAAGAGGACCTGTCACCCTGGAAAACCCACCCATCAAATGTGCCCTCCATAATCCTCCCCCCAGCCCCTTTCTCCCTAGCCATTTTTATTTTAAATTTATGTGCAGTAAATGTATTTAAAACGATCCGACCTCTTACTAAATAAGAGGTCGGATCGTGTATCTGGCCTGCTGGCAGTCGGCGTTTTCATTAGGGGACGTGCCGACACCCCCCCAGCACGCCCCCGCCAGTGGTCAAATTGTAGGAAAAGCCAGCAGCATCGCATGGCTGCCGGCTCTCCACGGTGCGGCCACGCTGCACTAACAGCGGCTGCGGACTGGCTGACTCACATTGCCGGCGGGCCGCGCCGCACTGCCAGGGGCTGTGCAGGGCCGGCGCTATGGGTAGGCAAAGGTGGCAATTGCCCAGGGCCCCCAGGGAGAAAGGGGAGAATCTCTTCTTTCAAATGAATCTTGAATTGTGTTTCTAGGTGCTATGGATCCAGAGATATTCAGGTTTAAAGTGAGAATATCAGGTGCCATTTTTATATATAAATATCACTTCCGACGGCAGTTTAACAGTTAATATCTCAGTTTTTCTGCATTTTAGAAACACAAATTTAGATTCATATAAAAGAGGAGACTCTCTTCTTTCATAGGAAAAAAGAAGTGAGTTTCTATGAGTCACAGAACCAGAGATACAGCCCTCTGAAGTGTCTCCCCCATCTCCAGATTTTTAGCCATCAGGCTGCAGGGAGTATTAGCTGCACACAGGAGCTTCTGCACCTCACAGATAATAGAAATAATCACTTTATATGTTACTAGTACTACATTTTGAGAAGGGATAATATCAACTAATATTCATGTTTTTAACCCTTCTCTATGCAAATCTAAGAACACACTTTGGGCCACATGTATCAATCGTTTTTTTTCTGTTGTTTTTGCGCCTTTTCATTCAGGCGCACCATTTTTTGTGCCATTTTTGCGACTAAATGCTAGCTACGCAGCAAAAAATAACCAGCTTTCCCTCATTTATCCTAGCAATCCAGATGTTTTGATGCGCCTAATGATATTCATCACTTGCGACTTTTCATTTAGGCGCAAAAACGGGCGCAAAAACACTGCAGCCCGGAGCTGGCGTTAACTGAGAAGAAAGCACTGAGCCCCTTTGCAGAAAAGCTCATCCAGACACTGCAGACACTAGAACAGATCATACAGACATGAGATACTCTGCAGACACTAGTACAGATAATACAGTCATTAGATACTCTGCAGACAGGAGCTACAGACTCTATTTACACTTCATCACCTTCTTTGTCTGACTATTATAAAAAATTGGTAGCCAGGCTGGGGAGGAATTTTTAAAAAATGGGGATATAAAACGGACTTGAGAGTATAATCTGGCCTAGGCCAAAGTATACCTGAGAAATATGTAGCAAACACTGGCAGGAGAGAGGACAAGGAGGAAGTGCTTAGATAATAACAAACGTAAGGGTGAAAACGTGTTCTGCGGTTGTGCTATAAATAGGTACAACACTATTTTGAGCTTCAATAAGTGCTGACTGGTGCTGTCTTCAGCAGGGCCGGCAAAGGGGGAATTTGCCCATGGTCCTCTAAAATAAGATAATCTCTTCTTTCAAATGAATCTAAAATTGTGTTTCTAGGTGCCCTGGATCCAGAGATATTCACGTATAAAGTGAGAAATTCAGGTGCAATTTTTATATATAAAAAACACTCCCAACGGCATTTCAACAGTTAATATCTCCGATTTCCTGACACTTAGAAACACATGTTTAGATTAATATAAAAGAAGAGACCCTCTTCTTTCATAGGAAAAAAGAAGTGAGGTTCTATGTGTCAAGGAGCCAAAGATACAGCCCCCATCAGGCTACCGGGAGAATTTGCTGCACACAGGAGCTGCTGCACCTCACAGATAATGGAAATATTCACTTTATATGTTACTACATTCTGAGAAGGAATAATATCAACTAATGTTCATGTTTTAACCCTCTCCTAACCAGAACTATCTACGGTAAGAACACACTTTCTCTCTTATTGGCTTTTATTTCATGATATTTTTTTTTGCGACTGATACGATGAACATTCAATCCTCTTCCCCTAATGTCACTATATAATAACACATAAAGTTTTTTTTCACACCATCCTCCATTATATACACCTATGTTATGACGTTCTCACTCAAATTCTTATGAAGCACGGATGGTTCTGTTATTGTGCGGCTAATACAATGGCGCACATCTAAACGTGACTTTTATTATCTCATTAGCTTGGTTTATGGATATATAGTTATTTATTTGGGTCACCATTGTGTAAGGGAGAATACAATGATAGATCTGTGTGACAATTTTCAGCAAAAATAGTTTGGTGTCCCCTGTGGATTTAACATTCGCCATGTCATAAAGCTGGAATCATCTCAGACTGGTTTCTTGAACATGACAATGAGGTCACTGGACACAAATGGCCTCCACAGTCACCAGATCTCAATCCAATAGAGCATCTTTGGGATGTGGTGGAACGGGAGATTCGCATCATGGATGTGCAGCCGACAAATCTGCGGCAACTGTGTGATGCCATCATGTCAATATGGACCAAAATCTCTGAGGAGCTTCCAGCACCTTGTTGTATCTATGCCACGAAGAATTGAGGCAGTTCTGAAGGCAAAAGGGGGTCCAACCCGTTACTAGCATGGTGTACCTAATAAAGTGGCCGGTGAGTGTATGTGTGTATAACATATGCATTTGTACATAAGTATATGCTGTATGGGGCCTCATTCTATACCATAAAGAATTGTGTGATGGCGACTTATCCATCACCTGCTGAACTTACCATAGGCGACATCCAGATGGACGCGGTTGCTGCGTTCACCATAACTGCCCGAGCACTGGTAATAGCCGACATCAGCATAAGAATTTGCCTTTATACTTAGAGTATCAGATCCTGAGTGGAAGTGGACATTATCCTTATACCAGGCGAATGTCACGGCACTGTCCGAGTCCCCGCATCTCATATGTACGGTGTCCGATTTGTAGATTTTGTCCCAGTCAGTTGTCAGGACTGGTCTGTAATATTCTATGAATAAAACAATATAATTTACTATAATATACATCTGGAAACCTCTATAAAGGTAACACAGGGTCCAATGCTTTAGTTCCTCTCAGCCTGGACAATAATTCTCAATAACTTCACTGATTCAGTACATTAACCCCTTAACGACCATTAACCCCTGTTTTTTTCATTTTTCATTCTATAAAATCTATAACTTTTTTTATTTTCCCTGTACAGCGCTGTGCGAGGGCTTGTTTTCTGCGTAACAAATTGCACTTCATATTGATGGTATTGAATATTCCATGTCATGTACTGGGAAGCGGGAAAAAATTTCCAATTGTAGTGAAATTGGTGAAAAAAACACATTTGCTCCGTTTTCTTATGGGCTCGGATTTTACGGCTGTCACTGTGCGCCACAAATGACGTGTTTACTTAATTCTTTGGGTCGCTGCGATCACAGGGATGCCAAACTTGTATAGGTTTTATAATGTTTTCATACATTCAAAAAAATTAAAACCTCCTATAAAAAAAAAAATTCTTTATTTTGCCATCTTCTGGTGCTAGTAACTTTTTCATACTTTGGTGCACGGGGCTGTGGGTGGTGTCATTTTTTGACACTTTTGATGACGCTTTCAATGCCGCCATGATGAGGACTGTACGGCCTTTTGATCACTTATTATTGAATTTTTAATATTTTTCAAAATGGCATAAAAGTGACATTTTTTCGGCTTTGGGCGCTATTTTCTGTTACAGGGTTAAACACCGGGGATAACTGTTATTATATTGGAACGCGGCGATACCTTCTCACAGTATACACTGGCTTATTGGACAATGGGCCACATTAATAAAGCCGTCGGCACCAGTATTCTGGCATTACATACAGTGTACATACATTTATGAACTGTTTATGGCGGAAGTCCAACATAATTTTGGCGCACGCCGGTAAAACTGGTGCATTCAGTCCATGCACTTTGAGCTCCCCCAGGGGGCGCCATGGTGCTCTGTTCTAAATGAATTGGGAGCACTCTGCACAATACTGAGGAAAACTAAACGTGGGTCAATGAGGTTTACTGTTTGATATACGATTTTCCTGTGGATTTGAATTCATGGGAAAACGCCTTTTAAACATCAGCAGAACTTCAGCTGGAAGGAGACAGATGGTCGGAGTCAGGGCCGGCGCTATGGGTAGGCAAAGGTGGCAATTGCCCAGGGCCCCTGGGAGAAAGGGGAGAATCTCTTCTTTCAAATGAATCTTGAATTTTGTTTCTAGGTGATATGGATCCAGAGATATTCAGGTTTAAAGTGAGAATATCAGGTGCTATTCTTATATATAAAAATCACTCCCAACGGCAGTTTAACAGTTATTATCTCAGTTTTCCTAAATTTTAGAAACACAAATTTATATAAAAGAGGAGACTCTCTTCTTCCATAAGAAAAAAGAAGTGAGGTTCTATGTGTCACAGAACCAGAGATACAGCCCCCTGAAGTGTCTCCCCCATCTCCAGATTCTTAGCCAATAGGCTGCAGGGAGAATTAGCTGCACACAGGAGCTGCTGCACCTCACAGATAATGGAAATATTCACTGTATATGTTACTACATTTTGAGAAGGGATAATATCAACTAATATTCATGTTTTTAACCCTTCTCTATGCAGAATTATCTAAGAACACACTTTGGGCCACATGTATCAAGCGTTTTTTTCTGTTGTTTTTGCGCCTTTTCATTCAGGCGCACCGTTTTTGTGCCATTTTTGCGACTAAACGCCAAACTAGCTGCGCAGCAAATAAGCAGCTTTCCCTCATTTATCCTAGCAATCCAGATGTTTTGCTGCGCCTAATGATATTCATCACTTGCAACGTTTCATTTAGGCGCAAAAACAGGCGCAAAAACACTCCAGCCCGAAGGTGCCGTTATCTGAGAAGAAAGCACTGGGCCCCTTTGCAGAACAGCTCATTTCTAGCAGCAAAGCTCAGCCAGACACTGCAGACACTAGTACAGATCATACAGACATGAGATACTCTGCAGACACTAGTACAGATCATACAGACATGAGATACTCTGCAGACACTAGAACATATAATACAGACATGAGATACTCTGCAGACAGGAGCTGCAGACTCTATTTACACTTCATCACCTTCTATTTACAAAATATTCTGCAGAATCCTGAGCTCAGAGTAAGAGAGGAGAGAACGTTACAGAATGTTGCACATAGTACTGACAAGTGTCCCCATGTAATTCTGCGCAGTATCACCAGTGTGTCTGGGGGGGATACTGTGCAGAATTACAGGGGTGCAGCAGGAGACCAGCACTGGGGGATCCCCTCCAGGAGAAGCCCCTGCTGAGGAGGTCACTGGGTGCTGGGTGTCACACACCTGGGTGCTGCTGTGAGTGTTATCTTCATTCTGGGCTGTGGGAGAAGCAGAGAGGAGCTTGTAGCAGGATCACATGTAACTGCCTGAATCTAACATTGCGCCTAAACTGCACCTAAACTGTGTTAAAGTAAAGTGATTAATAAGAGGCAGGAAATTACCTTATCACAGATGGTTGTAGCTTGTGATAATTCTGGAAAACAGTTCGCCAGAATTTAGGCGAAACTACTACACTTAGGCGCACAAAAGTGATAAATGTGGCCCTTTCTCTCTTATTCCCTTTTATTTTGTGATAGTTTTTTTTTGTTGGGAAAATTGATTGATACGATGAACATTTGATCCTCTTCGCCTAATGTGACTACACCGCGACCAGAACATGTCCATAAAGTTATATGTAACACCAAAAACACACACATGTCCTGGAATAAAGTTTTTATTTCCCATCATCCTCCATTATTTACACCCATTTTATGACATTCTCACTGGTGAATACAGTATATTGGTGTGGGGTCTGTATGCTCTCCTCACTGTTTTAGGAAAGCAGATTTTCTTTATATAAGTATCTGGATTTGTACAGATTTTAGAGGAAATTTTGTATGTTAATTGCCAAATGCATCGCCTGGTTGTCTGCTTTAAAAATTCTATAGGTTTTATGGCGCCTTTACTTTTTATTCTGTTTTATTGATATATTTTGCAGGTTGTGACTGTCTTATTATTTGTAGCTGAAAAGCAGATATCTAGTTATTACATATTAGTGATATTATGTGGATTTATTTATGTGAACATATCAATATGAGGCATTTGTGAACTCTACAAATGTCCATGTATTACATTTTGGAGATGTGAAGGGAAATATTTTCTGTTTGGATCAAATTTTTTGCCATCAAAGTCAAATTTTAAGTATTTTTAATAAAATGTTTCAATTTGAATCAAAATTGCATGAAGGCGCCTATGTCTATAAAATCTTTGATGCAATTTTGAAAATGGGGCAAGTGTCTGCTTTCAGAAAATATCGGTCCCTCTCCCCAATGGGCCTCACAGTCTAATCAACCTACCAGTAATTTTTTGGAGTGTGGCAGGAAACCGGAGGACCCGGAGGAAACCCACGCAGACACAGAGAGAACATACAAAATCTTTGCAGATGTTGACCAGCGCTGCAAGGCTGTAGTGCTAATCACGGAGCCACCATGCTGCCCATAAATCTCCCTATCATTTATCTATCTCCTATAAAATTCTCCCATATTACAGTTTGTTTTACCATACTAAATGGAGCCTCTTGCTGACTGTGACTGGTCATAAAATAGTTTTATTTTGGGGCCCCACTTTTAGTTTTGCCCAGGGCCCCACTTTGTCTAGAACCGGCCCTGGTCGGAGTGCAGGTCTGCAAGAAGGTGGTTCACAACCAGGTTAATAGCTTCAGGCTTGGCTGGTAGAGGGTGGAGCTGAGTCCAGATGGTGGACCTCTGCTCTGGGCCTTAGTTTCCTGACTACACAACAGAGACACCTCTGTTTCCTGATCTATAACACTGTGCACATGTGCTGCACATTGACTGCTTATGGAATGCATGTGCTCCCACCCACAAGGGCTTTTATAAACTCCCCTCGTGAGGTAGCAAGCCCTTGTCCCACCAGCCTACTACTTCCTTCACAGTAATCACAGGGCATACAATTGTATAGTACATTTAACTCTTTACCTTCCAGGCTGAGTCTTATAGTTGTAATTACCAAGTTTCCAGTTTGGAGACCTCCTAGAGAGGTGATCAGTCTCCTTAGACAGCTCCAGACATGGAGAGGGAAACTTTCGCAACACCTACCTAACCCTATGCATCGGCAGGGGTGTTGCACTTACTTGTCCATGTATCAGTTTTGAGCTGCACCTCAGGACTAAATAGCATTGTGCAGTGCACGCCTGATTTTGTCCGCAACAGGGACTACCTGTCAAGAAAAGGAATTTGTGGCTGGGAACTTCATACTGCGGAACAGCCGCCATCAAATCTTTATAGCTGTCTTATATGATCTTATTCAGGCTGGTGGAGACAAAGGCCTGCAATCTGGAAATTCTCTTATTCAGAACCAGAGCTCCAGAGTAAGATGGTCCATTTTATAAAGTGTCTGCAACATAAATGTGTCGCAGCTGGACTATACACGACACAACACAAAATTCTGCATAGTCGGACTGTGCAACACATTTATTACTGCATCACAACAGAAATGTATCGCCCATGTTAAAGGTACACCAAAATAAGATGGTGCACTCTGTCGGAGTAGTTCTGGGGGCACCACATTCACGGAGAATTTTTAGATCATCAGCCAAACTAACGTATAGACGCTGTTTCTTCTGTCCTAACCTATGTGTGAACTAGTGTTAAGCATGAATATCCATTACCCAGACCTCGGATTGTCCATCGTTGACTTTACTCTTGGGCTTGTCTGATGCAATGGATGATCTCCACTTACCGTGTACTTCTACCACTTTCGATAAAGTTATCTTCCTCACACTGTTCCATATTGTACTGACTACACATGTGTACTTCCCAGAATCCTCCACAGTAGTGTATGGGACAATGTATTTATTGGAGGAGCCAAATCCTTGGACGGGCCAACCATTTCTATAGAAAGCAAATTGTAATTCTGTGTCTGCCCTTAATGGATGAAGAGTCGTCTCACACGTCACAGTCTGGTCCATTCCTGTGTATAACACATCTGAACTGAATTTTATCTCCGGATCCGAGAACAGAGCTGGAAGATACAACAAGACGAGGGTGAGCAACACATTGGTCCATATATGGTCCTATATACCTAGGTCATAGCAGCCTGGGATACACCACACTTTACCTGTCAGTTGAATTGTCTCACCGGCTTCCGATTCGTTCACCTTGTTCTCCAGGAGGACCTGCTTTGTACACATGTAATCACCATGGACAGTTGTGTCCACTTTTCCCAAAAAAAAATAGGTTTCCTCATTCATAGGTTTTAGTAATTCAATGGCCCTAAAGGTATGGGTTCCTCTAGAATTTTTGGAAAATGAGGCTTTAGCACCGGTTGTGTTCATGTCAGGACGACTGTCACACGTCAGGTTCAGGATGTCACCTTCGAAGACTCGTAGCGCGACTCTCAGTATAGTAAGGTCTGGTGGAGGGAGACAAGACATGAGACCCATGAGGAATGTTTGATGCACAATCTAAAAATATTACCGACTTATTCTACTCGGCTTTCCTTTACCACCCCACAGGCTGTTAAGGATGGATGGACTTCTCATCACTTGGTCCTTCAAAGTGACCTCATAGACAGCAAGAGTCAGGAAGTGAGATAAAGCATCAAAATGACCAAATTATGAATACATAAAACCACATTTTCATGGACAAAATAATCATTCAAGTATCAAAAAATGGTTGGAAAAGATGTTGGTCACCAATCAATTGGTCTAAAATGTGGCAGGTCAACACTAGAGGTCCTGGAGATTTCACCATAAGAGGTATGAGAGGACCCAATGTGAAAAGTAGACACCGGAGCTCTGCAAAAGGTCACCATTAAAGTTAAAAAGACCTGATGGGGCACATTTACTTACCCGGTCCAGTCGCGATACAACGCTGATTCAGGTGTGCCGGGAATCACCAAGGTCTGTGCGCCCGATATCCACCAGATGTTGCTGCTGCGCCGAGGTCCGCCGGAGTTCACCTTCTTCTTTCCACGGTGCATGTGAGTGCGACATAAATGGTTTTTTTAAATTCCGCAGTTTTTCTGAATCCATCGGGTTGTCCGACGGCCACGCCCCCCAATTTCGGTCGCGTGAAAGCCGGCACCGATGCGCCAAAATCCGATCGCGGGCGCCAAAATCCTGGTGCAATTTGGCGCCAATCAGAAATCATTGGGAAGCCCGACGAAAGTGCGCAAATCGGACCCTTAGTAAATGTGCCCCAATGTGTCAGGCTGCCACCAGGGGCAGGAGAACACAGTTTCGATGCCCAGAGGTATGGAAACCCAAAGTAGCCACATATGATGGCTCATGGGGAAATATTACCCACAGGGATATGAGGACCTATAATGAGAGGCCCAAACCCAAAGTATAAAGGTTCAGTTTGACTATTTTCCACCACAAGTGTAAAAAAACAGAGACATTTGTAGACCACAGCCGGCATTAATGATGACCAAATACAGCTTCCAAACTTTCATACATATTCCGACTATACAACATGGAGGTGACTTACCTGTTGTAACACAGAGTCGTACGATGTCACTTATGGCACTGCTGTTGGTCTGGCACTGGTAATTTGCCCGATCAGAGAACTGAATGGAGGAGATAGTGAAGTTCTGAGCATGTACATCACAAATTCTGGAGGTGGCAGCAAAATGGTAGGCCACAGTGTGGCACAATGAAAGAGTGTGTAGGTGGTATCAGAAGCAGGAGGTCAGAGAGTGGCACAATGACAAATTCTGGAGGTGGTAGCAACATGGTATGCCATAGAGTGGCACAATGACAAAGCATGAAGCTGGCGGCAGCAGCAGCAGCAGGAGGTCAGAGAGTGGCACAATCACAGTGTGTGTAGGTGGGTGGCAGAAGTAGCAGCAACATGAGGCCAGAGAGTGGCACAATGACAAATTCTGGTGGTGGCAGCAACATGATAGGCCACAGAGTGAGACAAAGACAAAGTGCGGAGGTGGCGGCAGCAGCTGCAGCAGGAGATCAGAGAGTGGCACTATCACAGTGTGTGTAGGTGGGCGGCAGCAGCATGAGGCCAGAGAGTGGCACAATGAAAAATTCTGGAGGTGGCAGCAACATGGTAGGCCACAGAGTGGCACAATGACAAAGTCTGGAGGCAGCAGCAGGAGGTCCGAGAATGGCACAATCACCGGGTGGGTAGGTGGGCGGCAGCAGTAGCAGCAGCATGAGGCCAGAGAGTTGCACAATGACAAATTCTGGAGGTGGCAGCAACATAGTAGGCCACAGTGTTGCACAATGACAGAGTATGGAGGTGGCGGCAGAAGCAGGTCAGAAAGTGGCACAATGACAATCATAATGAGTGTGGAGGTGGGTGACAATTCCAGTCATCAGGAGGGTGGCAGCATCAGAATAGTGGTTAGGCAGGTAGTTAGTATCCAGACTCATTTCTCAATGTTTGGGGGAGGTGTCATGGGTTATCTAATGCATAAGGCATTGGTGTGTTGAAATCCTGGCTGATCCACACCTGATTCATCTTGACAAAGGTCAGTTTCTCCAAATTACGGTGGACAAGCGGGTTCTCCTTGGGGTAATGATGGCCCCTGCCGCACTGAACACCTGCTCTGATGCCACTCTGATGGCTGGGCAGAACAGCTTCTCTATTGCAAACTCTGCAAGTTGCGGCCACACATCAAGTTTGGGTGCCCAGTATTCCAAGTGATCATCTACCTGGGGTGGTAGAGTGCTGTCCAAGTAGGCCACCACATGCTGTTGCAGGGTCTGCTCCATGTCCTGCTGCTACCCTCCTCACTAGGAGGGAGAAGGAAGCTGCTCATTAAGGATTTGACACAGATTTGGGGAATACAGAACCCCAAAAACGGACACCCTGGATTTTGAGAAAAAATTACTCCAGCAACTATGTTGATTTGACAAGGATTTCTTGATATCAACTTTAGCAACAAAAAAGAATTGAAATTTGAGGTATACAGATCCCCCAAAATGGACACCCTGGACTTTGAGCAAAAATCACTCCATCAGCTACTGAGTACAAGCAGCCAGGCTCTAGAGACAGCACATGCAGTGTGAAATGACGGGATTGCAAATGACCGTCTGTTTTTATCGGGCTGTGACGTCACATAAGCCTGCTGGTCACTGATTGGCTTACATGTCTGCACATGTGATCGAGGGTGTTCCTTTGTTCTTTCCAGAATCCTCTGCCCCATGTAACACGTTGTGCTCACAGCCATTTTGCTAATAAAGGGGAAAAGAAATTGTTCCCACGAATCACCGTAAACTTCGGATTCATGCCGAACCAAAGTTTTCCTGAATTTCTAAATGAATTCCATTTAGTAAGAATCGATTTGCCCATCTCTAATAAGAATATCAAACATTTTGCTGTTGTTACTATGTGTAGGAAAAACCTGGCACTTGGACCCCTGATTTAAACTAAAAATTTTTAGTTAATTTTATATTATTATATTTTATTGGTTTTATGACTCCCATCGAGTCATGTAGGACTGTGATACATTAGCAGGCATATTAAGGATTGAATACAGGCTTGAAATTAGGCCCCTAGTAGAGGGACCCTGTACGACAATCCATTCAAAGGGTATGGTGTTTGGGTGGCCTCTATCCCAGCAGAGAGGATTTAAATGTTTAATTTGGTGATATGAAAATTCTGCTCCAGCCAGACATAGATATAGGAATTCACCCAAAGAAAGCAATTTACGTGTGAGAGGATGTAACAGAGCCCTAACCAGAAAAGTGCATGCCTGCACCCAAGGTCTGCCTTGCCAACTGCAGCAGCCGCGGAAACGCCCCATCTCAAGTGCTGGCGAGGATGCGGTGATGGCACCACCGGAGCACAGGAGCAGGCATCAGGCACCGAGACCGACTCCGCAGGCAGCGGGACGGGCCACGCAGACGTGAACGAGCAGGCAGCGGGACGCCGGGGCCATGCAGGCAACAGAGCGCTGGGACCCGGCAGGAATCGGAGTGCACTGGGGCCGCGCAGTTATCAGAGCGCAGGTACCCAGCAGACGTCGGGGCCCACTTTGATGAGACTGAGGAGATGGTACGCATGCCTGCAGAGAGGGCTCTGCGTACCCTCTCTGGTACACGTGCCATAGGTTCGCCACCACTGGTCTATAGTCTAGGTTAGTTTACAATGAAACACATATACATTTTGGCCAAACCCTTTACTACTTGCGGTTTTGGTTCCTTTTAAAAACGCAACAAAAACAACACATGGGTATCCGCCCTGAGGGTTCGAGCACACAGTGGGATATTTCTGCGTTTTTAAACACATTGACAGTGTGTGCGTTTTTACATGTTTACCATGCGTTTGGATGCTGTGAAATAGTTTTTCTTTATTGCTGGTAGCTTAAACCCTTAACGCCGAAGCCACTTTTCACCTTCCTGACACGGCCCATTTTTTCAAATCTGCCCTCTGACACTATAAATGGTTATAACTTTGGAACGCTTTAACATATCCAAGTGATTTTGAAATTGTTTTCTCGTGACACTTTGTACTTCATGTTAGTTAAAAAATTTTGGTGGTATGTTTTGCATTTATTTATGAGAAAATCAGATATTTGGTGAAAATTTGGAAAAATTAGCAATTTTCGAAATTCAAAATTTTCTACTTTTTCCACACATGAGTCATAACACCAAAAAACGTAATAACTAACATTCACCGAATGTCTACTTTATACCTCCGTGGTTTTTTATGCATACTCTTATTTTTGTAAGATTTTATGGGGCTTTGAACGTCAGGTGCAATTTTTCACATTTTCATAAAAAAAGCAAAATCCTGCTATTGAGGGACCTGCTCAGGTTTCAAGTCACTTTGAGAGGCCTAAATAAAGTAAAACCCCATAAATTACTCCATTATAGAAACTACACCCCTCAACGTACGTAAAACAACTTTTATGAAGTTTGTTAACCCTTTAATTGGTTTACAGGGGTTAAAATAAAATCAGATGCAATTTCGAAATTGCATTTTATTTGGCTAAATGAATGTGTTTTTCATAAAAAATGTACAAAGATGTACAAATTCTCAGTGGATAAAATACCAAAACGCTCCACAAAATTTGATACCCAATCCCTGCTGCGTATAACAATATCCCATATGTGGTGGTAACCTTCTGTATGGGCACACGCCAGGGCATCGAAGGGAAGCTGCGCCATTCAGAGCAGATTACGCATTGTCATTTTTTATTGGCTATACAATCTTTATTTTTTTGGCAATTTGGACATATAAGGGCTTATTTTTTGCGACATGAGATGCACTTTACAAATACTTCATTTAAGTGGGTCTGTAGCTTTTCGATGAGATTTTATTAATTCTTTAATGTATGGAGGAAAAGAAAATTGGGGTTTCTTTTTTTTGTATATTTTGGGGGTCGTACACCATACACTAAAAATACTATAATATTTTCATTCTATAGATCACTACGATTACGGTGATACCTCATTTATATAGTTTTTCATTTATTTTTACAATTTTACTGGAGAAAAACTAATATAGAGGAAATCTCATTTGTTTCTGCATCGCCATCTTTTCGGGAACTTAACCGTAATATTTTGTGGTTACAGAGCTAGTCTAGAGCTTATTTTTGAGTGTTGAGTTGTTCTTTCATTGGTACCATTTTGGGGCACATAACTTTTTTGATCACTTTTTTAGAATATTTTTGTGAAGGGATTTTATGAAAATTTATATTTTTGGCGGATTTTTTCGGGTTTTATTTACGACGGCGTTCATCCGTACGGGTCCAATAATGTTTCTGACTTATTGTACAGATTGTTACGGACGCGACTATACCAAATATGTGGGGGGTTTTGGTGATTTTCAGGTTTTTTCACTTTATTAGATGTGTATAGGGAATGTTTGTGTTTAGGGGACTTTAACTCTATTTAATTAAGTATTTTTTATTAAAAATTGTGTTTATTCAGTGTTTTTAACTTTTTTTTCTTTACTTTTACAGGTTAGCTTGAACAAGTGATCCACTGATATATATAGCCGACACCCGCAGCTTCTGGCCCCGGCTCCATTCAGGAGCTGGGGCCAGAAGTTTGACGTACTATTACTGCATATTGCGGGAACGCACCTCCCGCCATGCAGTAATAGTACGTCAAATGTCGGGAAGGGGTTAAGGACCTGTGTACTCTGCCTAAATAGATTGCTAAGGGGGAACCCTGACTGAATGGTTTTGTGGTATATATGATGTATGTGGGGGCACAGTCTGGTCAGTTGTGGTGTGAGGGGTATATATGATATATGTGGTTATACAGTGTGGTCAGTTGTGATGTGAGGAATATATACGATATATGTGAGGTACAATGGTGTCAATTGTGGTGTGAGGGGTGTATATTATATGTGGGGGGCACAGTGTGGTCATTTGTGGTGTGAGGGGTATATATGATATGTGGGGGGCACAGTGTTGACAGTTGTGATGTGAGGGGTATATATGATGTATGTGGGGGCACAGTGTGTTCAGTTGAGGTGTGAGGGGTATATGTGATATATGTGGAGGCACAGTGTGGTCAGTTGGGTTGTGAGGGGTATGTATGATATATGTGGAGACAGTTATTGGTAATGCTGGTCTGTGTATATAGTCTGCAAAATAACAATATACCTGCGCTGACTGTGACTACTGATGCAAACAATGATATATGAAGTGAAGAGATGTATTGGCTGGATGGGTAACTGACCTGATTAAAAACAGTCTTCAATTGAGGAGGTGGTGATGATCAGGAAGTTTCTCCGCAGTGTGAATAGTAGCTATCCAATGTAGTAGATGGATTTTTCTGTGAGCCAAATTTGAAGTTAGTCCAAGAGCAGAGCGATTCAGTGTGGGAGCCCCGGCCGGTGGCTCAACCACACGATGAGTCGGAAGTGAATAGTGACGTCACTCTAAGTTACGGATGGAGCGGTGGAACATAGGTGAACACGCACCGAACGCGTTTTCAAGAGCTACGGCTCTCTTCCTCAGGGTAGAGTTCAACCTTCTCTGCCACTGCCGTAATTTATCAACTTCCAATAGAGCTCCGCCCACTTGTTCTGCCTTCAATCTTCTAAGGCCTCTTCCACACTAGCGTTGTGTTTCACATCAGGGTGCAATGCGTGAAAAACTGACATTTTTGGCTGCGCTTACGCGAAGCACTTTTCACCTCCTGACACGGCACTCCATTTTTTCAAATCTGCCTCTGACACTATAAATGGTTATAAACTTGGAACGCTTTAAACATATCCATTGATTTTGAATTGTTTTCGTGACAACTTTTACTTCATTTTTAGTTAAAAATTTTTGGTGGTATGTTTTGCATTTATTTATGGAGAAAATCAATATTTGGTAAAATTGGAAAATAGCAATTTTCGAATTCAAATTTTCTACTTTTTCCACACACTGATGTCATAACACCAAAAAACGTAAATACTAACATCCCAAATGTCTACTTTATACCTCCGTGTTTTTTATGCCTACTCTATTTTTGTAAGATTTTATGGGGCTTTGAACGTCAGGTGCAATTTTTCACATTTTTCATAAAAAAGCAAATCCTGCTATTGAGGGACCTGCTCAGGTTTCAAGTCACCTTTGAGAGGCCTAAATAAAGTAAAAACCCCATAAATTACTCCCATTAATGAAACTACACCCCTCAACGTACAAAACAACTTTTATGAGGTTGTTAACCCTTAATTGGTGTTACAGGTTAATAAAATCGATGCAATTTCGGATAATGCATTTTAGTTTGGCTAATGAATGTGTTTTTTCATAAAAAATGTACAAAGATTACAATTCTCAGTGGATAAATACCAAACGCTCCACAAAATTTGATACCCAATCCTATCGCTATACACATATCCATATGTGTGGTGTAACCTTCGTATGGGCCACGCCAGGCATCGAAGGGAAGCTGCGCATTCAGAGCAGAACGCATTGTCATTTTTATTGGCTATACAATCTTTATTTTTTTGGCAATTTGACATATAAGGCTTATTTTTTTGCGACATGAGATGCCTTTATTACAAATACTTCATTTAAGTGGGTCTGTAGCTTTTCGATGAGATTTTATTAATTCAATTTAATGTATGGGAGGAAAGAAATTGGGGTTTCTTTTTTTGTTATATTTTGGGGTCTCCACCATACACTCAAAATACTATAATATTTTCATCTTAGATCACTACGATACGGTGATACCACCTCATTTATATAGTTTTTCATTTTTTACAATTTTACTGGAGAAAAACTAATATAGAGGAAATCTCGTTTGTTTCTGCATCGCCGTCTTTTCGGGACTAACCGTAATATTTTTGGTTGACAGAGCTAGTCTAGACTTATTTTTGAGTGTTGAGGGGTTCTTCATTGGTCCCATTTGGGGCACATAACTTTTTTTAGATCACTTTTTGAGAATATTTTTGTGAAGGGTTTTATGAAAATTTATATTTTTGGCGGATTTTTCGGGTTTAATTTTTACGCTTCACCGTACGGGTCCAATAGTTTTCTTTGACTATGAGCTGTTTACGGACGCGGACTATACCAAAGTATGTGGTGGGGTTTTGGTGATTTTCAGGTTTTTTTTTCACTTATGAGATGTGTATAGGGAATGTTTTGTTTTTAGGGGGACGTTAACTCTATTTAATTAATTATTTTTTTATTAAAATTGTGTTTATTCAGTGTTTTTAACTTTTTTCTTCTTTACTTTTACAGGTTAGCTTGAACAAGTGGATCCACTGATATATATAGCCGCACCCCAGCTTCTGCCCCGGCTCCTTCAGGAGCTGGGCCAGAAGTTTGCGTACTTTACTGACATATTGCGGGAACGCACCTCCCGCCATGCAGTAATAGTACGTCAAATGTCGGGAAGGGGTTAAGGACCTGTGTACTCTGCCTAATGATTCTAAGGGGAACCCTGACTGAATGGTGTTGTGGTATATGATGTATGTGGGGGCACGTCTGGTCAGTTGTGTGTGGGGTATATATTGATATAGTGGTTTACCAGTGTGGTCAGTTGTGATGTGAGAATATACGATATATGTGAGGTACAATGGTGTCAATTGTGGTGTGAGGGGTATTATTAATGGGGGGGGGCACAGTGTGGTCATTTGTGGTGTGAGGGGTATATATGATATGTGGGGGCACAGTGTTGACAGTTGTGATGTGAGGGGTATATATGTGATGTATGTGGGGGCACAGTGTGTTCAGTTGAGGTGTGAGGGGTAATTTGATATGATGGAGGCACAGTGTGGTCAGTTGGTTTGTAGGGGTAGTATGATATATGTGGGACAGTTATTGGTAATGCTGGTCTGTGTATATAGTCTGCAAAATCCATAATACCTCGCTGACTGTGACTGCCGATGCAAACAATGATATATGAAGGTAAGAGATGTATTGGCTGGATGGGTAACTGACCTGATTAAAAAGCAGTCTTCAATTGAGGAGGTGGTGAGATCAGGAATTTTCTCCCCGTGTAATAGTAGCTATCCAATGTAGTAATGGATTTTTCTGTGAGCCCAAATTTGAAGTTAGTCCAAAGCAGAGCGTTCAGTGTGGGAGCCCCCCGGTGCTCAACCACACATTGAGTCGGAAGTGAAGTGAGACGTCACTCTAAGTTACGGATGGAGCTGTGGAACATGTGAACACGCACCGAACGCGTTTTCAAGAGCTACGGCTCTCTTCCTCAGGGTAGAGTCAACCTTCTCTGCCACTGCCCGTAATTATCAACTTCCAATAGAGCCCGCGCCCACTTGTGTCTGCCTTTCAATCTTCTAAGGCCTCTTCCACACTAGCGTTGCGTTTCACGTCAGGTGTCAATCGTGAAAAACACGTTTTTGGGCTGCGTTTTTGTTCCATTTTTCCTTGGAGTAATTAGCGTTTTTGCGTTTTTTCACGCGCGTGTTGTTAGCGTTTTTTTTTTTGCGTTTTCGGCGCATTTTTCACGCGCGAGTCAATGGGAGAATCGAGCATTTTTCAAAGGGACCATGGTTTGGGATTAAAATGGGTTATTTAATTAAAAAATAATGTCTTCTGATAAGTTGCAAACATCTGCGATCTATTCTTCACTGTTCCCCGTGTATATTATCTCCCGACAAGTTAGCAGATGTGAAGAACAGTGAAGAATAGAATAAAACCAGTGAACACAGTGAAAACAGTGACCACAGGATCATTTAAGAGAAAAACACAGTGCAGAACACAGTGCAGAATAGATTACAGATGTTCGGCACATCTGCTTACTTGTCGGGAGATACGCGCGGAACGGTACGGCCAAAATAGCATGTGAAGAACAATATATATGTGTGTGAAGAACAAATTAATATATATAATAATCATACGGTTAAAAAACTGCACTTGTATTTATGTTAAAAATCACTATTTTTGTTTCTGTCATTGTTTATTAAACTAAAAGATCACTGTGCATGTCTATAAGAAATGAATTAATAAGCGACCAATCAGTCGATGGTCATTTTCTTTCTCCATTAAAAACCAAAAATCTCAATCTCATTGTTTACCCCCCTCGGGGCCAATGTGTCCAGCTCAAATATCCAGCGGCTCTCCGCTCTGGACATTTGTTTAATAAAATCTCCCCCCCCCTCCAGTTTCGTTTCACTCTCTCTATCCCAAAAACCTGTGCACATGTGCACATTTTACAGTATTTGCAGGGGTAATAACCCGGTGTTCTCATAAAGTTGGTGTTCTGGCTCTTTTTTTGGGTTTTGTTTTGGACAGTGGGGGCTATTAAATTACCAAATTTTTTGCCTTACGGAACACGAACTTGGGTTTTGATTGTAAAAAAGGACCTACAGTTTTATCCTGTAATGAGATGTTCCAGTGTTTAGAAACAATTGTTTTAAACATCTGGTGATTATTAGAGTATTGTGTGATTATAGGTACTGTGATTCCTCCCTTTTTAACTTCCAATTCTATTGGTTTCTTTGTTTTTTTATCTGTGTTTTTCAACAAACTGTGTCTGGGGACAACAGCTATTTCGTTCTTAATTGCTTCTATAGAGTCCGATTCATACCCTTTTTGTACAAATTTCTTTTTTAGGTTTTCTGCTTCTATGTTATAGTCTTCCAAGTTTGTACAGTTTCGTCGGTGACGCATGAATTGACTTTTTGGTATATTATTTAACCAAGCAGGGAGGTGGCAGCTGTTTTTTTGTATTAAACTGTTACTGTCTGTTGGTTTGTTGTAACTCTTTGTCTTAAGCAGACCCTCCTCTATGTATATCGTCAAGTCCAAGAAGTGTATTTCCTGTTTACTATTGGTGGCCGTAAACTCTAGAAAAAAATCATTCTTATTCAGAGTTTCAAGAAAACTTTTTAGGGATTCCTCGCCTCCCGACCAGACAAAGACGATATCGTCGATGAATCTGTTCCAGAGGACCAGGTCCCCATGGCAGTCCCCCATGTTTGTACATAGTAGGTGTCCTCATAAAGAAAGTAGTTATGCTCCAAAATGAAGCTAATACAGTCAATAATTAAGTCAATTTGTACCGGTGGTAGTTGTCCATATTTTGTTAGAAAATATTTTACAGATTCACATCCTTTCTGTTTTTCTATTACAGTGTACAATGAGGTGACATCTAGTGTACCTATAATATATTCTGGTTGCCAAGTTATGTCTGATGTATGTTCAATATGTGCCCAGTGTCTTTTATATATGCAGGAAGTTTTTGTACATATTCCTGCAGATGTTGGTCCACATAGGCCGATAAATTGGCTGTTAGACAATCTATACCAGATATAATAGGCCTACCTGGTGGGCTATTTATTGATTTGTGAATCTTTGGTATATGGTATAAAACTGATATTCTTGGATTTTGATTGTTAATAAAATTGTATTCTTCTTTGGTGAGGATTCCTGTGTCCCTCCCTTTTTTGGCTAGAATTGCCAGTTCCTTTTTGTATGAATTTGTAGGATTAGATGTTAATTTTTTGTAGTATGTGTGTCCCCCAAGATGCGGAGAGACTCTTTGTTATAGTCCTCTTGGTTCTGAATCAGTATACTGCCCCCCTTGTCAGCGGGGCGTATAGTGATATTGTGATTCTTTTGAAGTGAGATTATGGCGTTAATTTCACCTCGAGTTAAATTATTCTCATACGGATTCCTAGTTATCTTCTTCTCATTTATCCGTTTAATATCTCTGATCACAAGATGTTGAAAAGTGTTGAATACCTCCGAGTATTCATTTAATGGGTGGAAATTAGATTTATTTTTTAAGGTAGTATGGATGTATGTGTCTTGTTGCATTACCATACTGGTGTGTGGGGGTTTCTTTATGAAATATTTTTTCAAGGCAAGATTCCTCATGAACTTTTTAATGCCTATGAATGCATCAAATTTGTTTAGGTTTTTTTGTTGGCGCAAATTTTAAACCCTTTTGTAACAATTTTCCTTCACCCTAAGTTAGGGTGTAATCGCTTAGATTATAAATTTTTTGTGTTATATTGGGGTTGTAGGATCGTTCTTGTTTAGTTCTGTCCTTTTCTTTTTGGAGAGTTGCCCGCCCCTGCACCCTCTTTTTCTCTTACATTTGGTTGAAATTGAAAAATCCTGTATATTTTTTCTACTTTTTTCTTTATCTTTATTTCCCTTATTTTTGTTCTTACTGTTATCCTGACTATTTTTTGGAATCGTTGTGTTGTTGGACATACTTCTTTTATCATTATTTTGTCGTGTAACCCTATTTCTACTGGTAGGATGAGTATTCTTTTGATTATCAGGCATATCTTCTATTATACTTAGATCATTGTTTTCACATAGATGTTAAAACCTATTCATCGTGGGTATGGTTATTGATGTAGATGTAGTTGGTTGATCCCTAATTTTGGTGGTTGGAACTTCTTGAATGTTATTAGTTATTTTAATGATAGGACTTAATGGATATTGTGTATCTACTTGTATCATCTCAGTAGTTCTGTTTGCATCTGTGTGTCTGAAATCCTGTGATGTTGGGTGTTTACTGATATCAATTGTCTCAATGTTGCTATCACCAGATGTTTAAAAGAATTGTTTCTAAACACTGGAACATCTTATTACAGGATAAAACTGTAGGTCCTCTTTTACCATCAAAACCCAAGTTCGTGTTCCGTAAGGAAAAAAATTTGGGTAATTTAACCCCTTATCACCGAAACTAGTTTTCAGCTCAATGACCAGACTCGATTTTTCAAATCTGACAAGTCTCACGATAATTGGTTATAACTTCGGAACGCTTTAACACATCCGGGTGATTTTGAGAATGTTTTCTCGTGACACATTGTACTTCATGTTAGTTATAAAATTTAAGTGATAAGTTTTGCGTTTCGTTCTGAAAAAAAGTGAAAATTTGGCAAAAGTTTGTAAAAATTCTTCATTTTCCAAGTTTGAAATGTTCTGGTTTCCAGACAAGATGTAAAACTACCCAAAAAGTTTGATAATTAACATTTACAGAATATCTGCTTTATGTTGGGATGATAATTTATGCTTCCGGTCATTTTTCTAGGTTTTGAGGGACAACTCAGGTGACTTTGAGAGGCCTAAATAATATTAAAACCCCATAAATTACCCCACTATAGAAACTTCACCCCTCAACGTATGTAAAACAACTTCTATTAAGTCTATTAACCCTTTAAGTGTTTCACATGGGTTAAAAAATATGGACCTGCGATTTAGAAACTATAGAATTTTTTTGGAAAATACATTCATTTAGGCCAAAACTGAAATTTTCAGAATAAATTAAATGATGAAACGCACTGCAACGCTTGATGCCCAATTCCTCCCGAGTGTAGCGATACCCCATATGTGGTGGTGTCCTGCTGTACGGGCACACGGCCGAGTATAGAATGAATGGAGGCGCCATTCACAGCAGATTTGTATTGTCACTGAGCATGCGCAGCATGCTCAGTTACTTACAGCCGGGTCCTGCCAGGAAGGCAGAACCCGGCGGGGAGAGAAGCTGACAGCCTTGGGTCACTCGTCGGGACCCAGGGCAGCGGCAGGAGTTTTTCCGATCCCGGGTGTTAGTGCCGGGTCTGGGCTTTGATATCACAGCCCGACACCGGCACTATACTAACCCGATGTCCCGAAATCTTCTTCTGACGCGGCGCCGTAGAAAGGCGTACGCATCAGAAGAAGTACCCTTAATGACCGCCATAAAAACCCGATAGGGTGGTCATTAAGGGGTTAATAGCCCCCACTGTCCAAAGCAAAACGCAAAAAAAGGGCCAGAACACCAACTTTATGAGAACACCGGCAAAACGCAAAAAAAGGGCCAGAACACCAACTTTATGAGAACACCGGGTTTCTACCCCTGCAAATACTGTAAAATGTGCACATGTACCGCAATACGTACACCAACACACAATATAAAAAAGGTTGGAAGCTCCTATATTAAAATAAAAGATTACATCGATTGTAACACCAAAGGTGTAATCTATTGTATACAATGTCCATGCGAAAAGTTATATGTCGGACGAACAAAAAGGAAATTAATTACAAGAATCAAGGAACATCTGACAAATATAGAAAGGAAGCACGACGGACACCCATTATCAAAACATTACAAACTAATGCATAACGGAGAAATAAAAGGAACAAAGGTTTTTGGGATAGAGAGAGTGAAACGAAACTGGAGGGGGGGAGATTTTATTAAACAAATGTCCAGAGCGGAGAGCCGCTGGATATTTGAGCTGGACACATTGGCCCCGAGGGGGTTAAACAATGAGATTGAAATTTTTGGTTTTTAATGGAGAAAGAAAATGACCATCGACTGATTGGTCGCTTGTTAATTCATTTCTTATAGACATGCACAGTGATCTTTTAGTTTAATAAACAATGACAGAAACAAAAATAGTGATTTTTAACATAAATTCAAGTGCAGTTTTTTAACCGCTTCATCACTTTCACATTGTATACAGTTGTCGGCATCTGTAGGAATAAATAATTTATATTTTAAGGAGTAATTACACTTCAGGTGTCATGTTTACAGTGACCTATTAAATCATTTTTACAATGTGAGATTTCTGACATGTTAAGTATTTTGCACCTCTGTGTAGCCATTAAATTTTGAATAGGTTTGAACCTGACACCTCATAAGCAAACATATATAGAAGCTTCACACAAACACATACAGGGTAAGATAATTTCAATATCAGTATTTATAGATATTTAGACATTAAGAGCCGCAGGTGAGCCACGTTCAGAAAATGAGAAGTGATTCTTCATTCCAAGTGAAAGGTAAAAAGCATTTAATGGGCTTCAACAAAATACAATTTAGATTGAAAAGTAAAAATACAAATACAAAAAGTGAAATAAAAAGATGAAAAAAGTAACAGTCTTACAGCATGGTGGGATGCAGAGCTATGAATGAAAAGTCTTTGTTGCTGTATGGAGACAAAGGACTGATGGTGATCTCCAGTGAGGGAGAAGGTACCTCCTGGTGGGCGATGTCTCCCGATAGGGGAAGTGTCTCTCCTAGTGACTGGTAATTATACACAAACTAACATTCCCCAAGGCAATTTTCCCAATCTTCTATTGGTTCGTGTTAGTAGCATACATGATATCATTCCGGCTCATAAATATGTAAACTTAACACATTGGGGCACATTTATTTATCTGTCCGACGGAGGACACCCAAAGTGTATTGTCCATGTATAATGCTCTCTGCTGCGATTCCCATGTGTCTCTTCCCCGCTAAGGTCCCCGGAGTTCACCTTCTTCTTCCTGGTGCATGTAAGTGCATTGTCTGTGTATAATGCACTGTGCGGGGAGTCTCTAAGATCATGCGCCCGATATCCTGCATGTGACGCTTCCCAGCTCAGGTCCCCGGGGATCACCTTCTTCTTCCTGGTGCATGTAAGTGTATTGTCCGTGTATAATGCGCTTTACGGGGAGTCACTAAGATTGTGCGCCGGACATCCTGCATGTGTCGCTTCCCCGCTCAGGTCCCCGGAGTTCACCTTCTTCTTCCTGGTGAATGTAAGTGCATTGTCTATGTATAATGCGCTGTGCGGGGAGTCACTAAGATCATGCGCCCCATATCCTGCATGTGTCGCTTCCCCGCTCAGGTCCCCGGAGTTCACCTTCTTCTTCCTGGTGCATGTAAGTGTTTTGTCCGTGTATAATGCGCTTTACGGGGAGTCACTAAGATCATGCGCCCCATATCCTGCATGTGTCGCTTCCCAGCTCAGGTCCCCGGGGATCACCTTCTTCTTCCTGGTGCATGTAAGTGCATTGTCCGTGTATAATGTGCTGTGCGGGGAGTCACTAAGATCCTGCGCCTGATATCCTGCATGTGTCGCTTCAAATAACACCTGTTGTATACCTGTCACAGCCGTGCAAATCCCGAAAATTCCGGAAAATCTGATGAAAGTGCGATCCGCAACCCTTAGTAAGTAAGCCTCATTTTATTTCACCCAAACAAGCTCGGACCAAAAATGAAGCAGAGCAAAAACATAACAGAAACATCATAATAAAATAAAGAAAATGTTGGGGTTAGACAAATCTTCCCTATGCACGGTTTGTGTAATATGATTTATGTGCAACATCCCTCACCGGGGCCTAGCCTTTTTCTTGGGGCCTAGAGACAGCCGGGGCCCGCAGTACCTGAGTGGCTGGCGGTTGCGGCCTAGGCACGCTAGTGTCACAGTGCTTGGTATGGGGAACCGGAGGGCTGTCCTACAGCCGGGTGGTGTTGGCAAGAAATGATGAGGGAGAGGCTGCTATAGCGGTTCTCCCTTTGGTGTCTAGAGTATGAGTCTCTGTGTGGTGGACAGGGTCCCTGTGATGGTGACTGCCGTAGTAGCAGGGACCAGACGGAGGCAGACGTTGATTGGAACCAACAGGAACAGTAGCAACGTGCCTTAACAGGATGGTGGAATGCTGGAGATGCAGTTGGAGGGAGCCACAGGAGTAGATCACCAACCTGGATGCAATGGCAGGCTGGGAGGTAGCTGTGTCCTAATAGGATGCTTCAGCTTGTCCTGGGTTGCTTCAGATATCACCCTTGAAGGTAGGATGATACCCCTTTCCTCTCACTAACTAACTCACTACACTCTTCAGGCAGAGAGCTGAGCTCTCCTGCTCTGGTCTGGTGTGCTGGCTGCACTGACTCTTCTGAGTCTCTAATCCACTGACTACAACTGCTCTCAGTCTGAACTAGACTGGAACTGAGCTCTTCCTCAGCTAACTCTGATCTGAGAGTGAACTCTAGAACTTTCCTGACCAGGGGTTTTATTACTCCCACTGGTCAGGTGGTGGCTACTCCTCCAATTACATCTCAGCTCACAGATTCATTAGGATAACACATGTGATTGGTTGCTGGAATTACATCACATTTAATACTTAACTCCTGCCTTACCAGGCAGACTCTATCGCTGCAGTGTTCCCCTGTGTTATGTAGTGACCTGCTGTGGGGTTGATCAGACCCTACACAGGCTGCAAGCTACATGGTGGGACGTATTCGCAACAATATTTGCATCGGCAGGGGTGTTGCATATGTATCTTAAGCCAAACTTCCTAGAATTATATTCTATAAATGCGAGTTACAGGACGTAGAAATGGCCAGAAGTGTCCACTCCAATAACTCGTAATGTAGAGCAACTGCAATTGTATTTCACATTACACGAAACATCCAGAAGTCACAACACTTACTCCAACACGTCTCAGATCTATAACTTGTCCTTAATCCTGACTAAACAGACCTATAAGCCCGGGACTTAAATTTACAAATCTTTACATTTATCAAATAACAATATATAGACTGCTCACTCCCTCACATGTTATAAGTGTGATTTAAAGTCATGCCCCAATAGTGGATAACATTGGGGCACATTTACTAAGGGTCCGTCGGACGCATTTCCGTTGGGTTTCCCAAATATTTCCATTTTGCGCTGAAATGCCCCGGGTTTTTGGCACACGCGATTGGATTGTGGCTGCTGCGATTCACTTACAGCGTGCCCGCTATTTTTGAACATGTCGCTTCCCTGTTCAGGTCTGCCGGAGTTCTCCATCTTCTTCCCGGTGTTTGTAAGTGCTGTTCTTGCGACACAATTTGAATTTCAAATTCCGCAGTTTGTCCGAATCAGTTGGGTTGTCCGACGGCCACACCCCCCTATTTCAGGAATTCAGGAAACCTGACGGAAATGCGTTGAACGGACCCTTAATAAATGTGCCCCAATATCCGACACACCCTCTCCTTCGCTCCTCATATTCCACCAATAGGTATCCAGTTTTCTCATCCAATCCTCCGCTAGTCGGGATAGTCCTTTGGCCCTATCACTACTCCAGAGTTGACGCACCTCCACATTCAGTTGTAACATTCTACCAATAGGGTGGTAGGAAATATCGACCAGTAATATGTTAGGGAGGGTTTTTGTTCCATCCAATCCTATTTAGTATAAACACCTCTTTTCATTCTGCAGTTACAGGTCGCTCGGTATTCTAGATCAGCAAATATTATTAACCTATTGTGGAATAATTGTACAAATATTTACACTTCTATTCCCCTAGAAAAAGGTAGATGATCCACATTCCTATAAGACTAATATTACAAACACCAGTATAATGTATTCTATATAAAAGCTGTAGAGGGAGGCTTTGCCATTGTCCTAAGGCGCCCGATGCCCAATACCCAACATTTTACCATTTTTTTTTTTTTTAAACTTGATTTTTATTGACATTTTGTTTTACATATCATTACATGTTAATACTGCCAAATTATTGATACATGTGACATATACATAACTTGATATGCATACACATAACTGTCTGTTACGTAATGATATGCGAATAACATACAAAGTAATCTTAAACCATCTGATAACATCAACAATTGCTTACAACATTACTCTAAGTCCTCACTTGTCTGATGCATTTTAATATGTTATTCCATAGGGAAGGGAAAGGCTGAAATATATACCCTTGGCCTCCAAGAGGAATCAGTATATGATATATCACTTATCATTTTAGCTCCATTGCCCACTCATTAGATCAGTCGGACAACCCAGTAATACAGGGAGAGAGTGCAGGATATAAGGACACCCAAGAATCCCATGTTTCTTGGAAAGTATGCAATGATTGATTCCTTAAAGCTAAAAGCCGTTCGAAGGTACAATGTTCTGCTAATTTATCCAATAAATTTGCAATTGTGGGTGAATTTGGTGATTTCCAACTTCTAGCTATTAATAATTTTGCTGTTAGTATTATGTGCCCCACCATGCATCTAGCTTTCCTGGGTATATTATCTATATCAACTCCTAAAACCGCCAGGCCAGGGTTTAGTGGAATGTCGCATTTTGCTACTGCCACGCACATCTGGAATACATCCCTCCAAAATTGTGATAGCGAAGGGCAATTCCAGAATGTGTGTAATAAGGATCCTTTCCCTCCACAGTTTCTCCAACATTGGCCAGAGGAACCTCTAATAAGTTTGCGTTCTTGGTTGCTTTTTTGACCCAGTAGCATGCGACGTTCCATTTTTTTTGAGAAATTGTAGTATCTAGTACTACTTGCCACTTGGAAAGTGTCGGGATTGTATTGTCTCCTAAATCTCCTTGGCAAACATTGTATAAGTATCGAATCTTTTGTTCTTTCACCTCTGGGGATTCTGATATCAGATCGTAAAGTGGAATTGGGAGTATTGCTTTACGCACTCCGCGTTTCTCAGTAAGTGTGTCACTTGAGAGTAAAGATACGAGTCTCTGCTGGATAAATGATATTTCTGAACGGCTTCTTGATATGATATTAGTTTATTTTGGTTATACAAGTCTCCCACATATTTTATACCCTGAAACGCCCATCTATCCAGAGATACTCCCGGAATAACATATTCCAATACCTGTATGGGGATTTGAATGTCTTTACTGGGTGTTGAGGATGGGAAGGATTTTGTTAGGGTCTCCCAAACATCCAATGTCGCTTTAATTGTGGGAAATTTGTTTTCTGATATGTTTGTTGAGGGAAAACAGACCCTAGCTAATAAAAGGTTATGAAGGGATTTCCCTCCTGACATATGTGTTTCAATCATCGGCCAGCTTGAGTTATTTCAATATGCGTTCCATTTCCTAATTTGTTGACCAACTATTGCCCTGTAGTAGTTGGACAGGTTTGGGAGATAATTTTTGCTGCTACCCTTGGTTTTTTATTGTTCCAAATGAAGTTTGAGAGCATTTTCTGTAATTTGGATAATAAGCTAATTGGAAGTGGTATTGTAAGAGTTCGAAAGAGATAAAGTATTTTAGGTAAAGTCATCATCTTAAAGAGTACTATGCGCCCCATCCAAGATGGTTCTTGTTTAGAGAATACTTCTAGTTCCTTGGTCAATTCTACTATGAGTGGGTCGTAATTAATTTTTGTTATATGCTTCCATGGGCTGCAAAGTTTGATCCCCAGATAAGGGACGAATGATTCTGCCCATTGAAATTTAAACTCTCTCATAATGCTCTGTTTCACTTGACTGGGACAATTTATTCCTAGAATCTGACATTTGGTAGTGTTTATCTTATAGTAAGAAATCTCTCCGAACGAATTCAAGACCCTTTGTGTCTCTCTCAGGGAGGTGTGTATTGATGATAAAGTTAAAATGACATCGTCTGCGAACAAACCCAGCTTATGTTGTCTCAACCCTGCTACTATGCCTGATATATTTGAATTGGTTCGTATGCTCTCTGCTAGCGGTTCCATGACCAATACAAATATGATTGGGGATAAGGGGCAGCCTTGCCGTGTTCCATTTGTTACATGAAATCTATCCGAATGGTATCCATTAGCCAATACTCTTGCAGTGGGACACGAGTATAACGCTTGAATTGCATTAAGTATTGGACCCTGGAATCCGAACTTAGCCAAGACTGAAAATGCGTATTCCCAATGTATCCTATCGAACGCCTTCTCTGCATCCAAAGTGAGGAGCAAAGAAGGCGTCCGAGATTTTTCCATCACTGAGATTAAATCGATTATCCTTCTAGTCCCATCCGGGGCTTGTCTCCCTTTCGTGAACCCCACTTGGTCATTATGGATTAGATTAGGGATGACCTCTATAAGCCTGCCTGCTATTATCTTGGCATATAATTTGGTATCACTGTTCAGTAGTGAGATGGGTCTGAAATTTGGGGGGGATGTGGGGTCTTTGCCTGGCTTTGGGAGGGTGGTTATAGTAGCTTCTAGCATTTCTTGAGGCATGGACCCTGTTTGTCTAGCTTTGTTAAATATCAATGCCATATATGGAGCTAAATGTTGGTGAAATCTTAAATAATATTCGTTGGAGAAACCATCTGGGCCTGGTGCTTTATATTTTTTTGATTTTTTAATGGCATCCGTGATTTCTTCTACTGTGAAGGGTTTATTCAGGTTTTCTATTTGGGTGGCAGTGAGAGTTGGCAAAGATATCCTTGTAAGAAAGTCATTTATATCCTGCTTTGAGGGTTGTTTAGTGTTTAAGTCATGCTTCAAGTTATACAAGGACTCATAATAGTCTCTGAATAGATTTGCTATTTTAAGAGGGTGTGTTTCTTTTTTGGGTGGATTTATACTACTATAAAGGAACGGTATTTTATTTTTGACCCTTTTGGGTTTAACCTTATTTGCCATGTATCTACTTGGCCTATTATTGGTCGTATAGTATGAGGCCTTCATAGAAGTCATATTTTTGTCATATTCTGATAACAAAGCTGCTCTCACAGCCTGTCTAGTCTCTGATATTTGAGTGTGTATGTTCGTCTTATTCGAATGCTGGGCTTCTTTATCGAGGTGTTTTAGTTTGTTAAGTAGGTCTGATACTATTTTTTCCCTTTTCCTGTTGTGTTGTATTTCCAATTGTATTAATTTGCCTCTCACCGCCACTTTATGAGAATGCCATAAATTGAAAATATCTACTTCTAGATTTACATTATGGTGGAAATAATCCAGTATTGCTTGCGTTATCTTCCTATGGAAGAAGGGGATATTATATAAAAATGGTTGATTACGCCAACTACGTTGGTTGGGGATAAGGTGGGAAAAAGATAGTATGGTGAAAGTTGGAGCGTGGTCCGACCACGTTGTGGTTCCTATTTTGGAGTTGCAAATTTGCGTCAATGCGTCTCCTTCCGCTAGACATAGGTCTATCCTTGTGAATGACCTGTGCCTGTGTGAGTAGAAGGTGAATTCTTTTGCTGAAGAATTTAAACAGCGGAATGTGTCATATAACCTTTCGTTATGGAGCCAAGCCATTAGGGATGGGGGAGGTAATCTGCCCTTGCCTGTCGTATCCATTAGAGGATCGGGGATAATGTTAAAGTCCCCAAGTACTAGTAATTTGCCCTTCCCTCTTTCCCTTACTTTTTTAAGAGTTTTGCTTAAGAATTTTCTTTGCCCAGTATTCGGGGCATAAATATTCACAATAGTGAAGGGTATATTGCTTATTTTGCAAATAAGGGCAATGTACCTACCTGCTTCATCTTTTAAAACTTCTATTATACTTATATCCACATCTGATCTAATTGCTATTAGGACCCCAGCTTTCTTAGCCTTGGAATTGGACATGTAGATATGTGGGTAGTCCCTGTTTGAGAATTGTGGAGAGTTCCCTTCCATAAAATGTGTCTCCTGGAGACATATAATGTTGGCCTTTTTTAGCATCTTTCCACACTGATGCTCTTTTAAATGGTGAATTGAGCCCTTTAGCATTGAGACTCATTATATTAATTGACATTTTGTTTAACTGGTAAAAAGCTATATGACCTAACAGCTATTCTCTTGATACTATTCAATTTATTTATTTTCCCTATTAAGTGTACTGATGAATTGTTGACTCGTGAGGATTTAATCTTAGCAACATTACATTTAAAACAGTTTAACCTGTAAAACATCTTAGTGAAGGCTGGGATTATCTCATCCTGCTGCCCCCACCAATAGAACTTAATACAAACTTCAGACATAGCCAAGAGGGCTATTAAGAACTGTGCAGGGTTATTGTATACCTGCATCAAATTTTGGGGATAAAGTCCACCTGTAAGTCCTTCCTGACCTAAAGGGAAAAAGACATCATAGCCTAAATTGTGCACCAAGCAATCATGCTACTTGCCAGTCCTTTGTGATTTCTGGTATCTTCTGAGCTGCCGACGTCGCATCCATATCCTCTATTGGGAGGCCCCACGATTGTAGAAGCTTGATTCCCTCTTCTGGCTTTGATAACACATGTGTTGTACCCTCTCGTCTGATGATTAATTTCGTAGGGAAGCCCCATTTGTAAAGCATCTCGTTTTTCCGTAGGGTTGTAGTCACGGTTGCAAATTTCTTTCTCGCTTGAAGCGTCACTTGCGAAAGATCTGCATATACTTTGATGTGTGCATAAGGATCTGGAAGCTTTTGCGTTCTTTTTGATTGTAGCATTAAGGCATCTTTTGTGTGGAAATAGTGCAATCTGGCAATGGCATCTCTAGGCAAATTATCTGGTACTGATTTCGGTTTGGGCAACCTGTGTGCCCTATCTATAAGGCATTCTGATAGTTGCAAAGGAGGTAGAGTTGTATGCAGGAGTTCTGTGAGAAAGTTCTTTAGCTCTGACTGGGAAACTGACTCTGGGACGCCTCTGAATTTTACATTATTGCGCCTTCCACGGTCTTCCATGTCAGCCATTTTTAACTTCATGGCCTCTACCTCCTCCTCTAATACATAATGGGCTTCAATTAGTTCGTTATGCGAGCTTGTAACTTCTCCCATTTTATTTTCTAAGTGATCGACCCTTACTCCCAGTTCTTCTACTTCTGCTGTAGTTTGGTTCAGCATCAATGTAAAGTCCTTATGTATAGAGCCTCTAAGGGCTAACATCATTCTCTTAATAAAGGTCTCAGAAGCTGGTTGTTCTGTAGACGGGAGATCTTGTAAAGGGTCTTGCTCGTTCTCACCTGATTCCTCCATATCTTGTGCTTCCTCCGAGTGAGCGTCTGACCACCGGGGTCTTTGCTTGTCCGGGCTGCAGCTGGGGGAGTTCGGCTGCCGCGTGTTGTCCGGCGGAGCTTCCTCCTCCAGATTGTCGTTTCTCCCGTGACAGTCCCGATTGCTGTGTTGATGCATTGTCACGCCGCTGCGGTGACCCAGGGCTTCTTTGTTGCACTTGGGAGCTTACCGAGGATATCGATGTGGCTGGCGAGCCAACTTTGCTTCTAGTCCCCTCGTGCTTTGAGCTGTCGTCGCCATCTTGGAGGCAATCCTGGGAGCCGTTTCGAGCCGAAAAGAAGTCTGTGAGGCGCTTTGGCCCGCTTTTAGCGTTTCTTTTTCGGGTCTGCATGTTCCCCTCTTGAACTCCGTCGCCCACCAGGTAAGTTTTTAGCTTGGTGTCGCTTTATCTCGTAGCTTCTTTAGGTCAGGAGTACGGAGCTCTGAACTACACGTCTGCTCCCGAGCTCATCCAGGCCACGCCCCCTCGTAATAAACCCTTTTATTCGTACTAAAGTTTCTATTGTGCTGTAATAACCTATTGTCATCTCCACTACTTATAATTTTATTCTCCATATTTAATTCCTCTGACTTCGTTTTGTACCACATCCGACTTAAACACAACTTCTAAATATATAACAAATATTAGAAAGACAAGATAAGCAAACCCAATAAATCCCCCCCCCCCTCAGTGCCCCTTATCCGTAGTGTAAGACAGGATATTCTATAGATTTCATTTAATTTGACGAATAATCCAATAAAGGGGACCTCTCCCTTATGATCATATAATGATTATAATTTCACATCGATCCAATAAGAAATAGTTTATTCTAGTATAAACCTTATGGGAATTATAATAAAAGGTAAAGTCCTGTTCAGTAGGGTTTCTTACCGGCCATGCATCGAAAAGCTCATTTTTGAAGATGGTTCTGCAAATGGGTTGGGTTCTGGCACCTTGTTAGCAGATGTGGAGACAATTTTTGGCCACAATGCCTGATTGAAGTCACCTGCCAAGATCAGGTATCCCTTCTTAATAATAATTATCCCTTCTTAAGAATAAGTATCCCTTCTTAATAATAAGTATCCCTTATTACCGTATTTTTCGGCCTATAAGGCGCACCGGACTATAAGGCGCACCTCTAATAAATGCCTGCTAAGACATCTAGGTTCATATATAAGGCGCACTGGAGTATAAGGCGCAGGATCAAATGCAGTACCTAAAAATGACCAGCAGGTGGCAGACCTGTGCACAGTTCAAGCCAGCTACACTTCCCGGGAAACTTGTCTTCAGCGTGTCAGAGAGCTCCGATCTCAGAGGTATGGGCTGCTGGGGGTTAATGCAGGGTGATGCAGCAGGGGTTAAGCGGTCTCCCTCTGACCCTGTGGATTCCTGTGGGGTTCCCTGTGGCTCCTTCTCTTTCCCCTGTTACAGGGCTGGCAGGTATGGGGGATTGTTTACTGATGATGATGATTGCCTTGTGGTGGGCACTATGGCGGCTCTGGTCTCTCCGTGCTGTGGGAGGGCAGGATGGGCACAATGTTAGTTGTGGTGCCAGGGCACTTCAGGAGCTAGGGACCCTGTATACTGTGTGGGAAGGTGCAGGACATTTCTGCGGATGGAGCTATTACACACTGGTAAATGTACAGTACATCTTGTCTGTAGTGCATTTCTGGATAAGTTCATATATAAGGCCGAAAAATACGGTAACTCTAGACAGTCATTTGTTAAAAAAAGTCCGCTGCTTCTTATTCTGCCCATAATCTGAACTATATTATACTGTTGGTTGTTATCTAGACAAATAACAATAATATATTGTCCCTTTTTATCTGTGAGGGATTCTTCATACTGAAAAGCTACCGAGTCTCTGATATCTATCGCTACTCCGCAGAGCTGGAGCATGGTACATATGGGGATCTCCTATTTTTAAGGTGGTAGCAGTCGGCTTGATTTAATTTCGTCTCCTGAAGGCAGAGGACGTCTGCATGGTGCCTTTCACATTGATAGAAATGTAAGTACCATAGTGACAACAAAAAGATCTTATTAATGATATATACGTTGTGGTGATTTCAAGGGCCCTCCAGTCTAGACTCGCACCCCGCGAGTGCTGTGAATAGTATAGTACCTGCACGCACCGATGGCTCCAAACAAGGGGATAAACAACAGCACTGAACCTCGGTAACCAATAGCAACCTGAGAAAGGTGACAAGTGTGTTCATACAGGGTTCAGGTCATTGAGGACCGGATAGTACGTGTCAGCGACGGTTGTATAATTAAGCTATTTGTAAAGGCTACAGTGAAGACTTGGTAGGGAGCACAGTCCTAATTCAGAGATAAAATATATGGTGACAAGTCTCTCAGATCACATCGCCCTCTTTTTCCCGTAAGCTACTGTGTACCTCTCCTCCTGCAGATGAAATGATGATGGACATTTACACGCGGTTTCTGGCACAGAGAGTGGGTACACCCGGCCCTGAGGAAGAGACTTGTCTGGCAGCAGATCCACAGGGTGGTCGAAAGGACTGAGAGGCAGCAATGTCTCGGCTTGCTTCTTCGAAAAGAGGTCAACAAAGTCCTGATAGCAAAATGAAAGGCCCTCCAGAGGCTTGGGAGCCACAGAAAAAACCATGACTGGTACTAGATGAGAATGAGACCACAGGTCTCGTGCAGACAGCACATCTTTAAATTGTCCCGAAAGTTCTTTTTTGAAGGTTGCAGTCAAGGCTGCATCGTTCTAGATAAGCTCAGAGACCAGAGTACGGAACTGACCACATAGTCACCAACTGAACAGTTCCCTTGGTGCAGGTTCAGAAGTGCAGTCTCAGTTAAAGACGCCCGTGCAGTTTCCTTAAAAACGGAACAGGATTCTGCTAGGAATGCTGCGAGAGTAGCCGTGACCAGATCATCCCTGTGCCATAGGGAAGCAGCCCAAGCCAGAGCCTTTCTGGAGAGGAGGCTGATAAGGAATGCCACCTTGGACCATTCAGTGACAAATTGAGATGGCATAAGTTCAATGTGCATTGAGCACTGAGTGATAAAGCCCCTGCACAACTTGGGGTCACCATCATACATTATGGATAGTCTCACCCTAGGTTCAGCGGTAGGCAGGCTAGCCAGAGTGGCAGGAGGAGCCGCAGGAGCTTGACGCTGTTGCTGAATTGCCATCATTTGCTGAAGCATGACGGTAACTTGACCAAGCCATTCACCGTGCGCAGCAATCTGTCAGGACTGCTGGACCACGACGGTTATAAGATCAGCTAGTACAGGTAGCAGAACTTTGGTAGGGTCCATGGCCATATCGTATTATCAGGCTCCAGGGGTAGTGGACCCACTGAACTACCACAGACGTTGACACCTGGCACCAGAGTCTAAGTGGCACCCGGTTTTCACCAGAGCCCATTGCTGCAGCGTGGTACCACCAGGTCATTTCACAGGTGCGACTATGTCCGTGGTGGCTGCCAAGGCGAGGTAAAGAAACAGAAGGCAAGTTCTTGGTCAGAGACAGACAGGAGGTCAAGATAGTTGGCAAAGGTTCAGGTTCAGAGGCAGAGCAGAAAGTCAGGGCTGGCGGCGAAGGAGCATGAATGGGAACAGGTCAGGCATCACAACCAATATCACACTAATCACAAAGGTCATGGGAAACAAGCTTTTTCTAAGGCGGTGAGGCACAATGATCCGGCAGAGTGTGCGGGGGGACGCTGGATTAAATAGAATTCTGGGTAAGGCCAGCGCCAATTAATTGAGCGCTGGCCATTTAAATCTTGTGAAGCTGGCACGAACATACACTAGGACGCGGGGAAGTGAACGGCCGAGTACCCAGAAGCAGGAGCAAGACCTAGGACCAGAGTCTAAGTGGCAGAGTCTAAGTTTTCACCAGAGCCTGTTGCTGCGGTGTGGTACCCCCAGGTCGTTTCACAGGTGCAACTTTGTCTGCGGTGGCTGCCAAGGCGAAATACAAAATGGAAGGCAGGTTTGTGGTCAAGATAGTTGGCAAAGATTCAGGTTCAGAGGCAGAGCAGAAGGTCAGGGCTGGTGGCGGAGGAGCATGAATGGGAACAGGTCCGTGGTCACAACGGGAAATCACTCCAATCGCATAGGTCATGGGAAACAAGCTTTTTCTAAGGCTGTGAGGCACAGTGACCTGGCAGGGTGTGCGGGGAGAGACTGGGTCAAATAGAATTCTGGGTAAGGCCAGTGCCAATTAACGGCGTGCTGGCCCTTTAAATTATATATATTGAGAAGAAAAGAAGTGTGCTACACTGGACCAAAATTCAGTCTTCAATTGAGTAGGTGGTAATGATCAGGAAGTTTCTTCGCAGTGTGAATAGTCCCACAAGAATAGTAGGTATCCAATGTAGTAGATGCCCTCTGTTCAATTTGCATCTTCTAAATAGCCCTTGACGTTATCAGGCAGCATTTTGGTTAGGAATATGAGTGAATTGTGGTATGATAGAAAGGAACAGATCCAAAACATCCAATCATTTTTCAAATTGTCTAACAACACTCAAAGTGTATTATTAAATGATGAAGCCCTGCATAATGCGAAACTTTCCCTAAAGAATTTGGAAAAACACCTCCTAATAGAAATGAAGAGTTTATGGGAAATCGCATCACTAGAAAAATATCTTGAATATGATGAAGTACCAAAAGGATTAAAAGTATATAAAAAATTAGCATCCGATATGGGGGAAACAAATATTTTACAAGAATGGAACAATATGTTCCATGAATTTTCTAAACAAACAGTCCGATTTATTATTGAGAAAAGACGTACACAGCTAATGAGAGAAAACGAGCAAATCTCCATTTTGTTTGAGAGAGTAAGGCCATACAAGGACCATCCAGATATTGTAATTTTGGCTAACTACATTAAAATACGTATGAAACAAAAAGAGGAAGAGATCATGAATAAGAAAAGGAACAAATTCTCAAGAGACTGGGTTCCACATAGCCATACACACGAACAATCAGCTCAGGAGGACCCAAATGATATATCACAGCAAGATGAACTTCAAACAATAGATGAAATAACAGATAGCAACATTGACACAATTGATATCAGTACACACCCAACATCACAGGATTTCAGACACACAGATGCAAACAGAACGACTGAGATGATGCAAGTAGATACACAATATCCATTAAGTCCTATCATTAAAATAACTAATAACATTCAAGAAGTTCCAACCACCAAAATCAGGGATCAACCAACTACATCTACATCAATAACCATACCCACGATGAATAGGTTTGAACATCTATGTGAAAACAATGATCTAAGTATAATAGAAGATATGCCTGATAATCAAAAGAATACTCAACCTACCAGTAAAAATAGGGTTACATGACAAAATAATGATAAAAAAAGTATGACCAACAACACAATGATTCCAAAAAATAGGATAACAGGATAACAGTAAGAACAAAAATAAGGGATATAAAGAAAAAAGTAGAAAAAATATACAGGATTTTTTTCAATTCCAACCAAATGTAAGAGAAAAAGAGGGTGCAGGGGCGGGCAACTCTCCAAAAAGAAAAAGACAGAACTAAACAAGAACGATCCTCCAAGCCATGAACACCCTAATATAACGCAATAAATGTATAATCTAAGCGATTACACCCTAACGGAGGGTGAAGGAAGATTGTTACAAAAGGGTTTAAAATTTGCGTCAACAAAAAACCTAAACAAATTTGATGCATTCATAGGCATTAAAAAGTTCATGAGGAATCTTGCCTTGAAAAAATATTTTATAAAGAAACCCCCACACACCAGTATGGTAATGCAACAAGACACATACATCAATACTACCTTAAAAAATAAATCTAATTTCCACCCATTAAATGAATATTCGGAGGTATTCAACACTTTTCAACATCTTGTGATCAGAGATATTAAACGGATAAATGATAAGAAGATAACCAGGAATCCGTATGAGAACAATTTAACTCGAGGTGAAATTAATGCCATAATCTCGCTTCAAAAGAATCACAAAATCACTCTACGCCCCGCTGACAAGGGGGGCAGTATAGTGATTCAGAACCAAGAAGACTATAACAAAGAGTCTCTCCGCATCTTGGGGGACACACGTACTTACAAAAAATTAACATCTAATCCTACAAATTTATACAAAAAGGAACTGGCAGTTCTAGTCAAAAAAGGGAGGGACACAGGAATCCTCACCAAACAAGAATACCATTTTATTAACAATCAAAATCCAAGAATATCAGTTTTATACCATATACCAAAGATTCACAAATCAATAAATAGCCCACCAGGTAGGCCTATTATATCTGGCATAGATTGTCTAACAGCCAATTTATCGGCCTATGTGGACCAACATCTGCAGGAATATGTACAAAAACTTCCTGCATATATAAAAGACACTGGGCACATATTGAACATACTATCAGACATAACTTGGAAACCAGAATACATTATAGGTACACTAGATGTCACTTCATTGTACACTGTAATAGAAAAACACAAAGGATGTGAATCTGTAAAATATTTTCTAACAAAGTATGGAGAACTACCACCGGTACAAATCGACTTCATTATTGACTGTATTAGCTTCATTTTGGAGCATAACTACTTTCTTTATGAGGACACCTACTATGTGCAAACATGGGGGACTGCCATGGGGACCAGGTTTGCGCCGAGCTACGCCAATTTGTAAATGGGAAGATGACTCCATTTTTTCCACGAGCGGGCTCGGCGAGAACCTGGTCCTCTGGAACAGATTCATCGACGATGTCGTCTTTGTCTGGTCGGGAGGTGAGGTGAGGAATTCCTAAAAAGTTTTCCTGCAACTCTTAATAAGAATGATTTTTTTCTAGAGTTTACGGCCACCTATAGTAAACGGGAAATACACTTCTTGGAGCTGATGATATACATAGAGGAGGGTCTGCTTAAGACAAAAAGTTACAATAAACCAACAGACAGTAACAGTTTAATACAAAAAACCAGCTGTCACCTCCGTGCTTGGTTAAATAATATACCAAAAAGTCAGTTCATGCGCCACCGACGAAACTGTACAAACTTGGAAGACTATAACATAGAAGCAGAAAACCTAAAAAATAAATTTGTACAAAAAGGGTATGAATCGGACTCTATAGAAGCAATTAAGAACGAAATAGCTGTTGTCCCCAGACACAGTCTGTTGAAAAATACAGATAAAAATACAAAGAAACCAACAGAATTGGAAGTTGAAAAGGGAGGAATCACAGTACCTATAATCACACAATACTCTAATAATCAGCAGATGTTTAAAAGAATTGTTTCTAAACATTGGAACATCTTATTACAAGATAAAACTGTAGCTCCTCTTTTACCATCAAAACCCAAGTTCGTGTTCCGTAAGGCAAAAAATTTGGGTAATTTAATAGCCCCCACTGTCCAAAACAAAACCCAAAAAAAGAGCCGGAACACCAACTTTATGAGAACACCGGGTTTCTACCCCTGCAAATACTGTAAAATGTGCAGATGTACCGCAATACGTACACCAACACACAATATAAAAAAGGTTGGAAGCTCCGATATTAAAATAAAAGATTACATCGATTGTAATACCAAAGGTGTAATCTATTGCATACAATGTCCATGCGAAAAGTTATATGTCGGATGAACAAAAAGGAAATTAATTACTAGAATCAAGGAACATCTGACAAATATAGAAAGGAAGCACGACGGACACCCATGATCAAAACATTACAAACAAATGCATAACGGAGAAATAAAAGGAACAAAGGTTTTTGGGACAGAGAGAGTGAAACGAAACTGGAGGGGTGGAGATTTTATTAAACAAATGTCCGGAGCGGAGAGCCGCTGGATATTTGAGCTGGAAACATTGGGGCATATTTATCAGGACCTCTGCGCACCGCCAGTGGCGCAGAGGCCCTGAAATAATCGCAAATGCTAGCTTATTGCTAGTTTTTGCGATTATTTTTCACTAACCGCCACCTTCACGCCAGTGGGGCGTGAAGGGGGGGCGCGGCCGGCCGAGCGGGGGGCGCGGCCGGACGGGAGTGGGCCGGCGCGGGGCGTTACTGTCCTGCGCACTCGCTGCTGCTGGCGACTTTTCATACGTGAAAAGTCGCCGGTTGCGTTTTTTTCTACGCCAGGCCCTGCCTCCGGAATGATTGTAGAAATATTAGACATATATGAGGTCTTGCCCCTTCTTATAATAAAACATGTTTTTACTGAAATGTTAACAGTATGTTTACACCCATTATTTAATCACAATCGATGTAAACATCGATATTTTTGACAAACAGAAGTATAGCTTATAGATTGCTTGAATAGACCCCGCAAAGATATTTGCAAATAAATATCAACCAACATCCAGTTGAATGTTTTACTAACCGCACTTAGAAGATTAATGGCAGAACAAGCGGCCGGAGCTCTATTGGAAGTTGATAAATTGCAGCAGTGGCAGAGAAGGTTGAACTCTACCCTGAGGAAGAGAGCCGTAGCTCTTGAAAACGCGTTCGGTGCGTGTTCACCTATGTCCCACCGCTCCATCCGTAACTTAAAGTGACGTCACTATTCACTTCCGACTCATCGTGTGGTCGAGCCACCGGCCTGGGCTCCCACACTGAATCGCTCTGCTCTTGGACTGACTTCAAACTTGGCTCACAGAAAAAGGCATCTACTACATTGGATACCTACTATCCTTGTGGGGCTATTCACACTGCGGAGAAACTTCCTGATCATCACCACCTCCTCAATTGAAGACTGTTTTTTAATCAGGTCAGTTACCCACTCAGCCAATACATCCCTTCACTTCATATATCATTGTTTGCATCAGTAGTCACAGTCAGCGCAGGTATATTGTTATTTTGAAATAATTTCTAGCCTGATGTCTGGGGAAGCCCTGGGAGATGTAGAGACACCATATATGGACAGATGATGGTATTTCTCTTATGCTCTGATGCTGCCCCACACATCTATTCAAAGGATTATTCAGCCTGACACATGTATTCACAGAATTTCCAGCCCTAAGTCTCCTTTGTTCATTCCCCTGCAGGCACATACTAGGGGGGTTATTTATTATTTATTATTGGTCTCATTGTAGTCGCATTGAGGTTTTTTTTAAGACTTTTCACTGCTAAAAAGTCTCCTGAAGATATTTCCAGCTTTTGCTTAGTCAGGTGTAAACACAGAACTACTGCTAGCACATTGCCATGCAAAGCCAGATGCATGACTTGAGACTTTTTAAGCATTTTGAGACTTTTTGGGACTTTAAAAATAGTCCATATGAACATTTATTAACCCCTTAGCGCTCTGCGCCGTAGCTGTTCTGCGCTGAGGCCCGCAAATAGCGCTCAGCACAGTACAGCTACTGCGCAGAGACGAAGCCGCTTCAGCTCTGCACAGGAGCCGAACTGGCATCGGGGGTCGTGGGATTTCAGCGGTAATCTACGATCGCGTTTAACCCGGCATTTTACATGCCTTCCGGGGGTCTTTACCCCACGATCGACCCCCCCCCCCCCCCCGCGCCGTTTTTCCGGGGAGCTGATCGCTGTTATGGCACATCTGTAAAAGCAGTGCCTTTTAGATGGCGTCTGTGACGTCATCTTAAAGGCAAAGTGTCAGCCAATGCATCTGCATAGCCTGGCACTGCTAATACCCTGCAATACATCAGTATTGCAGAGTATTATCATGAACAAGTAATCAGATGATTGCTTGTTCAAGTCCCATGGTGGATCATGTAAAAAATGTAAAAAAAAATGTTTTTCAATAAAAAATAACTTTATAAATCACTAAAAATGCCCATAAGCCCCAAAACATATAAAGAGACATATAACGCTCAAAAAAGTCTAAATCATAACACAAACCCCACATATATAGTATCACCGCGTCCGTAACAATCCATAGAATAAAACTAAATAACTATTGAACCCATATGATGAACGCCGTAAAAAAAAACGTTAAATTATATCCCACTAAAAATGCAATAAAAAGTGATCAACAAAACATATGTACTCCAGATAGATAGATTTTTCCCCACATTAGGGTTTTATTTGGCAAATTTAGTAAAACGTAAGAAAAATTATTCATGTCTGGTATCCCCGTAATCGTATTGACCCATAGAATAAAGATAACATGATTATTAGGCTATACGGTGAACACGAAAAAAAAAAAAGCGCTGGTCAGACACGACTACTCCTACTACCATGTACCTGTGATATTGGAGATCTCTCCCTTTGAACATGGGGCGCAGTCATAGCAGCAGATGTGAATGGTTTCTCCTGGCTTCTTCCTGTTTCCGGGTAAACACGGATCTGAGCAGCGGGAGACTGGGATCTGAGGGGAAAGACCAGAACCTTTACTGGAAGGAAGAAGACAAAATGCAAACAGGTAAAAGTAATGAGATTTAGGAGGATGGATAACAGAAGCTAAAGTGTCCAGTCATATGAAGTGTCCTCCTGAAAGTAAGGATGGAAGATGCTAGATCAGAGGGATGGCAAAATAATCAGCAGATTTTATTGATTATAAACAATGAAGCAAATAGCTAAAAGGATGGAGAACAACCCCAAACTGATTTACTCAAAATGTTCTGCTATGGGGGGGGGGCGTGGCCTGGACGTGCACCGAGACGGACGCGAGGTGGAGGAGCTGCGTCTCTAGACCTGCAAGCGACGGCACTTAAGCGGTGGTGAGACACAGCAAAAAGCACAGAAAACTTTCCAGGAAGACTTACCAGCATGATGACCCGAAAAAGGACAGCCGGGAGTGGACCAAAACGTCTCCCGGACTTTTTTGCCACAAGACCGCATGGCGCGAACGGGTCCCAAGATGGCGCCGAGGCAGGAGCGGCATCCCCAGAATGGGAAGCGACACAGTCCTCTCCGACTTCCCCCGTTTCCAGCAGCGGACCGAAGGAGACAGAAAGAGGTGGAGGGGGATCCCCTAACAGAAACAAGCCTAAAGAAAAAAGGTAAGTAAGGGGTTGAAGAGTAGATGGGCTTTAACAAAATGGCGGGGGAGAGTGATAGCAACTCATCATCCCCAAGTAAAAGCCCTGCAAATTACAGACCTAGACTGGCTGCACAAGATAGCACCAGGGCCATACAGGACATGCAAGCAGAGGAGGAGGAGAGAGACCCAATCTGAGCAAGCAGCCTCTGAAGTATTCATTAAAAATATGATGCTGGCACTCAAAGGGTCCCTCAGGAAAGATCTTAACCTTCTCTCTTCCAGCCTACACTCCTCCATGGAGGAGCTAGGAGGTAGGGTGGATCACATTGAGAACAAGATGGCAGAACTAAATCACACAAAGATCTAATTGATGTACATTATGGGCTGGAGGAAGAGGTGGATAGAATAAAATTGAAACTGGCTGACATGGAGGATAGGGGAAGAAGGAATAATGTGAAGTTCAGAGGGATCCCGGAATCTGTGACAGATGGGGAGCTGAAAGCATATCTTGTACATCTAATAAAAGCTCTACTCCCTGACACACAGGCATCAGAGTGCTTGTTAGATAGAGCCCACAGATTGCCGAGACCAAAAGTGGTGCCAGAAAATCTCCCCAGAGATGTCATAGCGAGATTACATTATTTCCATGTAAAAGAGATGCTAATGTTTGCTTCAAGGAAAATTAAGACTTTTCCCGATCCATATGGAGACATCAAAATATTTGCCGACTTATCACAAGCCACATTGCAGGCTAGAAAGAAGTTTGGTCTGACTACAGGATCCCTGCGCTCCCACAATATCCCATATAAATGGGGGTTTCCTCTTAAGCTCATGATCCGTAAAGAGGGCACCACTCACATCTTGCTGCACCTTGAGGAAGGGCCTCCCCTATTGTCGGCTTGGGGCATTCCGTTGGCCAGTCAGGCACAAGAGAGAAGCGATACGCAGCCAAAGAAAATTCCAAAGGACTGGAATGTCGCGCAGAAAAGGAACGTTTTCTCATCACATAAATGCACTAATATGGCAGGTCGAAAGACCTCCAGGTGAACTGTAACCCACGTTAAATAATGCAGGCTAGTGAGAAACCCGCAAGAAAGAAGATTCTGACAAGAGGTTGGACTGTTTACATAGTTAAGTTTGGGCAATGGAAGCAGGATCATGGTGTCCCATCCATCGCCAAGTTGCTTAAAAAAGTTGGTTTTTGGTTGGTTTGTTATCAGAGGCACTTCACTGAATTTTCCCGATTAAATAGTAGAGAAAGGTATATGATTTCGATGAAAACATGGTTAAAAAGAGAGCTCAGGGGTAAGGTAGTAAGGATTTCACAAAATGTCAGTTAAAATAGTAAGTATTAATACCAATGGTTTGAACTCACCTTTCAAAAGGTCTACAGTGTGGAGGGAAGCGGTTAAATCCAGGGGGGATGTTGTATGCATCCAAAGGTAACTGTCCAATATTCACGCACAAAAAGTTCCCAACAATAATACAAGCTAACGCAGACTCTAAAAAAGCAGGAGTTTGAATTGCAATAAGGGACACGGTACATTTTAAACTATTGGATGACTGAAGAATACACATACAACAGACATAAATCCTACTCAAAATTGGATATGTTCTTGGTAGACAGGAGTACATTGTCATGGGTAACAAAATCAGGAATAGGGGTGGCTACATGGTCAGACCATGCGCCAGTGGATCTAGAAGTAACACTCTCTCCCAAAAATCTACATTTCTGACACAAACAGAAGTATAACTTATAGAAATATTAGACATATATGAGGTCTTGACCCTTCTTATAATCATAATTTTACTGCAATGTTAACAGTATGTTTACACCCATTATTTAATCACAATCTATGTAAACATCTATATTTTTGACACAAACAGAAGTATAGCTTATAGATTGCTTAAATAGACTCCGCAAAGATATTTGAAAATAAATATCAACCAACATCCAGTTGAATGTTTCACTGACCGCACTTAGAAGATTGAAGGCAGAACAAGCGGGCGGAGCTCTATTGGAAGTTGATAAATTACGGCAGTGGCAGAGAAGGTTGAACTCTACCCTGAGGAAGAGAGCCGTAGCTCTTGAAAACGCGTTTGGTGCGTGTTCACCTATGTCCCACCGCTCCATCCGTAACTTAGAGTGACATCACTATTCACTTCATCGTGTGGTCGAGCCACCGGCCGGGGCTCCCACACTGAATCGCTCTGCTCTGGGACTAACTTCAAATTTGGCTCACAGAAAAAGCCATCTACTACATTGGATAGCTACTATTCACACTGCGGAGAAACTTCCTGATCATCACCACCTCCCCAATTGAAGACTGTTTTTAATCAGGTCAGTTACCCATCCAGCCAATACATCTCTTCACTTCATATATCATTGTTTGCATCAGTAGTCACAGTCAGCGCAGGTATATTGTTATTTTGTCTTCTATTGTGTTGTACACTTGTATGAGCTCGGGCGGCTCATATTATACCAGCAGCGACACCTATGCCATACCATTTATTCATATAGACCCCCAACTTTTGCGCCAACGTCTCCCCTCTGTTTAGTTTATGTATATAGTCTTGTGATCATTATCAGTACCTTGGTATTCTTTTCATGTTTTGGTGATGCTGTGTTGCAGTTTGGAGGAAGCATTTGGATATTGTAGTGCTATTGTTTGGAATATTGGTCTATTGGTAGTTTTAATTGGTTAGAGTATTGTGGTATCATTATTTCGTAGTAGTATGGAAGGAGTATTTTTTTAGAGCTTGGGCTGATATTTGAAACAGGATAATTATGTGGTATCTATTTTTCACATATATTGTTGTGGAAGGGTGCCCCGCGTTGGCTGCCGAGCTGCAGGGGCCCCATCCTAAATGAGGTGCTCCATACTGCTGGGACCCTTAATCTGTCCCTGTGTATCTGGGTGCAGTGGGGCTAACCAGAGTTTTTCAAACTCTTGTAGTTTGCAGCCTCTCTCTCCGCTCCCCATCTTCTGGCAGGATATGATCAGTGCAGGGGGCGTGGCTACAGCCTCACAGCAGAGACAGAGAAACTCAGCTCCACGATCTCACCCAAGATGGCTGCCTGACCCAAAGAGAAGTTACAGGGTCGTGTCTAGGGGAAACTGAAATTGTGTACAGCAGGACTGATTGACACAGGTTGGAGTAGTAAATATAAGAAACTTGTCTTCGTGGGAATACCCTTTTAATATCAAGTAAGGCCAAACTGGTTGCCCCTGTAGACAAAACTGATTTAGAAATCCGTGGGCGCTGCCATTTTGGACACGATCGCTGCCCCATGTAACTTCATTGGAGGGTGTTGATCAGTTGCGATGACAGCCTTGAGTCTTCCGAAGACCTGAGGTTGCCTGGTTTTAACGCATTCATTACAATGTGCGATTTACACAGTGCAGTGAACATTGTATGAAATGTGTATGGTATGCAACCATTGAAATGCAATTGCTGTTTACATTTTGTTTAGCTTTAACATTGGAATTATATAGTGTGTACTTTGTAAAAACAAAATAAAGGAAATTTAAAAAAAAAATGTGCGATTTGCACATTTTAGTGAATGGTGAGGAAAATCCATATATGCTGCCATACAGTAGTATGTGGTAGAATTAATCAGACAACCTAGGGTTAAAGCACCCTAGGGGGTCTGAAAAATATAAAGTAAAAAAAAAAATATTTAAAAACCTAATTCAAATCACCCCCTTTCCCTAGAACTGATATGAATATAAATAATAAACATTTTGAAATGTATTTAAAAAATTCAATAAAAAGTGAACAAAAGGCGAATTTGTTAAAATTTGGTTTGTCCCGAATTTTCGAAAAAGATTGTTCCGATCCAAATCGAATCATGACGAATCACGTTAAAAAACAGGTATTTCCTGGCTGCAGAGAGCCTGTAGGGTGTTGTAGAATGTTGTGCCATGCTTGAATATGCATAGGGAGCGTGATTCCGTCTTCAAACAATGCTGTGTTTTAGTATGACACGCACATGACAGCCTCTGCTCTTAAAATCGCTTCACTCTTCAATTCCATGTGCACTTACATATGCCAACTTCACCAAATAAGCGAAGCGGGAACGCAGCCTGACAAGGTAACATCTGTGCCTGCTCAAAAGGACTGAGCTGAGGGCCAAGATCCCAATATAACATCAAAGAGTGCACTCTTCTTAAATTGACATCAGATAATGCCATAGAATACGACAGAACCTATTCTGTTAAACGCGGAAACATGTAGAAGAAGAATGCAGAGGGTGTCGGTAGTAATTCTGCATTGATGTCACTGATCATTTTGCCCTTCATTTCGTCCATCAGTGTCCGGTCAATAATCCATCATCAGTATTACTAAAGCCAAAGTCAAACAGAAGTGGATCCAAAACAGAGATGACTAGTAAATGGGATATTTGCATGTCTTCTGTGTTCTGTATCCACTCCTGCTTTTGGCTATCAATCCTGAGGCTTTTCATTCCTTCTGACAGATGAAACGAAGGGGGAAACTAAACATAGTGGTAACGCCATAGAGTGATGGAGGGTGAAAACAGCATTCTGAAAATCAAAGGGTGTTCCAGGGAGAGCGGTCAGTTGGCAGCAGTATGAGTAGGCCGCAGAGTGGCACAATGACAAGTTATGGAGGGGGCGGAAACATGGTTGGCCACAAAGTGGCACAATGATAAGAGTGTGGAGGTGGCGGCAGCAGAAGCATCAGCAGGAGCCATAGGTGGCAGCAACATGGAAAGCCACAGAGTGGTCCAGTGATAGAGCGTGGAGATGGCGGCAGCAGCAGCAGCAACAGGAGGCCACAAAGTGGCACAATGATAAGAGTGTTGAGGTGGCGGCAGCAGAAGCAGCAGCAGGATCCCACAGGTGGCAGCAACATGGTGGCAGCAACATGGAAAGCCACAGAGTGGCACAATGATATGGTGTGGAGGTGGCAGCAGCAGGAGCCCACAGGTGACAGCAATATGGTGGCAGCAACATGGAAAGCCTCAGAGTGGTCCAATGATAGAACGTGGAGGTGGCGGCAGCAGCAGCAACAGGAGGCCAAGAAGTTGCACAATGATAAGAGCGTGGAGGTGGCGGCATCAGGAGACCACAGGTGGCAGCAACATGGTGGCAGCAACAGGGAAAGCCACAGAGGGGCACAATGATTTAGTGTGGAGGTGGCGTCAGCACCAGCAGGAGCCCACAAAACCCACAGCAGAGGAGGCCACAAAGTGGCACAATGATGAAATTTGAAATATTCAATTTAAATTTCAATTTGTAGATTCAAGCTGCCATATGCATAATACATTACAGTTTTCCTGAAAATATCATGTCCTTGCCAAAAAAAGAACTGCAAAGGTGGCACCAGCAGCAGCAGCGTGAGATCAGAGGTGTGGAGGTGGCGGCAACATGGTAGGCCACAGAGGCCAAACTGATATAGTGTGAAGGTGGCATAAGCAGCAGCAACAGGAGGCCACAAAGTGGTCCAATGATAAGAGTGTGGAGGTGGCGGCAGCAGCAGGAGACCACAGGTAGCAGCAACATGGTGGCAGCAACAGGAAAAGCCACGGAGTGGCACAATTATTTAGTGTGAAGGTGGCACCAGCAGCAGCATGAGGTCAGAGGTGTGGAGGTTGCGGCAACATGGCAGGCCACAGAGTGGCACAATGATATAGTGTGAAGGTGGCATCAACAGCAGCAACAGGAGGCCACAAAGTGGCACAATGATAAGAGTATGGAGGTGCCGGCAGCAGCAGGATCCCACAGGTGGCAGCAACAGGGAAAGCCACGGAGTGGCACAATGATTTAGTGTGGAGGTGGCGTCAGCAGCAGCAGGAGCCCACAAATCCCATAGCAGAGGAGGCCACATTGTGGCACAATGATGAAGTTTGAAATTAATTTGAATTTGAAATATTCTATGTATAATACATTACAGTTTTCCTGAAAATATCAGGTCTTTGACATAAAAGAACTGCAAAGGTGGTACTAGCAGCAGCAGCAGCATGAGGTCAGAGGTGTGGAGGTAGGGGCAACATGGTAGGCCACGGAGTGGCACAACGATATAGTGTGAAGGTGGCATCAGTAGCAGCAGGAGCCCGCATAGTGGCACAATGATATAGTGTGGAGGTCGCGTCAGCAGCAGCAGGAGCCCGCAGGGTGGTACAATGATATATTATGAAGGTGGCAGCAGGAACCCGCAGAGTGGCACAATGATATAGTGTAGAGGTCACGGCAGCAGGAGCCCGCAGGGGGGCACAATGATATAGTGTGAAGGTGGCATCCTCAGCAGCAAGAGCCCGCAGAGTGGCACCATGATATTGTGTGGAGGTTGCGTCAGTAGCATCAGAAGCAGGAGCCCACAGAGTGGCACAATGATATAGTGTGGAGGTGGCGTCAGTAGCAGCAGGAGCCCACAGAGTGGCACAATGATATAGTGTGGAGGTGGCGTCAGTAGCAGCAGCAGGAGCCTGCAGAGTGGCACAATTATATAGTGTGAAGGTGGCATCAGCAGGAGCCCACAGAGTGGCACAATGATATATTGTGGAGGTGGCGGACAATTCCAGTCCCTGGTACAGATGGTAGGAGGCAGATGGAGCAACTGGCAGCAGATGTGTGGCATCAGGCGGGTGTCAGCATTAGAATAATGGCTGAGGCAGGTAGTTAGAACCCAGACTCATTTCTCAACGTTTGGAGGAAGCGTCATCGCTGATCTAATCTGATGCATTTGGCACTGGTGACTTGAAAACCTGGCCATGGACAAGCGAGTTCTCCTTAGGGTAACGATGGCCCCCGCTGCACTTCACACCCGCTCTGATGCCACACTACTGGTCGGGCAGGACTACTGCAAACTCCACAAATTGCGGCTACGCATCAAGTTTTGCTGCCCATTAGTCCATGGGATCCTCTACCTGAGGTGGTAATGTGCTGTCCAAGTAGGCCACCACCTGCTGGTGCAGGGTCTGCTCCATGTCCTGCTGCTGCTGGTGGCGGCTTCCCTCCTCAATAGGCGGATGAAGCAAATTACTCTTTAAGGAATCCAGACTTAAGCTGCTGCTGATTGAACTGATATTGCTCCTCCCCCCCCCCCCCCCACACACACACACACAGCTCCTCACAGCAGCGGTGGGAGTAGTACGTGAGCAATGATGCCCAGGAATCCCCCGGTCAGACATGACAGAGGATGGACAATGGCGCACATAGGCAGCGGCCAACTGTGTGCACAGTGTTTCTTAATAGTATGCCAGTTGTTTCTCCCTCTCAGCAGCTGGAAAAAAGTCACCAACCCTATGGCGGATGTTGACTGTTCGGCTGTCACTAGTTAGGCAAAGCAGCATGCTGCTGGCCATCTGCTCAAGTGACTCTGAGGGACTCCCAGCCTTCATCTTCCCTGCCATGGTGCTTCTGGGTCATCTGCCTCGTCTTCTACCTCCTCCGGATGCTCCTGCTCCTTCTCTCCTGTCACCTGAGTAGAAAAACCACTGATTTCACCAGACTCTGCTTGTGCTCCAATGTCCTCCTCCTCCAGTTCAGCCCCCATCGAACTCATGCTGCAAAATCTGTCTGGTCAGGGCACTGGAGAAGTGGAGACTACATCTCATGGCCACATGAGTTCCAGGACATGAAGCAGTGGAATGACGTTATTCATCCCGCAGTCCTGGAGACTGACAAATAATGTGGCCTCTTCAAAGGGCCTGAGCAAATGGCAGGTGTCACGCATGAGCTGCCAGTGGCTGACATCAAAGTTTCACAGGGGAGTACTCCTGTTCGCTTGCATCATCAAAAAATCTGTTCATACAGGCGGTCTAACATATGGAGGCTGGAATTCCAACAAGTGGAAACATCGCATAGCAGACTATGTTGGAGGAGGCCATTCTGATGCTGCAACTCGATGAAGGTGTGCTTGGCTTTGTAAGAATGGCTGAAGTGTGTGTCCTAGCCATTTATAGAATGTCTTGCTGATTGGTGGAAGACTTCAGGAACGCGGTGCAGCGCGGTCACCATGTTCCTCCCATTGTCTATCACCATGGTTCTGATTTTTAGTTGTCGCGGAGAAACCCACACATTGATTTCTTGTTGTTCTTCCCCTGTATGACTTTTTTCGCCGAGGCAAACGCAGTGTAGAACTGTGTGACACCGCTGTGCCCAGCACATGTTGTATGATGGAGCAGCACTTGTGGTGGTGGAGAAGGAAGAGGAGGAGACGGACACTGGCACAGGAGCAGCAGTTTGTCAACATGGAGGAGAAAGCGCCGTCTCTTGTAGAAGTTTTTGGTGTGGCTGGGCAGGAAGCACATTCACCTATTGGGCTGTAAAGGACATGTTCTGGCCCTGACCATAGTTACAGCCCTACACGTCCGCGCTGCCGTGCAGCTTGGAAGCCATTAGTTCTCTGAAGGGTGCAGAGTCCACTACTTGAAAAGGGAGAGACTGCAGTACCAACAACTTCGACAAGAGCATGGTCAGCTTCTGCACCTTAGGATGGCTGGACGCATAGAGTTGTCTCTTTGTAATCGCCTCGCTCAACGACTGCTGGCGCCATGCGTAGTGAGGAGCAGGAGCATCTGGACCGGGAGATGATGTCAAAGACAAACAGCTCCCTGGAGCCTTGATTTGCTGAAACATCATGTGTGCCACTAGGTGCTGCTGCTGTTGCTGCGCCTGCAAGAGGACCACATCTGACACCCTTTTCTCCCAGGCCATTGAATGGTGACGCTGCATGTGTTGGCGGAGGGCCGCGGTGCCAACGTTAGCTTCCTCACCACGCTTCACTTTCTACCCGTAGATACGACATATACCCACTCTCGGTTCCCCTGGTGTCTTTACAAAAAACTGCCACACCGCTGAGGTGGTAATTTTACAGCCAACACTCTGCACTGAGCCACTACTACCACCGCTGCCTCGCTGAGCCCCTGTGCCACTGCTTCCATCACCAGGACAGCCGCGGGTCTTCCGAAGACCTGCGGCTGCTTCTTGTTAACCCTTTCATTACAACGTGCTATCAGCACATTGTAATGAATGAGGAGGCGAAATCCCCATTTACTGCCATACTGCAGTATGGCAGTATATGGTAGGATCGATCAGACAACCTAGGGTTGAAGTACCCTAGGGAGTCTGAAAAATAGTAAAATAAAAAATAAAATTATAATAAAAAAACATAAAAATTCAAATCGTCCCCCTTTCCCTGGTAAACTGATACGATATAAATATAAATAAACAGTAAAAATCATAAACACATTAGGTATTGTCGTGTCTGAAAATACCCGATCTATCAAAATATTATAACGGTTTTTCACTGCGTTTAACACCATAACGGAAAATGGCACTTTTTGCCATTTTAAAAAATATAAAAAATTCTACATAAAGTGATAAAAAGGTCATTCAGTCCTAAAAATTATAAAATTATAAACGTCATCAAAAGTCACTAAAAACAACACCTCCAAAAGCTCTGTGTACCAAAGTATAAAAAAGTTGTTAGAGCCAGAAGATGGCAACTTTTTTTTTTTTGGTTCAGGAGCTTTTAATTTTTGTAAATGTATGAGAACATTATAAAACCTATACAAATTTGGTATCCCTGTAATCGTACTGACCCAAAGAATAAAGTAGACATGTAATTTGGGACGTACAGTGAAATCCGTAAAATCCAAGCCTACAAGAATACGGCGCATATGTGTTTTTTCACCAATTTCACTGCATTCGAAATTTTGTTCCCACTTACAAGTATACGGCATGGAATATTAAATTGAAGTGTAATTTGTTACACAGCCTTAACACAGCTCTGTACATGGAAAAATAAAAAAGTTATAGATTTTTGAAGGTGGGGAGTGAAAAATGAAATGCAAAATCGAAAAAGGGTACTGGCGGGAAGGGATTAATGTTCACAGTCTGAGAGAGTCTCTTGTCCCTATTCCATAAGTGCAATACTTGCTGTAGGTTGTATTATAACTTTACATACTACAGTTGTGCAGCTCTGTGTTGCTAATTAAAGGTTTCTTTTTTGGTGTGTCAACACTATCGACGGACAGGACAGGTGAAGAGAAGTGAAGGTAAGTATATTTTCTAGTTTGTTATTTTCAGTTGATATCTTTTAAGGAAAACGACCAACACAAAGCCAATACAAGACATTATAAAGGGGATATTTTCATAAAGACACATTTCTTAATTGTACAACAAAATAACACATTCTATAATTCAATGTTATTAACAAAAATACAGCATTTCACAAATATAGTTCCAACCTGTTTCTCTCGGTCCTAGTGTACACAATTTTGGTGCCCCTAGACCTGACCCTGGATCTTCTGAGTTTAGGGTCGGCAGACATCTTGTTCTTCTGTCTGACATGGCACTGAGCTCCTCTCTGTCTCTAGCCCCCACCCTTGCATTCCATGATGAGCTCACACAGACACACACAGACTTCCTGGCACGTGGGGAGAGTAAAGCTATGGACAGATAAGATCTTTATCCAGGGGAGAGGGAGGCACAGCAGATCTGACAGTATGTGTTATAGGTAAGATATAGCAGAGCTGAGAATCTGTCTAATCTCTCTTTCTGTGTGTCAGATACTAGTACAATGTTCAGAAGATAAATGATAAATTTTACCCTGATAATCTAACCACATTCTCAGCACACTGTATCTCACAGCACTCGTAGGATCATAATGAATCTGCTAAGCCCACTACTACTTGCCCACATTCTGAAATTTTACACTGACTAGCCTAGGGAGTGATAGCTAAAACATCAATAAAACTGAGTAAATTGTAAAGTAAGGGGTTAAAAATGATCTTTGTGTACACATCACCAGGGGATTGAAATTTGAGAATTTTCTTTCATGGGCAAGCCACTTCGAGTAAAACTATTAGTTTTATGACACACAGTACTGGAGAATCTTTTAGTTTTAAACAAGTTCTGAATTGTCCCTCTGATTTTGTGGTCTATCTAGTAGACTGTTCATATAGCCTTCAATATGTGGGCTCCACCTTTCAGACCCTTACAACAAGAATGAATGGACACAGATATAAAACTAATATTGACTTTGTCAAACAAAGCCTTTTACTGGGAATTTTGATTAATTCTCAAATCCAATTAAGTTAATCTAGAATATTCCTTATGGAGCAGATTGATTAAGTATTCATCTATTTAGAATATTTTACCATGAGGTTGAAAAACAAGTCAAAGATCTATAATGTTTAACTTTGCTCTTAAAATGTGACCTTTGTGAAATGAAAGCCATTTTCTCCAATTAAGATAATCAAAATAATCCATGAATCAACATTCCTGAAATCTATTAACAATAAAGTATAATGCAACATTCATATGTTTCATCATGTGGGAACATGTTGTTTCCCTCTTGAAGCTAAGAGATTGGCAGGTTGACGTTATATCTTTTGCTTCAATTTGAGATTTGAATTCTGGGTGCCAGTAAAGACATATGTTTTTCATATATGCTTCTTTTTATAAAATTTGTACTCCAAGAGAATGAAAAACAAAACAATTGTGTAATTTCTAATGTTTTCTACTTTACAGAAGTTCTAAAACTGCCGAAGCAGCTCGTCTTTTTCTGGCAGACATGTGGTCTCAAAAGGAGTTGCAAGGAATATTAAAACAGGTACAGTTGTAGTTAAAACTGGTCTTTTAATTCCTTGCAGCAAAGGAGTCAGCACTATTTTTATATTAATCTGAGGCAAATCTGGTCTACGCGCTGACTTTGTAGTGTAGAATTATAAATAAAGTCAAATATGGATGTGTGATTTCATCTTCTCTATGTAAAGAGAAGTCTAAATGGTGAATAAAATATAACTTTTAATGTTTTGTCGTTAAGATAAATAAAATGGTGTGTCAATGTAATTTAGGTTACTCCTAAATTGGGTATCAGTCTAAATACATAAATTCAGGCGTCCTACTTAACGTGGGGAATTTACCAGATATACATGATAACAAAACAACAATAACGTGACATGAGCAAATCTGGCCCCTAAATGGAGTGGACTCACCAGGAGGAAAAGTTGTACTAGGACCGGAGAAGGAGCACCGTCTTCTGGACCATTCGCCTTGATACTGGTATTCACTGCCTGTATAAGTTGGTATTGGTGCTGATGGTTCAAGCAACGGTCCAAAATAATGTCACGGAGGAACAGTACAGGTGAGTAAAGGTACACAGGGTGCAATACAACTGTTGGGAGAGAAGGAGGGTAGATACAGATGCAGTACAGTACTGACCCTATTATTCCCACACTTGATAAATGACAAGGGTGCTATGTAGAACCAGGATGTCTCGTATTGAGGAGCGTCCACTGTCCTACTGGTTCACTCAGAACAGCGGACGCTCCTCAATGTGAGAACCGCTAAACAGGACACACTCGGTTGGGACAAGCATTTACCTCCCTTACACAAGACATCTTGGTTCTACATTGCACCCTTGTCATATATCAAGGTGGCTACGTTAATTATGTCCCCTGATGAGCCTGAAGCAGGGAGAAACATGACATGTAGGGACTTATTCCACCTGACAACTTTGTGAGATACATTCTCACATACCACCCCTTGGACCTCTAGGCTCATAACAGGGTCAGCGTTCCTAGGGATAGGTTCCGGTCAGGGTGGCAGCTTTCTAGGGCTGCGGCTCCGAGGTTAGGTTTCACAGGGAATATTAGCCAACTGTCTGAACAGGGAATAATTGGGTCAGTACTGTACTATACCTTCATGGTGCAGCTAAGGTTTACCACTTTGAAACCACTCTACTTTGATCCTTAGCAATAAACCTCTTAAGCCTTTTTCATGGTGCCCATTCAATATAAAGATTGTCTAACCATTAATAAGTGACAATGCAAATCTGCTCTGAATGACGCAGCTTTCTTCAATGACATGGCTTGTGCCCAAACCCACATATGGTGTATTGGCTTAATTAGGAGAAATTGGGTATCAAACTTTGTGGAGAATGTTGCTATTTTATCCATTGTGATTGTGCAAATGGCTTGAAAAATTAATTTATTTAGCCAAAAAAATAATTTATTGATGGTTTTTTTTGATTGTTTATTGATTGATTGTTAACTTAGCACTCTGCACTGTACTATAACGAAGCAGGCTCCCGCGATTCATGCATTGCGTGTAACTATGTCACATGACATGGTTATTTAGCGATAGGACTCAGGAAACGGAGACAGGAGAACCTCCTACTGACGTCACCTGGCTTATTGGATCGGTCCCACTCTCTGCGATTGGCCAGTCGCGGCTGACTGCTCAATTACAGCATTTTCGGACTAAAAACCAAGGTTTTGTCTCCTTCCACCTCCATCCAGCAGCACCATTTTGGTTTGGAATCGCTGGAAAGAGGAGTTGAGCGTAACTGTTACACCAAAATCACTATTGCACTGTCTGATCCCTATCTGTTCCCTCCTACGTCCTGCATATTCCCTGTGTGATCACCTTCTGAACCCTAATGCAATTCACTGTGTGAGTTGTTCTGTACTGGGCACACTTTTAAGTATAGCACTGCACAGTATCTTTAGTGGTAGTTAGGGCGTCTTAGGGCAAGCAAGCCACTTTTGTTGCACCCTGTTTGCGGTGCACATAGTTTTTTTTTTTCCTAGAAGTCCTAGGCAGTTCTCACGCAGAAGTTTAAATCTATGGTGGCTTTCATGATCAGCCTTCTTTCCGGGAAAGCTCTGGCATGGGCTATCCCTCTCTGGAACAGGAACGACCCAGTCGCAGCTACTCTCACTGTGTTTCTCGCTGAATTCCAGTCCGTCTTTGAAGAACCTGTCCTGGCGTCTTCTGCTGAGATCGCACTGATGAACTTGCGTCAAGGGGAGTCATCTGTTGGTGACTTTGCGGTTGAGTACCCTGGCTTTTGAGCTAGCCTGGAATGAAAACCCGCCTTGGTCGCAAACTTTAAAAAGGGATTTTCCGGACAGATTAAATACGCACTGTCTCTCTGGCCACTCAGATTGACATCTGGTTTGCTGAGCACTCTGAGGAGCAGCATCTGGAACAACTGCAACCTGCCTGGCTCCTGTCTTCCAAAGACCATGTCAGCCACCTTCTGTGTCAGCTGCAGAGGAACTGATGCCTTTATTGTGCCAGCCCAGAGCACTTTCTTGTTTTTCTGAAAAGACATCAGCAAAGTCTTTGTATGAAACTGTGAGACCCACCAGTGGCTTGATGGACACTGAAGAGACCATGATGGACACAGAATGAGCATTTTCTAGTCCACCCACAGTATCTGGGAAATGCACGTACCTAGAGTTCTTGGGAGACACGTCCTTAGGTGAAATCAAAGTTACTCCACATTTGAATATTCCTGTTTTGCTCAGCTCTGGGGCAGGTAGCCAGATCAAGATTTCTGCCTTCTGCATGAAACTTTGTGGATGCTGCCCTGGTCTCCCAGCATCATCTCACTGTGGTCCGTCTTGAGAAGCCCCTGGTCATCTCCTCCGTCAGTGGCCAAATCCTCTCAGATCTGGTCCAGTACCACACCAAGCATCTTTTTCTGCAAGTCTGGGCATTTTTATTTGCTACCCCAGTCCACATCTTCAATGCTATTGGTTCTTCCATGGTTGAAGCGCTATGCAACTGTGCTCAACTTGCGGACGGGGGAGGTTCTTCGCTGGGGACTGGAGTGCCAGTCTCACTTTTTGCTGGTTCCTCATCCTGTGTCCATCATAGTCTCTTCAGTGTCCATCAAGCCACTGGTGGGTCTCACAGCTTCATACAAAGACTTTGTTGATGTCTTTTCAGAAAAACAAGCAGAGACCCTACCGCTAAACCCAATGCCCAATAGACTTGATGCCGGGTACGTCTCCTCCACGGGTTCGAGTGTATGACCCTATCTATTTCCGAAACTGCGGCCTATGTGAACGAGAGCTTGCAGAAGGGTTTTATATGCAAGTCTTCTTCTCCTGCCGGTGCTGGATTCTTCTTAGTGGCCAAGAAGGATGTTCCCTCCGTCCGTGCATTGATTACCATTGTCTCAATAAAGTCACAGTGAAAAAACCCTTCCCACTGCCACTGATCATGCAACTATTTGATCGTGTACGTGTTGCCAAGGTTTTCACCAAGTTGGATCTGAGGGGGGCATATAACCTCATCCACATCCGTGAAGGGTATGTATGGAAGACCACCTTTAATACTCAAGATGGGCACTTCGAATACCTTGTTTTGCCCTTTGGACTCTGTAACACACCAGAGGTGTTCCAGGAGCTTGTCAAAACATTTTCAGAGACTTACTTTATACCTGTGGACATTGAGTCCCATCGGGCACATGTATAGCAAGTCCTCAGACATCTAAGGGGCAATCGCCTATATGCCAGGCTCCAGGAGTGCCAATTTCACCAAAAGAGTCAGTCTTCCTTTTCTCAGATACATCATCTCTGACAAGGGATTAGAGATGGAACCTATGAAGCTGTCTGCAGTACTTCATCCAGTGGTACTTCCAGCTATCCAGAGATTCCTGGGCTTTACCAATTACTACCAGCATTTTATTCCACATTTCTCCTCCCTGGTATCACCCATTGTGGCGCTGAAAAGAAGAACACCAATCCTAAACTCTAGCCTCCGGCAGCTGAAGAAGCTTTCACCAAGCTGAAGACTGCCTTTGCATCTGCTTTCATTCTCATCCAGCCTGATACTGAGAAACCATTCCTGCTAGAGGTTGATGCCTCATCCGTTGGTGCTGGAGCCGTTCTCACCCAAAGGCCAAACTGTCAACTGTGGGTTCTTCTCTAAGACCTTTTCAACTGCAGAAAGGAACTACTCTCTTGGTGGTCAGGAGCTTCTGGCCAATAAACTTACTTTTGAAGAATGACTTTATCTTCTGGAGGGAGCTCATCATCCAGTCAGTATCTATACTGATCACAAAAACCTCCTGTACCTCCCGACTTCCCAGCATCTCAATCCAATACAGACTCATTGGTCCCTCTTCTTCTCCCGCTTCAACTTCCTGATACATTTCCGTCCTGTAGAGAAGAATGTTGAGGCCAATGCTCTCTCCTGCCTCAAATATCATTGGGGAAGATCCTGCTCCCCAACATATTATTCCACCTGAATGCCTGGTTCTTGCTGCTCCTGTGGATCTGCGGCAGCTTCCTCCTGGAAAGACCTGCGTCCGACCTGCTCTTAGGAAGAGGATCCTGACTTGGGGACATTGTTCTCGTGGGGCTGGGCACGCTGGATTGCAACGCTCTGTCGCCTTCATTTCCCATTTCAACTGTTGGTCAGATCTGGTCAAGGACATTCAAGATTTTCTGAAATCCTGCACTTCCTGTGCCCGTAACAAGTCGTCATGTCTCAAGCCAGCAGGTCTTCTTCTGCCATTACTGATACCCAGCTGCCTGTGGACTCTCGTGCCTATGGACTTTATCACGGACCTTCCACCTTCCTCTGGTAATACCGTCATCTAGGTGGTAACTGACAGGTTCTCCAAGATGTCCCACTTTGTTCCTCTGCCATGCGTGCCATCAGCTCCACGCCTTGCCAGCCTTTTCTTCCAGCACATCTTCCGGTTTCATGGACTTCCTCAGTACATCATCTCAGACTGTGGGGTCCAGTTTGTTTTCAAGTTCTGGCAGTCGTGTACTCAACTACAAGTAAAGCTGGATTTTTCTTCCGCATATCATCAACAGTCTAATGTACAAGTTGAGAGTCAATCAGCCTCTGGGCTGTTACCTTCGGCACTTTGTCTCCGCTCAACAGGATGATTGGTCCTCTTTGCTGCCATGGGCAGAGTTTTCCGACAATTCCTTGGAATCGGAATCTGCCGGCTCTGCTCCTTTCTTTATTATGTATGGACAACATCCCTGTCCACCTCTTCCTCTTTCAGTCCCTTGTTACCTTCGGCACTTTTTCTCCACCCGACAGGACGATCAGTCCTCTCTGCTGCCATAGGCAGAGTTTTCTTACAATTCCTGCAACAGGCTTCTCCTTGGACCTAGACCAAGGCCGACAACAAACGCAGGCTTCCTCCAATCTTCTCTCCAGGTGACACATTGGGAGACAGCCATACTTTATGTCTGGCTGAAGATCCCTAGCTACAAACTGGGTCCATTCGAGGTACTGCAATGCATCAATTCTGTGGCGTATCAACTCCGCCTTCCTCCCGCTATGCGCATCCCAAACTTATTCCATGTATCTCTCCTAAAGCCAGTCACCCTGAGCCGCTTCTCCTGGAAAAATACCTCCTCCTGATTCTGGACATGAACACCGTGAGAGATAAGATGTTCTTTCTTGTTGATTGGAAGGGGTTCTGGCCTGAGGAGAGGTTTTGGGAGCCCGAGGACAATATCTTGGACCATGACCTTTTGCAAAAATTCCTCCAATCCAAGAAGAGGGGAGGGCCGAAGGGGGTACTGTCCCAGGTACTCTTGTCACCCGTGCCCCTGTCCACTCTCCACGGCTGTCTGTCTTACCTTTTTGTGCTCCAGCGATGGCTCCGGGGGCCTAGCGCACGGCTCTGACTCCTAGGCTGTGCGAGAGTGTCGGCTTCCAAAGATTTAAAGGGGCAGCGCACCGATAATTGCCACTGGACGGCTGCCCATTCTATTACATTTCCGGACCCTTCCTGTGTCCCCTGCCGGATCTCTGTGCTTTTATGTCTTTGAGAAAGCCGTTTCCATGCGTTTAGTCTGATTTCCCATTGTGACCCCTGTTCTGTTCCTGATATCGCTTCTCCGCTTCTTGCACTGACCTTCTGCTCTGCCTCTGACGTTGAACCTGTGCTGCCTGTCCCTGACCACTTTTCTGCCTCACGACTCTGTACCTCGCTTTGGCTGCCACCACGGACAAAGTCGCGCCTGTTGAGCGACCTGGTAGTACAACACCGCAGCAAGTCCAACCCGCTTTGCAGTAGGCTCTGGTGAAAACCATTTCCCAGGACTCCACTCCCAGGTGTCTGCTTACGTCATCGTCCACAGTGGGCCAATGGGTCCACTACCCCTGAACCCTGATAGAGCTTCCACTGACCCCACATGGGTGTCCCCAGATAATTATTTGACATGGCTGGGCTCAGAGCTGTAGACTTTTTAAAGTATTTTTTTGATAAGGAGCTATTGAATTTAATTGTAGCCCAGACAAATCTCTATGCTGCACAGCATATTGCCCAAAACCCTACTTCATGCACTTTATGCACAACCCCACAGGTGGACCCCTGTCACTGCAGCAGAGATTGAGAAGTATTGGAGCATAATACTTCTTATGGGGCTTGTAAGGAAGCCATCAATCAGGAGCTACTGGATGTTCCCCGATGTTCCGCATGGCGATGAGCTTTGAAGCCATCCATACGTTTTTGCATTACACCGACAACATGCAGTGCCCACCCAGAGATGAACCCAGTTATGATCGTTTGTTTAAGGTCAGGCCCATATTAGACCATTTTAGTGCCATGTTTGCCCAGGCATATGCCCTGGCAAAACATGTGGCCATAGATGAGTCGCTGGTACATTTTAAAGGGAGACTTCGATTCCGCAAGTACATGCCCAATAAGAGGTCAAGGTATGGCCTGAAGATGTATAAGCTTTGCAAAAGTACATAAGGGTATACCTACAAGTTCAGAGTATATGAAGGCACTATAGTGCCCCAGAATGCCCTCCCTTCCTGGTATTACTGCGAAGATAGTGTGAGATTTGGTGCACCCACTGCTGGACCAGGGCTACTACCTCTACTTGGACAATTTCTACACCAGCTCTACACTATTCAAGTACCTCGCTTCCAGGCACCTTCCCTTTTAAGCGCTGCCTTGTGCCCAGTCTGTAGATTATTGCCCTAAATGGGGTATTGCCGTACATGAAGAACACACATTGTGATTTTTGGGGTGTTTGTCTCCCGTGGCAAGAGCTGGGCATAATATGACATAATGGATTTTTTTTACTATGCACTTTCCATTATGCATTTTATTTGGGGTCCACCTGTGGGGTTAAAATGCTTGGATTAATCCATGGAGAGCTGTAGTTTTCCAAAATAAGATCAGTTATTAGGGGTTTCTACAAAAAAAAAAATGTTTGGTATGACTTTTTGTCTAAAAAGTAGATCATTTGAAACTTAGGAAAAATTTTAATAAAAATATAACTTTTCATCATTAACTGATCAGAGAAATTATACTACTTACAAACTACAATGTCTCACGAGAAAGCAATCTCAAAATCACAGGGTTATGTTGAAGTGTTGAAAAGTTATTACCTCAAAAAGAGACACTGGTCAAATGTTTTAAAAAAGGACCAAGTCTCAATGTATAAACCGATACGTCCTGAAGAGGTTTAAGTGACTTTGAAAGGCCTGAAAAATAGAAAAACCCAACGTATGTAAAACAACTTTTATGAAGTTGTTAACCCTTTAAGTGTTTAATAGGGGTTACAACAAAATGCAGGTTAAAAATTTTGTAATTTTTTGGGCAAATTAATTTATTTTACAAGCAATCTACATATTGACAATAGATAGAATAGCAAAATACCGCATTTTTTCGACTATAAGACACCCTTTTTAGCAAGAAAAAATCTTGCCAAAAAGTTCCTGCGTCTTATAGACCGAAGGTCAGGAGGATTCCACACTGCCAGACCTTCCTGACCACTGTAATGGAGATCGGGTGATTCCCTGATATAGAGCTTCACCCGATCTCCCATAGAGGAGCCTCCGTACTGCTCTCTCCCTCTGCCTACAGCTACAGGACCTGCGGTGATGTCAGAATCATGTGACTAATCACATGCTTCTTACATCACCACAGGACCTGATACTGGGAGAATGGGGACATGCTGTGCTGCGACAGAGTAAGAAGAGGGGCAAGGGGGGGGGGGGGTGTGTGTGTGTGTGTGTGGTGGGAGGATCTGTGTGTATAGCTGTGCTGTGTGTGTAACTGTATGGATGGTGCAGAGCTGTGTGTGCGTAACTGTATGGATGATGCAGAGCTGCAAGTGCGTAAATGTATGGATGGTGCAGATCTGCGTGTGCGTAACTGTATGGATGACATTTATACATGATATGAATTTCATTAAAAGCTAGCCTTATATATGCTTATATAAAATGTATATACATAAATGGTAAAAACATATACAAATATATATGCATACAGACATGTTACAAAGTAAGCGTATACATAAGACCTTTTGCCCTAGGGTTTTCAGTTATTTCAATATGTAGAAATTCATATACAGATGTATATAGTATATAGTAAAATTGATTAATGAATCAATGAAAAAGTAAATCCTTGGTCTAGTAGTGATAAATAAATAACAAACAACAGATACATATATAAGTAATTAAAATGACAATGCTGTATTGGCTAGAGAATGAACAAATGAGTCACTGTATCTGATGATGTAGGGTGGCTAGCCTGTTGTTAGTTGCTGCTTTCTTTATCTAATGTTTTGGCGCCTGACCACCAGGAAGTGTTTTTTCCCTCTCTTTATTTGTCAGTGTATGATGAGACTTTCTGAGTCTTCATTTAATCCATATGGTTTCAATGTATTTAATCTGAAAATCCAGTAGACCTCCCCGTTGCATGTTTCATATCTATTGTGTGTGTTCTCAATGATATGGTTGATGGGCGTAATCAGGGGCGTTGCTAGGGTGGAAAAAGATCCGGGGCACGGGCCCCAATGCATATGTATCAGACTTTTATTAATGCCCACAACCTATACACGACACATACAGATACAGAAAACACAAGAGAAATCCCTACCTGTTACATCCAGTGTCAGGAGGTGAAGTGTAGTTGTCCTCTATCTTCTCAGTTAGGCCCAGCATCACCACGTCTCCTCTTCAGCCACGAGTCCTCCCTGTGGAGTTCACCACACAGACATCTTATGTTCTTTATTATCCCCATCATCTTGGTCCCCTAGCAGGGTTATCCTGCTGCTACCCCTAACAATCTGCCTCCTGTACTGTAAGGCCCCTTTCGCAGGCCAGGACTGCTTGACTGGGGAGTTGGAAGGGTGACAGCTCTTCACCCCTCCCCTCTTCATAAGAAGTCCTGCAGCTGGGCCATTCCGTATGCTAGCTGCTGTCTGTACAGATAGCATATGGACGACCATGTGAAAGGGACCCTAATAAAGATACACAGAAAGTCCTCCTGAAAATACTGTTAATACAAAAATAATAAATGCTTCCTAACATAACATATTAAAACCTATATTACCTATAAATCATATATAAACAGATATATATAAACATACATACAATCTGGTTTTATAATAAAGCCCCATAATTTACATTACACCTCCTCATTGTGCCACCCACCTAATAATGTTCCCTAATCGTGAACTAACAAGTAAGAATGCAATCTACACTTAATTACTGTGGCCCCCCACTAATAAGCTCTCAATGTGACCCTAAACTAAATAATGCCGAGCCTAATCGTGCCAACATAAAGAATCAACTCACCTAATAGTTGTCGCAGCCCCTAATGCCCCCCCACAGTCCCACTGAGAAGTCCCCTACAGCCCCAGTAATGTCCCCCAAAACCCCCAATGTCCCCCACAGCCACACTGAAAAGTCCCCTACAGCCCCAGCAAAATCCCCCACAGCCCCCCAATGTTGTCACAGCCCCCAATGTCCCCCACAGCCACACTGAAAAGTCCCCTATAGCCCCAGTAATATCCCCCACAGCCACACTAAAAAAAGTCCCCTAGAGCCCCAGTAATATCCCCTACAGCCCCCCCAATGTTGTCACAGCCCCACCTAGAAGTCCCCTACAGCCCCGCCCAATTGAGCACAGCCCCACCTAGAAGTCCCCTACAGCCCCAGTAATGTCCCTCACAGCCCCCCAACATCCTCAACGCCCCACTAAGAAATCCCCCACAGCCCCCAGTAATGGTCTCCAACAGCCCCCCTCAATGTCTTCACAGCCCCCAGTAATGTCCCCTAGAGTCCCCTGTAGTAATGCCCCCCACAGCTCCCTTCAATGTCTTTATAGCCCCCTGTAATGTCTTCTACTGCACACCCCCAATGTCTTTACTGCTCCAAGTAATGTGCCCATTGCAAATGTGAATATATGTATTTGCCCCTACAGGTGAATATCCCATTAGGCCCTAATCATTAAAAAGGTGAAAATTTTCCTATAATTTGTCACTTTACCCCTAATTTATGTAAGCCACAAGGGATAATATATTAAATAACCCCAAAAAAGGTGTAAAACTCTTTCTACCGAGTGTAGAAGTACCCCACATGTGCATATAAAACTGCTTTATGGGCGCACAGTAGGGAAAGAGGGATGTTTGTCTTTTAGAGGCCAAATTTGCAAGAAATCCTTCACATGTGTCAGGATACATTTGGAGAGCCGTAGTGGCTACCAAAACAGAGGAAACCCGAAAAGTGACCATAATTGTTGATGTACCCCCCTTGGGGATATAGCAAGGTGTATATGTGGGTGTAGTGTAATACACGTGGTGAAATGAGCATTTGAAATACAGGTGGTTTCCAATATGATGTGCAATGGAGTCCAAGATGGAATCAATTATTTCTGGAAAGTTCAGTGCCCGTATGTGGCGCCCTTATGAAATATGCAGGGGTTATAGGGAGAGCAACGGGACATAACAGTTGTTACAATTATTCATTTTACCAAAATTTAATTCACAATCGGTTGGGCGCGAATTGTGAATGTCTAGTGTAAGGAGGTAGTTATATCAAGGGACCAACAACTTTTGTCACTTGGAGTTGGTCGCAGTCTCTTAGTAGTATGTAGTGTCCATCCTAACTTCTCTTTGGAACAGACTCTTTATTGAGTCCTACAATAGAAGCAGCAGAATACCGGGAAAATGCGTCTGGTCCGCAAAACACAGGAACATCTAAACCAGAGGTACTGGGGCCCCGTCCTTCTTGTCCCATATTAGTTTCCTAATATCTCCTCTTGAAAACGGAGAACTGATAGACAGGACATGCACATAAGAGCTCGTAAGAGTTGTACAGCGTGCACGGCCAGCACTTTTGTACCATATCTTCGTTTTTCGTAGGGAATTATCGCGCAAGTGTTGCTCTTATTCACCCTAGCAATTCCCATTGGACGAATATTGCTGCTTTTGGCTGGACCAAATCGACCAGGCAATAGCGGCAAATGGACAGGGGGGGCAACAAACCCCTCTGGACCGCCAGGCAAAAAATGGTGGCTGTCAGAACAGCCGCCACCCTGCCCCGATCACCGTGTCTACAGACATGGTGACCGGTATTACTGACGTCATAAGTAAATTCGCTGCTATTGGCTCATCTGAATTGATGAGCCAATAGCAGCAATAATAACTGGGGGGGTGTGTGGGGGGGAAGTAACCCTTCGGTCCATGGGGCAGGATGGAGGCTGTCGGAAACAGCCGTCTTACCCCGATCAGTGTTGGAAAGTCACTACCGCGCCGCACGTTCTTCTAACAACGCTCGTTGGGAATAGGCTATACAATATTTATTTATTATTTAAGCATTTAGACAAATAGGGCTTATTTTTTGCGAGACGAGATGCACTGTAAAAAACTTAATTTTAGTGGGTTTTTAGCTTATTGAAGCATTTTATTAACTTTTTACGTGTGGAGGAAAATAAAATCATCAATTCTTCTTTGGATTTTTAGCATTTTTTGGGGGGGGGTGTTCACTGTGCATAACAATAATATACTTATCTTTACTACGGATCCACTACAATTACGTGTGTACCTCATTTATATAATTTTATTTTTATTTGTCCAATTTTATTGAGGAAAACTAGAATAGAAAAAATTGCATTTGTTTTAGTATTGCCATTTTTATAGCGGCATAATATAGTATTTTTTGGTTTACGGAGCTGGTTGTAAGCTTATTTTTGCGTGACAAGTTGCTCTTTTTATTGGTATCTTTTGGTGCTTGTAACTTTTTCGGATCACTTTTTAGAACATTTTTGTAAAGCAATTTGATAAAAAGTTTTAATTTTGGCAAGTTTTTGGGGTTTTTTTTTACCACGTTCACCGAGCGGGGTCCAATTATGATTAGGATTTATTGTACAGATGGTTACGGACGCATCGATACCAAATAAGTGGGGTTTTTTGTGATTTAGTGTTTTTTATACTTTATTACTTGTGTAAGGGAAATGTGGTGTTGGGGGACTTTCACTTTCTTTATTATTTATTTTTATTGTAAAAAACCTTTATTTATTTATTTTTACTTTTTTTACTGTTACTGACATCTAGCTTGAACAAGTGATCTTCTGATCACTGTGTTCAAGCTTTTTACAGGTTACACAGTGCAATACAGATGTATTGCACTGTGTAATGTAAGACACTGAGCATGCTGCGCATGCCCAGTGTCTTACAGCCGGGTCCTGCCAGAGGCATGGACCCGGTTCCGGAGGGAGATCTCGCAGCCCCGGGCACCGGCAGTCCCGGGGCTGCAATCGGAGCAGCGAACCCCCCGGTAAGCGCCGCGGGGGGTCCGATTCACTTTTAACTAACTTTAAATGCCTCTAACACGCCGCGGTCAGCGCGACCGCGGCGTGTTGGGGTTAACAACCGCGATCGGAGAAATACTCCGATCGCGGGTGTTAGAGGCGGGTGTCAGCTATAATATATAGCCGACACCCGCAGCTTGACGTAATAGTACTGCCATTTGGGGAACGCACCTCCCGCGATGCCAGTACTATTACGTCAAATGTCGGGAAGGGGTTAAAGAAAAGGGCTACGTCTCCACATCTTAAAAAGGGCATACCTGAGCAATGTCCCAAAAGGACTGTCTGACCGCAAAGATAAACCTCCAAGAGCATCAGAGGGGTATCGCGATGCCATTAAACTTTATTACACAATACAATCAACATAAAAGAATACGAGAATATTAGGTAACATTGGCCCATACTGAGAGCAGATAAGGTCCGACAAAAAAAATTATCCCAAGAAATCCAATACTAAGTCACATTTAGGAAAGCTGCCACCCTGAAAAATATCTTAGCCCCCAGCCAAATCAGGGAACTAAAACACCATGCCAAAACTGAGAATAAGCCCATTAACAAAAATGTGACCAGCAATTATGGCTATGTTGTCATAATATCAACCATAAGGCACCTCTTTTCAATCCAATGTAACACACTGTCTGTGATAGACTTTTAATATCCACAACTCCTGATTTGCCAAACAAGCTATTAATATATGAATATACCTTGTGGAGTGCCCATGCGGACAACAATATGTTGGACGCACCACACAGACACTACACGAAAGTATCAACGGCTACAGACGCAATATAAAAAACAGATACCCCTCACATGGTCTATCAAAACATTTCCTTATCAGACACTAAAAATGAAAAACCATCAAGATTACGCCCAGGGGCGTCGCTAGGGGTCAAGAGATCCGGGGGTGCCCCGGATCTTTGACCTGGCCCCAAATGTCCCGGGCAATTTTCTTCACTCTCATCGCTATCTATGTCCTCAGGACGTAGATAGCGATGAGTAGTGAAGAGCGGATGAACGGAGCCGATGGCACTGATGAACACTGTAGTGGTGAAGGAGCCGCCGGCTCCGTTCTCCACTACAGGGAGCAGGAGACGCAGTCACACAGCGTCTCCTGCTTCAAGCAGCTGACTACAGCTGCCGGGAGCATGAGACGCCGGGTGATGACGTCACCGCACCTCATCGCTGCAGTAAAAGTTGAGAAGCCGGAAGTGAGACTGAGGTGAGAATAAGTGTTTTTTTTTTTTTTAATTATCCAAGGGGGAGGGGGCACATTTAGGGGACTCATTACAGATGGCTATGGGAAACATAACATTACAGCGGGCTTTGTTGGATATTACTGGGGGCTGTGGAGACATTACTGGGTCTGTGGGGAATATACAGGGGGTTGTTTTTGCTTATATAAAATGTATATACATAAATGGTAAAAACATATACAAATATATATGGCATACAGACATGTTACAAAGTAAGCGTATACATAAGACCTTTTGCCCTAGGGTTTCAGTTATTTCAATATGTAGAAATTCATATACAGATGTATATAGTATATAGTAAAATTGATTAATGAATCAATGAAAAAGTAAATCCTTGGTCTAGTAGTGATAAATATAAACAAACAACAGATACATATATAAGTAATTAAAATGACAATGCTGTATTGGCTAGAGAATGAACAAAGAGTCACTGTATCTGATGATGTAGGGTGGCTAGCCTGTTGTTAGTTGCTGCTTTCTTATCTAATGTTTTGGCGCCTGACCACCAGGAAGTGTTTTTTCCCTCTTTTATTTGTCAGTGTATGATGAGACTTTCTGAGTCTTCATTTAATCCATATGGTTTCAATGTATTTAATCCTGAAAATCCAGTAGACCTCCCCGTTGCATGTTTCATATCTATTGTGTGTGTTCTCAATGATATGGTTGATGGCGTAATCAGGGGGTTGCTAGGGTGGAAAAAGATCCGGGGCACGGGCCCAATGCATATGTATCAGACTTTATTAATGCCCACAACCTATACACGGCCACACTACAGATACAGAAAACACAAGAGAAATCCCTACCTGTTACATCCAGTGTCAGGAGGTGAAGTGTAGTTGTCCTCTATCTTCTCAGTTAGGCCAGCATCACCACGTTCTCTCTTCAGCCACGAGTCCTCCCTGTGGAGTTCACCACACAGACATCTTTATTCTTTATTATCCCCATCATCTTGGTCCCTAGCAGGGTTATCCTGCTGCTACCCCTAACAATCTGCCTCCGTTACTGTAAGGCCCCTTTCGCAGGCCAGGACTGCTTGACTGGGAGTTGGAAGGGTGACAGCTCTTCACCCCTCCCTCTTCATAAGAAGTCCTGCAGCTGGGCCATTCCGTATGCTAGCTGCTGTCTGTACAGATAGCCAATGGACGGCATGTGAAAGGGACCCTAATAAAGATACACACAGAAAGTCCTCCTGAAAATACTGTTAATACAAAAATAATAAATGCTTCCTAACATAACATATTAAAACCTATATTACCTATAAATCATATATAAACCAGATATATATAAACATAACAATCTGTGTTTAATAAAAGCCCCATAATTTACATTACACCCCTCATTGTGACCCACCTAATAATGTTCCCTAATCGTGAACTAACAAGTAAGAATGCAATCTACACTTAATTACTGTGGCCCCCCACTAATAAAGCTCTCAATGTGACCCTAAACTAAATAATGCCGAGCCTAATCGTGCCAACATAAGAATCAACTCACCTAATAGTTGTCGCAGCCCCTAATGCCCCCCCACAGTCCCACTGAGAAGTCCCTACACGCCCCAGTAATGTCCCCCAAAACCCCCAATGTCCCCCACAGCCACATTGAAAAGTCCCCTACAGCCCCAGCAAAATCCCCCACAGCCCCCCAATATTGTCACAGCCCCCAATGTCCCCACAGCCACACTGAAAAGTCCCCTATAGCCCCAGTAATATCCCCCCACACTCAAAAAAGTCCCTACAGCCCCAGTAATATCCCCTACAGCCCCCCAATGTTGTCACAGCCCCACCTAGAAGTCCCCTACAGCCCCAGTAATATCCCCTACAGCCCCCCAATGTTGTCACAGCCCCATCTAGAAGTCCCCTACAGCCCCAGTAATGTCCCACAGCCCCCCAACATCTCAACGCCCACTAAGAAATCCCCCACAGCCCCCAGTAATGGTCTCCAACAGCCCCCTCAATGTCTTCACACCCCAGTAATGTCCCTAGAGTCCCCTGTAGTAATGCCCCCACAGCTCCCTCCAATGTCTTATAGCCCCCTGTAATGTCTTCTACTGCACACCCCAATGTCTTACATGCTCCAAGTAATGTGCCCACAACCCCCTGTTATATTCCCCACAGACCCAGTAATGTCTCCACAGCCCCCAGTAATATCAACAAAGCCCGCTGTAATGTTTATGTTTTCCCATAGCAACTGTAATGAGTCCCCTAAATGTGCCCCTCCCCCTTGGATAATTAAAAAAAAAAAACACTTATTCTCACCTCAGTCTCACTTCCGGCTTCTCAACTTTACTGCAGCGATGAGGCGCCGGTGACGTATCCACCCGGCGTCTCATGCTCCCGGCGGCTGTAGTCAGCTGCTTGAAGCAGGAGACGCTGTGTGAACTGCATCTCCTGCTCCCTGTAGTGGAGAACGGACGCGGCGGCTCCTTCACCACTACAGTGCTCATTAGTGCCGTCGGCTCGTTCATCCGCTCTTCACTCCTCATCGCTATCTACGTCCTGAGGACATAGATAGCGATGATAGTGAGGAAAATTGCCTGGGACATTTGGGGCACAGGTCAAAGGATCCGGGGCACGGGCCCCGGATCTCTTGACCTAGCGACGCCCCTGGGCGTAATCTTGATGAGTTTTTCATTTTTAGTGTCTGATAAGGAATGTTTTGATAGACCATGTGAGGGGTATCTGTTTTTTATATTGCGTCTGTAGCCGTTGATGCTTTCGTGTAGTGTCTGTGTGGTGCGTCCAACATATTGTTGTCCGCATGGGCACTCCAGAAGGTATATTCATATATTAAGTAGCTTGTTTGGCAAATCATGGAGTTGTGGATATTAAAAGTCTATCAGACAAGTGTGTTATTGGATTGAAAAGATGTTGCCTTATGGTTGATATTATGACAACATAGCCATAATTGTGGTCACATTTTTGTTAATGGGCTTATTCTCAGTTTTGGCATGTGGTTTAGTTCCCTGATTTGGCTGGGGGCTAAGATATTTTTCAGGGTGGCAGCTTTCCTAAATGTGACTTTAGTATTGGATTTCTTTGGATAATTTTTTTTTGTCGGACCTATTTGCTCTCAGTATGGGCCAATGTTACCTAATATATCTCGTATTCTTTTATGTTGATTGTATTGTGTAAAAAGTTTAATGGCATCGCAGATACCCCTTCTGATGCTCTTGGAGGTTTATCTTTGCGGATCAGACAGTCCTTTTGGGAAATTGCTCAGGTATGCCCTTTAAGATGTGGAGACGGTATAGCCCTTTTCTTTAACCCTCCCGACATTTGACGTAATAGTAATGCATCGCGGGAGGTGGTTCCGCAAAATGCAGTACTATTACGTCAAGCTGCGGGTGTCGGTGATATATTATAGCTGACACCCGCCCTCTAACACCCGCGATCGGAGATTTCTCCGATCGCGGGTTTGTAACCCCTAACACGCGCGGTCGCGCTGACCGCGGCATGTTAGAGGCATTTAAAGTTACCTGAAGTTGAATCGGACCCCCCCGCGGCGCTTACCGGGGGGTCCGCTGCTCCGATTGCAGCCCCGGGACTGCCGTGTGCCCGGGGCTGCGAGATTCCCTCCGGAAGCCGGGTCCATGCCTCCTGGCAGGACCCGGCTGTAAGACACTGGGCATGCGCAGATGCTCGTGTCTTACATTACACAGTGCAATACATCTGTATTGCACTGTGTAACCTGTAAAAAGCTTGAACAGTGATCAGAGATCACTTGTTCAAGCTTAGATGTCAGTAACAGTAAAAAAAAAGTAAAAATAAATAAATAAAGGTTTTTTACAATAAAAATAAATAATAAAAGAAAGTGAAAGTCCCCCCCAAACACCACATTTCCCTTTACACAAGTAATAAAGTAAAAAAACACTAAATAACGAAAAAACCCCACTTATTTGGTATCGATGCGTCCGTTAACCATCTGTACAATAAATCCTAATCATAATTGGACCCGCTCGGTGAACGTGGTAAAAAAAAACCCCAAAAAACTGCCAAAATTAAAACTTTTTATCAAATTGCTTTACAAAAATGTTCTAAAAGTGATCCGAAAAAGTTACAAGCACCAAAATGATACCAATAAAAAGAGCAACTTGTCACGCAAAAAATAAGCTTACAACAGCTCCGTTAACCAAAAAAATACTATAATATGCCGCTATAAAAATGGCAATACTAAAACAATGCAATTTTTTCTATTTAGTTTTCTTCAATAAAATGGACAAATAAAAATAAAATTATATAAATGAGGTATCACCGTAATTGTAGTGATCCGTAGAATAAAGATAATATATTATGTTATGCTACAGTGAACACCCCCCCCCAAAAAATGCTTAAAAATCCAAAAGAAGAATTGATGATTTTATTTCCTCCACACGTAAAAAGTTAATAAAATTGCTTCAATAAGCTAAAAACCCACTAAAATTAGTTTTTTTACAGTGCATATCGTCGCGCAAAAAATAAGCCCTTATTGTCTAATTGCTTTAAATAATCAACATAATATTGTATAGCCTATAGCCAACGAGCGTTGTTATAGAACGGTGCGGCGGGTAGTGACTTTCCAACACCGGTCAGGGTAAGACGGCAGCTGTTCCTGACAGCCATCCATCCTGCCCCATGGACCAGAAGGGTTACGTCCCCCCCACACACCCCCAGTTTATTATTGCTGCTATTGGCTCATCAATTCAGATGAGCCAATAGCAGCGAATTTACTTATGACGTCAGTAATACCGGTCACCATGTCTGTAGACACGGTGATCGGGGTAGGGTGGCGGCTGTTCCTGACAGCCACCAATTTTGCCTTGCGGTCCAGAGGGGTTTTGTTGCCCCCCTCTGTCCATGTTTGCCGCTATTGGCTGGTCGATTTGGTCCAGCCAAAAGCAGCAATATTCGTCACAATGGGCATCGCTAGGGTGAATAAGAGCAACACTTGGCGATAATTTCCCTACGAAAAACGAAGATATGGTACAAAAGTGCTGGCCGTGCACATTGTACAGATGATGCTGTACAACTCTTACGAGCTGTTCCAATGTGCAGGTCCTGCCGTATCATTTCTCCGTTTTCAAGAGGAAGATATTAGGAAACTAATATTGGGACAAGAAGGACGGGGCCCCAGTACCTCTGGTTTAGATGTTCCTGTGTTTTGCTAGGACAGCATTTTCCCGGTGAATTCTGCTGCTTCTAAAGATAAGACTCAATAAAGAGTCTGTTCCAAAAGAGAAGTTAGGATGGACACTACATACTAAGGATGGACACCATATACTAAGGATGGACACTATATACTAAGGATGGACACTACATACTACTAAGAGACCTGCGACAACTCCAGAGTGACAAAAGTTTAGTTGGTCCCTTGATATATACTACCTCCTTATACACTAGACATTCACAATTCACGCCCAACCTATTGTGAATTAATTTCGGTAAAATGAATAATTGTAACAACTGTTATGTCCCGTTGCTCCCTATACCCCTCCATTATTTCATAAGGGGCGCCACATAACGGGCACTGAACTTTCCAGAAATAATTGAAATTTCCATCTTGGACTGCATTGCACATCATATTTGGAAACCACCTGTATGTTCAAAATGCTCATTTCACCACGTGTATTACACTACACCACATATTACACCTTGCTATATTCCCCCAAGGGGTGTACATTCAACAATTAGGGTCACTTTTCGGGTTTTCCTCTGCTTTGGTACCACTACGTCTCTCCAAATGTATCCTGACACATGTGAAGGATTTCTTGCAAATTTGGCCTCTAAAAGACAAACACCCCTCTTTTCCTCTACTGTGCGCCCATAAAGCATTTTATATGCACATGTGGGGTACTTCTACACTCGGGAGAAATAGTTTTACACCTTTTTTGGGGTTATTTAATATATTATCCCTTGTGGCTTACATAAATTAGGGGTAAAGTGACATTTATAGGAAAATTTTCACCTTTTTAATGATTCGGGCCTAATTGGATCATTCACCTGTAGGGGCAAATACATATATTACACATTGCAAAATTCTCTAAGGGGTGTGCATTCAAAGATTAGGGTCACTTTTCGGATTCTTATCTGTTTTATACCACTAGGGTTCTCCAAATGCATGTCAAACATTTCTGTCAAATTTGGCTTCTAAAAGGCAAACATTCCCCTTTCCTTTTACTGTGCGCCCATACAACATTTTATATACACATGTGGGGTACTTCTACACTTTAGAGAAATAGGTTTACACATTTTGGGGGGTTATTACATTTTTTTATCCCTTGTGGCTATATAAAATTAGGAGTAAAATGACCTTTATAAGAAAATGTTCACCTTTTATCTATTTAAGTCCTAATTAAATCAAACACCTTTACGGACAAATACACATATTACACCTTGCTAAATTCTCTAAGGGGTGTACTTTCCAAAATGGTGATACTTGTTGGGGTTCCCCTCTGTTTTGGTACCACTACGGCTCTCTAAATGCATCCTGACACATGTAAAGGATGTCTGTCAAATTTGGCTTCTAAAAGGCCAACGCCCCTCTTTCCCTTCTGAGCTTCACTGCGTACTCATACAACATTTTATTTGCATGTGTGGGGCAATTTTATACTCGGGAGAAATGCTAGTACACATTTTTTGGGGTTGTTTCATCTTTAATGCCTTATGGGTTACAAAAATTAGCCGTAAAAGTGACTTTTTGGGGAAAATGTTCACCTTTTTCCTTTTAGGGACCTAATTAAAGCAAACACCTGTAGGGGAAAATACACATATTACACCTTGCTGAATTCTCCAAAGGGTGCACTTTCCAAAATGGTGACACTTGTTGGGGTTCCCCTCTGTTTTGGTACCACTAGGGCTCTCCAAATGTATCCTGACACATGTAAAGGATGATTGTCAAATCTGGCTTCTAAAAGGCCAAAGCCCCTCTTTCCCTTCTGAGCCCTACTGTGCACCCATACAACACTTTACATGCAAAAGTGGTGCAGTTCTGTGCTTAGGAGAAATAGTTTTACACATTTATGGGGGTTGTTTAATCTTTTATCCCTTGTGGCTAACAAAAATTTGGGGTAAAAGTGACTTTTGTTAGAAAATTTTCACCTTTTTTCCCTTTTGGGGCCTAATTGAATCAAACACCTGTTGGGGAAAATACACAAATTACACGTTGCTAAACTCTCCTAGGGGTGTACTTTCCAAAATGGTGTCTCATGTTGGGGCTTTCCTCTGTTTTGGTACCATTACGGCTCTCCAAATGCATCCTGACACATGAAAACTTTTTCAGCCATATTTGCCCTGCAAAAACGAAACAACGCTCTTTCCCTTCCAGGTGCCCCCCTGTGCCCGTACAGCATGGTACAGTGACAAAATGGGTATTGGCATACTCAGGAGGAATTGCCCTCAACATTGTAAAATGCATTTTTCTTTTTAACCCATTGTGAAGGTGCAAATTTTAGTGTTCAATGAATCTATAGTAAGATAAAATTACATTTCTCTAATTTCACTTTCATTTATCTTTCACCCTCATGAAACGCTCAAAGGGTTAACAAAATTCCCAAAGGTTGTTTTGAATATTTTGAGGGGTGTAGTTTCTAAAATGGTGTCATTTGTGGGGGTTTTCTGTCATGTGGGCCTTATAAAGTCACTTCTAACTAAATTGACCCTCCAAAAGTAGGTTTTGATGATTTTCGTGAAAATCTGAAAAATTGCACCTAAAGTTATAAGCCTCCTAACATCCTAAATAAAGGAAAAGAGGTTTGAAAAATGATGCCAAGTTAAAGCAGACATGTGGAAAATATTAGTTATAAAGTTATTTTAGTGATATGACCAACTTTCCAAAAAGTAGAAAATTTTGAATTTGGAAAACATTGTTTTTTTCAAAATTTTTGCCAAATTTCCATTTATTTCATAAATAAATACTAAATATATTGATTAAATTTCTCAACCAGCATGAAGTACAATGTGTCACGAAAAAACAATCTCAAAATCAACTGGATATGTTAAAGCGTTCCAAAGTTATAACCACTTAAAAAGACACATGTCAGATTTTAAAAAATGGGCCGTGTCAGGAAGGTGAAAAGTGGCTTCAGCGTTAAAGGGTTAAAGAGTTTTTGTGGCATTCCTGCTTTGGCATTAAATGTGGAATTGTCCATACAGTTTTTGTGTACTCTCCTGTACTGGCTGAAAGGGACATTATCTTTCCATTTCTGGTAAACTGTTATTGGCTGTAGCTGGTATTCGTCACAGGTGCCCCTGCAACCCATATCTCAGATCGCAGGCACACCCATGAGCCTCCGTATTCCCCTCTGTGCCTTCTGCCTCACTCACCTTTCCGGGTTCCAGTGCCATCTCCCATAACTTGATGTGCGCATCCTAGCACCGGCTCTGTAAAATTTAAAGGGTTAGTGTTCCGCTAACTGGTACTTGCCAACCACTGACCTGTTAAATTGCCAGCCTCTTCCTATGACCCCTGCCGGATCGTTGTGCCTTTTGACTTTGAGAAAGCTTTGTTCCTGGTGCCCTGTCCTCATGTTCTGAATTCCCATTGTGACACCGGCTCCATTCATGACTACGCTCCTTTGCTGCCTGCTCTGACCTTCCGCTTCACCCCTGACTCTAAACCTGTGATGCCCGTCCTGACCTCCTGCCTGTCCCCGACTACTATTCTGCCTTGGCCGCCACCGTGGACAAAGTCGCGCCTGTGAAGTGCAGAGGGTTCATTCACTGTGCCAATAAAATAATGCATTATCTTTATTCCATGAATCATTATGATTACAGCAATACTTCATTTATATATTTTTTATATTTGTCCAGTTTTACTGAAGAAATCACATTTGTTTTAGCATTGCTATTTTTCAGAGGTGTAAATAGTATTTTTTGATTTGACAAAGTTGGTTAATGACTAGTTGCTTTCTTCAGGGGTACTAATTTTGTGCCCATAAGTTTTTTTTAACACATTTTAGAACATTTTTCTGTGAAGGGATTTGCTGAAAAATTTTAATTTGTTAATATACGGTTTCAGATTTTTTGCACATATGTGTGATTTTTGTGATTTTTGGAAACTACACCCCACTTTAGAAAAACACCCCATAAATCTGCAGGTTGTCTCAAGTACGGCAATACTCCACGTGTGGCAATAATCGACAGGCCGGGTATACAGCAGGGCTGTGAAGGGAAGGAGCAAAATTTAGCTTTTTGAGCTCCGTCTTTACAAGATTGGATTTGGAGTGCCATGCCGTGTTCCCAGGGCCCTAGAGGTTCCAGTACAATAGAAACCCCTTAGAAGTGGCACCACTTTGGAAACTACACCCTCAAATAATTTATATGGGGTTGTGGTTCGCATTGTAACCCTCAACATGCTGGTCAAAATATGATACAAAGTGAATGGTGCAGAGAAAAATTGCTTTGCAATTTATCGAATATGCCATTGTAGTGCCAAATGTATTTTGCCCAACTCATGCCACTGGGGACAAACACATCAAAAAATCATGATGCATGTTTTCCTGGGTACGGCAATAACCCATATTGGGAAATAATCTACAGACTGGGCACATGGCAGTGCTCAAAAGGGAAGGTGTGTCTTGTGGCATGATGTATAAGCTGTGCATAGTACATCAGGATAAAATCTACATCTAAAGGTCCAAGATTGTGTGATGAATACGGAAGCACTCATTCATACATAGTCTGGGCATTTTTCAAAATGGTAAATGGTGTCCGTCCAATTGCCCTACACAAATGTGTAGTGCTGGTATAGAAATTGTCCAGGTAGAGGTGGTAGCCCTGATCTAGCAGTGGGTGCACCAAATCCAACACTATCATCACAGTAATACCCAGGAAGGGGGGCATTCTGGGGGCACTATAGTGGAGTCCTTCCCTCCATATACCCTAAACTTGTAGGTATACCCTGATGTACTTTCGCACAGCTTGTACATCTTCACGCAGAATTGAATCTTCCTTTAAAATGTCTTAATGTCCATTTAAAAAGGACTCGTCTTTGGCCACATGTTTCTTTGGGGTATATGCCTGGGCAAACTTGGCACTAAAATAGTCTAATATGGGCTTGACCTTAAACAAATGATCATAGTGTGTGTTGTCAGTGTAATGCCAAAACTTATGGATGGCTTCAAAGTGCATCCTAGTCATCGCCATGAGGAACATCGGGGTGTGGTACAGAATGTCTGTGCTCAGTAGTCCCTGATTGATGGCTTCCTCACAAGCTTCATAAGTGGGGTTGGGCATAAAATGAAGTGGAGTTTTGGGCAATATATAGATTTGTCTGGCGTACAATTAAATTCAATAGCTCCTCTTAAAAAAATACTTTAAAAAGTCCACAGCTCTGAGCCCTGCCATGTCGAATTTAATTTCAGGTTGGCCCGAAAAAGTCAGAGACTTGAGGCATATAATTATCTGCTGCTACCCTTGTGGGGTCAGTGGATGCCCCAGACAATTCTCCCTTAGAAGTCCCAGGCATTTCTCCCTTAGCATAACAAATATACACTCACCGGCCACTTTATTAGGTACACCTGTCCAACTGCTCGTTAACACTTAATTTCTAATCAGCCAATCACATGGCGGCAATTCAGTGCATTTAGGTATGTAGACATGGTCAAGACAATCTTCTGTAGTTCAAACCGAGCATCAGTATGGGGAAGAAAGGGGATTTGAGTGCCTTTAACAAGGTATATTCATATATTAGTAGCTTGTTTGGCAAATCATGGAGTGTGGATATTAAAAGTCTATCAGACAAGTGTGTTACATTGGATTGAAAAGAGGGTGCCTTATGGTTGATATTATGACAACATAGCCATAATTGCTGGTCACATTTTTGTTAATGGGCTTATTCTCAGTTTTGGCATGTGTTTTAGTTCCCTGATTTGGCTGGGGGCTAAGATATTTTTCAGGGTGGCAGCTTTCCTAAATGTGACTTAGTATTGGATTTCTTGGGATAATTTTTTTTTGTCGGACCTATCTGCTCTCAGTATGGGCCAATGTTTACCTAATATATCTGTATCTTTATGTTGATTGTATTGTGTAATAAGTTTAATGGCATCGCAGATACCCTTCTGATGCTCTTGGAGGTTTATCTTTGCGATCAGACAGTCCTTTGGGAATTGCTCAGGTATGCCCTTTTAAGAGTGGAGACGGTATAGCCCTTTTCTTTAACCCTTCCGACATTTGACGTAATAGTACTGCATCGCGGGAGGTGCGTTCCCGCAAAATGCAGTACTATTACGTCAAGCTGCGGGTGTCGGCAATATTATAGCTGACACCGCCTCTAACACCCGGATCGGAGAGTTATGTGAGGGTGTTAACCCCTAACACGCCGCGGTCGCGCTGACCGCGGCATGTTAGAGGCATTTAAAGTACTGAAGTTGAATCGGACCCCCCCGCGGCGTACCGGGGGGTCCGCTGCTCCGATTGCAGCCCCGGACTGCCGGTGCCCGGGGCTGCGAGATTCTCCTCCGGAAGCCGGGTCCATGCCTCCTGAGGACCGGCTGTAAGACACTGGGCATGCGCAGAATGCTCAGGGTCTTACATTACACAGTGCAATACATCTGTATTGCATGGGTAACCTGTAAAAAGCTTGAAACAAGTGATCAGAAGATACTTGTTCAAGCTAGATGTCAGTAACAGTAAAAAAAAGTAAAAATAAATAAATAAAGGTTTTTTACAATAAAAATAAATAATAAAAGAAAGTGAAAGTACCCCAAACACCACATTTCCCTTTACACAAGTAATAAAGATAAAAAAACACTAAATAACGAAAAAACCCCACTTATTTGGTATCGATGCGTCCGTTAACCATCTGTACAATAAATCCTAATCATAATTGGACCCGCTCGGTGAACGTGGTAAAAAAAAAACCCCAAAAAAAATTGCCAAAAATTAAAACTTTTTATCAAATTGCTTTACAAAAAATGTTCTAAAAGTGATCCGAAAAAGTTACAAGCACCAAAATGATACCAATAAAAAGAGCAACTTGTCACGCAAAAAATAAGCTTACAACCCAGCTCCGTAAACCAAAAAAAATACATAAATTATGCCGCTATAAAAATGGCAATACTAAACAAATGCAATTTTTTCTATTCTAGTTTTCCTTCAATAAAATTGGACAAATAAAAATAAAATTATATAAATGAGGTTAAACGTAATTGTAGTGATCCGTAGTAGAATAAAGATATATATTAGTGTTATGCTACAGTGAACACCCCCCCCCAAAAAATGATTAAAAACCAAAGAAGAATTGATGATTTTATTTTCTCCACACGTAAAAAGTTAATAAAATTGCTTCAATAAGCTAAAAACCCACTAAATAGTTTTTTTTACAGTGCATCTCGTCTCGCAAAAAATAAGCCCTATTTGTAAATTGCTTAAATAATAAATAAATTGTATAGCTATTCCCAACGAGCGTTGTATAGAACGGTGCGGCGGGGGTAGTGACTTTCCAACACTGATCGGGGTAAGACGGCGGTGTTCCGACAGCCATCCATCTGCCCCAGGACCGAAGGGTTACGTTCCCCCCACACCACCCCCAGTTATTATTGTGCTATTGGCTCATCATTCAGATGAGCAATAGCAGCGAATTTCTTATGACGTCAGTAATACCGGTCACCATGTCGTAGACACGGTGATCGGGGGCGGTGGCGGCTGTCTGACAGCCACCAATTTTGCCTTGCGGTCCAGAGGGGTTTGTTGCCCCCCTCTGTCCAGTTTGCCGCTATGGCTGGTCGATTTGGTCCAGCCAAAAGCAGCAATATTCGTCACAATGGGCATTGCTAGGGTGAATAAGAGCCACACTTGCGATAATTCCCTACGAAAAACGAAGATATGGTTACAAAAGTGCTGGCCGTGCAAGCGTACAAATCTTACGAGCTCTTATGTGCATGTCCTGTCGTATCATTCTCCGTTTTCAGAGGAGATATTAGGAAACTAATATTGGGACAAGAAGGACGGGGCCCCAGTACCTCTGGTTAGATGTTCCTGTGTTTTGCCGGACCCAGCATTTTCCCGTGATTCTGCTGCTTCTAATTGTACGGACTCAATAAAGAGTCTGTTCCAAAAGAGAAGTTAGGATGGACACTACATACTACTAAGAAATGCGACAACTCCAGAGTGACAAAGTTAGTTGGTCCTTGATTATACTCCTCCATACACTAGACATTCACCATTCGCGCCCAACCGATTGTGAATTAAATTTTGGTAAAATGAATAATTGTAACAAAGCTGATGTCCCGTTGCCTCCTATACCCCTGCATTATTTATAAGGGGCGCACATAACGGGCACTGAACTTTCCAGAAATAATTGAAATTCCATCTTGGACTCCATGCACATATATTTGGAAACCACCTGTATGTTCAAAATGCTCATTTCACCACGTGTTTACACTACACCACACTATACACCTTGCTATATCCCCAAGGGGGTGACATTCAAACAATTATGGTCATTTTCGGGTTTTCCTCTGTTTTGGTACCCTATAGGCTCTCCAAATGTATCCTGACACATGTGAAGGATTTCTTGCAAATTTGGCCTCTAAAAGACAAAATCCCTCTTTTCTCTACTGTGCGCCCATAAAGCATTATATGCACATGGGGGTACTTCTACACTCGGGATGAAAGTTTTACACCTTTTTTGGGGTTATTTAATATTATTATCCCTTGTGGACATAAATTAGGGGTAAAGTGACATTTATAGGAAAATTTTACCTTTTTAATGATTTAGGGCCTAATTGGATAATCACCTGTAGGGGCAAATACATATATTACACATTGCAAATTCTCTAAGGGGTGTGCGTTCAAAGATTAGGGACACTTTTCGGATTTTTACTGTTTTATACCACTAGGGTTCTCAAATGCATGTCAAACATTCTGTCAAATTTGGCTTCTATAAGGCAACATTCCCTTCCTTTACTGTGCGCCCATACAACATTTTATATACACATGTGGGGTACTCTACACTTGAGAGAAATAGGTTTTACACATTTTGGGGGGTTGGTTACATATGTTATACCCTTGTGGCTATATAAAATTAGGAGTTAAATCCTTTATAAGAAAAATGTTCACCTTTTATCATTTAAGTCCTAATTAAATCAAACACCTTTACGGACAAATAACAATACACCTTGCTAAATTCTCTAAGGGGTTGTGCTTCCAAAATGGTGACACTGGTTTGGGTTCCGTGTCTTGGTACCACTAGGCTCTCTAAATGTCCTGACACATGGGAAGGATGTCTGTCAAATTTGGCTTCTAAAAGGCCAACGCCCCTCTTTCCCTCTTGAGCTTCACTGCGTACCCATACAACATTTATTGCATGTGTGGGCAATTTTATACTCGGGAGAAATGCTAGTACACATTTTTGGGGTGGTTTCATCCTTAATGCCTTATGGGATACAAAAATTAGCCGTAAAAGTGACTTTTTTGGGAAAATGTCACCTTTTTCCTTTAGGGACCTAATGAAGCAAGCACACCTGTAGGGGAAAAACACATATTACACCTTTGCTGAATTCCAAAGGTGCACTTCCAAAATGTGGACACTGTTGGGGTTCCCCTCTGTTTTGTACCACTAGGGCTCTCCAAATGCATCCTGACACATGTAAAGGGATGATTGTAAATCGGGCTTCTAAAAGGCCAAAGCTCCTCTTTCCTCTGAGCCCTACTGTGTACCCATACAACACTTATATGCAAAAGTGGTGCAGTTCTGTGCTTAGGAGAAATAGTTTTACACATTTATGGGGTTCATCTTTTATCCCTTGTGGCTAACAAAAATTTGGGGTAAAAGTGACTTTTTAAGAAAATTTTCACTTTTTTCCTCTTTTGGGGCCTAATTGAACAACACCTGTTGGGGAAAATACACAAATTACACATTGCAATCTCCAAGGGTTTGTACTTCCAAAATGGTGTTATGTGGGGCTTTCCTCTGTGTTTGGTACCATTATGGCTCTCCAAAATGCATCGACACATGAAACTTTTTCAGCCATATTTGCCCTGCAAAAACAAAACAACGCTCTTTCCATTCCAAGTGCCCCATTGCCGTACAGCAGGGTACAGTGACAAAATGGGTTTGGCACACTCAGGAGGAATTGCCCTCAACATTGTAAAAATGCATTTTCTTTTTAACCCATTATGTGAGGTGCAAATTTTAGTGTTCAATGAATCTATAGTAAGATTAAAATACATTTCTCTAATTTACTTTCATTTATCTTTCACCCTCATTAACGCTCAAGGTTATAACAAAATTCCCAAAGGTAGTTTTTGAATATTTTGAGGGGGGTGTAGTTTCTAAAATGGGGTAATTTGGGGGTGTCTGCCTGGTGGGCCTTATAAAGTCACTTTAATAAATTGACCCTCCAAAAGTAGGTTTTGATGATTTCGTGAAAATCTGAAAAAATTGCACCTAAAGTTAAAGCCTCCTACACACCAAATAAAGGAAAAAGAGGTTTGAAAATGATGTTGCTAAGTTAAAGCAGCATGTGGAAATATTTAGTATCAAGTGTATATTTAGTGATATGACCAACTTTCAAAAGTAGTAGAAAATTTGAATGTGGAAAAACATTGTTTTTTTCAAAATTTTTGCCAAATTTCCATTTATTTCATAAATAAATACTAAATATATGATTAAATTTCTCAACCAGCATGAAGTACAATTGTGTCACGAAAAAAACAAAAAACAATCTCAAAATCAACTGATTGTTTAAAGCGTTCCAAAGTTATAACCATCTTAAAAAGACACATGTCAGATTTTTAAAAAATGGGCCGTGTCAGGAAGGTGAAAAGTGGCTTCCGCGTTAAAGGGTTTAAAGAGTTTTGTGGGATTCTGCTTTGGGCATTAAAGTGGAATGTGTCCAATACATTTTTTGTGTACTCTCCTGTACTGGCTGAAAGGGCATATCTTTCCTTTCTGGTAAACTGTTATTGGATCTGTTAGTGGTATTCGTCACAGGTGCCCCTGCAACCATATCTCAGATCGCAGGCACACCATAGCGCTCGTTATTCCCCTCTGTGCTGCTGCCTCACTCACCTTTCCGGGTTCCAGTGCATCTCCCATAACTTGATTGCGCATCCTAGCACGGCTCTGTAAAATATGTAAAGGTTGTGTTCCGCTAACTGGTACTTGCCAACCACTGACCTTTAAATTGCCAGCCTCTTCCTATGACCCCTGCGGATAGTTGTGCCTTTGACTTTGAGGAAAGCTTTGTTCCATGGTGCCTGTCCTCATGTTCTGAATTCCCATTGTGACAAAGGCCTCCATTCATGACTCGCTCCTTTGCTGCCTGTCTGACCTTCAGCTTCACCCCTGACTCTAAACCTGTGATGCCCGGTCCTGACCTCCTGCCTGTCCCCGACTACTATTTGCCTTGGCCGCCACGTGGACAAAGTAGCGCCATGTGAAGTGCAGCGGGTTCATTCACTGTGCCAAAAAATAATGCATTATCTTTATTCCATGAACATTTGAATACAGCAAGACTTCAATTATATATATTTTTTATATGTCCAGTTTTATGAAGAACATCAATTTGTTTTAGCATTGCGTATTTTTCAGAGGTGTAAATAGTTATTTTTGATTGACAAAGTGGTTAATGACTAGTTGCTTTCTTCAGGGGTACAATTTTGTGCCATAAGTTTTTTTTAACACATTTTAGAACATTTTTCTGTGAAGGATTGCTGAAAATTTTAATTTGTTATTACGGTTTCAGATTTTTTGCACATATGTGTGATTTTTGTGATTTTTGGAAACTACACCCCACTTTTGAAAAACACCCCATAAATCTGCAGTTGTCTCAAGTACGGCATAACTCACGTGTGCAAAACAGACAGGCCGGGGTTATACAGCAGGGCTGTGAAGGAAGGAGCAAAATTTAGCTTTTTGAGCTCCGTCTTTACAAGATTGGATTTGAGTGCATGCGTGTTCCCAGGGCCCCTAGAGGTTCCAGTACAATAGAAACCCCTAGAAGTGGCAACACTTTGGAAATACACCCTCAAATAATTTATATGGGGTTGTGGTTCGCATTGTAACCTCAACATGCTGGTCAAAATATGATACAAAGTGAATGGTGCAGAGAAAAATTGCTTTGCAATTTACGAATATGCCATTGTAGTGCCAAAGTATTTTGCCAAACTCATGCCATGGGGACAAAACATCAAAAATCATGATGCATGTTTGCCTGGGTACGGCAAATAACCCATATTGGGAAATAATCTCCAGACTGGGCCATGGCCCAGTGCTCAAAGGGAAGGTGTGCTGTGGAATGATGTATAAGCCGTGCATCAGTACATCAGGATAAAAATCTACATCTAAAGGTCCAGATTGTGTGTGATGAATACGGAAGCACTCATTCATACATAGTCTGGGCATTTTTCAAAATGGTAAATGGGTGTCCGTCCATTGCCCTACACAAATGTGTAGTGCTGGTATTAGAAATTGTCCAGGTAGAGGTGGTAGGACTGATCTAGCAGGTGGTGCACCACAATCCACCACTATCATCACAGTAATACACCAGGAAGGGGGCATTCTGGGGGCACGATATGGGAGTCCTTCCCTCATACCCTAAACTTGTAGGTATACCCTGATGTACTTTCGCACGCTTGACATTCTTCACGCAGAAAGAATTGAATCTTCCTTTAAAAAATTTTTATGTCCATTTAAAAGGGACTCGTCTTGGCCACATGTTTCTTTGGGGTATTATGGTGCGGCAACTTGGCACTAAAATAGTCTAATAGTGGCTTGACCTTAAACAATGATCATACTTGTTGTGTTGTCAGTTGTAATGCCAAAACTATGGATGGCTTCAAAGTGATCCTAGTCATCGCCATGAGGAAACATCGGGGTGTGGTAAGAATGTCTGTGTGTCAGTAGTCCCTGATTGAGGCTTCCTCACAAACTTCATAAGGGGGTTGTGCATAAAATGAAGTGGAGTTTTGGGAATAATAGATTTGTCTGGCGTACAATTAAATTCAATAGCTCCTCTTAAAAAAATACTTTAAAAAGTCCACAGCTCTGAGCCCTGCCATGTCGAATTTAATTTCAGGTTGGACCGAAAAAGTCAGAGATTGAGGCATATAATTATTGCTGTACCTTGTGGGGTCAGTGGATGCCCCAGACAATTCCCTTAGAAGTCACGGCATTTCTCCCTTAGGCATAACAAATATACACTCACCGGCCACTTTATTAGGTACACCTGTCCAACTGCTGTTAACAGTTAATTTCTAATCAGCCAATCACATGGCGCAATTCAGGCATTTAGGTATGTAGACATGGTTCAAGGGACAATTTCTGTAGTTCAAACCGAGCATCAGTATGGGGGAAAGAAAGGGGATTTGAGTGCCTTTAAACGTGGCATGGTTGTTGGTTGCCAGAAGGGCTGGTCTAAGTATTTCAGAAATGCTGATCTACTGGGATTTTCACGCTAAACCATCTCTAGGGTTTACAGAGAATGGTCCGGAAAAAGAAAAACATCCAGTGAGTGGCAGTTTGTGGGCGGAAATGCCTTGTTGAGCCAGAGGTCAGAGGAGAATGGGCAGACTGGTTCGAGCTGATAGAAAGGCAACAGTGATCAAATCGCCACCATTACAGCCAAGGAGGCATAAGAGCATCTCTGAATGCACAGTACGTGAACTTTGAGGCAGATGGGCTACAGCAAGCAGAAGACCACACCGCGGTGCCACTCCTTTCAGCTAGAAACAGGAAACTGAGGCTACAATTTCACAATCATCGAATGGACAGTAGAGAAGATTGGAAAAACGTTTGCCTGGTCGATGAGTCTCGATTCCTTGCGACATTCGGATGGTAGGCCCAGAATTTGGCGTCAACAACATGAAAAAGCGTGGATCCATCCTGCCTTGATAAACGGTTCAGGCTGGTGGTGATGGTGTCATGGGTTGTGGGAATATTTGCTTGCACTTGGGCCCTTGGTACCAAATGAGCATCGTTTTGCAACGCCACAGCCTACACTGAGTATTGTTGTGACCATGTCCACCTTTAGGACCTCAATGTACCCAACATCCGATGGCTAATTTCAGCAGGTAATGTGCCATGTCTAAAGTGGAATCATCTCAGAATGGTCTTGAACATGGACAATGAGTTCACTGACTCAAATGGCCTCCACCGTCATCCAGATCTCAATCCAATAGAGCATTTGGGGTGTGGATGGAACGGGAGATTTGGAGCATGAATGTGCAGCCGACAAATCTGGGCAACTGTGTGATGCCATCATGTCAATATGGACCAAAATCTCTGAGGATGCTTCCAGCACCTTGTTGAATCTATGTCACGAGAAGATTGAGGCAGTTTGAAGGCAAAGGGGGTCCAACCGTTACTAGTATGGTGTACCTAATAAAGTGGCGGGTGAGTGTATATGTGTGTGTGTACATATGTGTGTGTGTATATATATATATATATATATGTGTGTGTGTATACTCTGCTCCCTCCTGGTCCGCTCCGCTCTGCTCCCTCCCTACATCCCGTTCATCTACGTTCTGCTCCTGTCTCCTCCGCTCCACTCTCCCCTGCTGTACGCATTCCTGGAGAACCTTCCTGGAGAATAAAAGAAATAAGTAAGTTTACTGTGTATAGTATGTAATGTGTATCTGTATGGTATATATGTAATAGTTAGTAGTATCTGATGGTAGATGTATGTTTATGTATGTATGTGTTATGTATGTATAGTATAGTATTTGTGTAGTTGTAATATGTATATGATGTATTGGTATCGTATGTGTATATATGTATTAATGTGTATCTGTATGTGTAGTATGTATGTATTGTGTAGCGTATGTGTATATGTATGTATTGTGTATACTGTATGTGTATATGATGTAATATGTATAGTATTGTATGTGATCTGTAGGGATATGTAGTAGTGTATCTGTATGTAGATGTATGTAATATGTATATGTATGTATGGTGTATCTGTATGTAATATGTATATATGTATGGTATTGTCCGTAATGTGTATATGTATGTATTGTATTCTGTATGTGTATATGTATGTATGTGTATCTGTATGTGTATATGATGTAATATGTATATGTAGTGTATTGTGATCTGTATGTGTATATGATGTGTATTGTGTATCTGTATGTTGTATCGTATATGTAAATATGTTATGTAAGGTATTGTGTATCTGTATGTAAATGTATTGTATGTATTGGTACTGTATGGTATATTTGTAGTGTGTATCCGTATGTGTATATGTATGTAAGGTGTATCTGTATGTGTATTGATGTATGTGTATCTGTATGTGTATATGTATGTATGTGTGTATTCTGTAATGTGTATGTACTGTAGGTAATATGTATAGTGTTATGTATGTATTGGTATCTGTATGTGTAAGTATGTATTTGGTGTATCTGTATGTGTTATGTATGTATTGTGTATCTGTATGTGTATATGTATGTATGTGTATCTGTATGTGTATAGTGTATGTAATATGATATGTATGTATTGTGAATCTGTATGTGTATATGTATGTATTGTGTATATGTATGTTTGTAATGTATGTAATGTGTATTGTATGTGTATAGTGTATGGGATATTTATGTAAGTGTATATGTTATGTATAATGTATGTGTATATGTATGTATGTGTATCTGTATGTAAGTGTATCTGTAGGTGTATATGTATGTGTATAGTTATGTGATTGTGTATATGTATGGGGATGTGGATATGTGTATAGTAATGTGTTTATAAATATATTCGTTTGTATTTATATACCTATGGCGACAACAGGTATGCATTTTTTACTCACATGGCCGTACCGCTGGTATGCATCTTATACTACATGGGGGCACGCTGTATGCATTTTATAGATACATGCGGTACGCGTATGCATTTTTATACTACATGGAGGCATGCTGTATGCATTTAATACTAAAGGGGGTACATTGTATGCATTTTGCATTGCTTTTATTTCACACCAAACCAATCTGATGAATTGGTCCTGACACTCCTGATATATTTATGTAATGGGCAGGGGGTCTCTCTATGGCTCGCTCAGGCGTAAGTAGGACAGGCTTGGTACACCATGTATACATCCTGTTATCTGTAATTAGACATTGTCGCATTCAGGATATTAATATGTAATACACTTTACAGGGCCTATTTTTTCCCATTGTCCCTTGGAATAATCTAATTCCCACTGACTAAAATAATAATAACTGAAATATCTTGGGTTACAGTTTATATGGTTTGTGACAAGTTTTAGTTTTCAATATTAGCAGTCACTCACAGAGAATTATTCCATGTTTTTATTTTACTAATTTTGATTTATGCTGTTGTTGTTTAACTGTGGAATGGAGCTCTTACAATAACATCGGTGGCCCCGGGAGTTCGTCCTATTTAATTACGCCGAGAATCTCACTACCCCGAAGTAATATACATCATGGGGAGATTACATTTACTTATGACTGGCACCGAAGCCATCGGATGAATTTTATTGAAGTTTTCCATTCCAACTCTAGATAGAGCTGTTACTGCCGAAATTTTTAACGCGGCAATGTCTTGGAAATGAAATTGATTAAGAAATGAGGAAGCTTTCACTAAGCTCCCTCTGGAACTGATGTTTAACCTCTAGAGGGAGCTGTTGCAATTCAATGTGCAGAGCGCAGCGCCTTCATGAATAGTGATGTGCAATAATGGTTTGAGTAGGAAAGTTTTCACACAAAGCTTTGTATTAAATTAATATTTTGCAGAATATAATGAGAATAGATTTTATTCATAAGGTGTTGTTAATTAGTTATAATGATTGCTTTGTTTTATGAGTGTGGGCGTTTTTCAATGAAAGTGATCGAGAGTGGGTTTCTTGTGTTCCACCTGGAGTTTAGCACAAAAGGGAAACGTACACACTCATGCAACAGTCATGATTTAGAGCAAGTCCATCTGCTTGAATGCGTTGACTCCTTGAATTTACTGAACTTGGATGTGTATACATGCGCCAATAAAGAAGACTTTTTTGACCTACGAGCTGGACCCTGCACAGTTTTATTCACTCTCCCTTAGAAGTCCCAGGGACATCTCCAACATAAACTCTTTGGAGGTTCTTCAGGTCACTGTAAGATGAGGGAGAGATGAGGTCAGAAGGGGGGACATTTATCTAGCAAGAGTGGACTCTGGCCAGAGTAAGATCGTGTTCAGATATTGTGCATGTGTCTCTTCCACCGCCTCAGGTACGACACTACAGGCTCTGGAAAAAAAAAAAAGAAAAGAAAGCTATGTGCACCACCTAAAAAGGTGCCACATATGCACCCAGTTGCTAAGACGCCTAACTACCGCTAAACGATATGTGGCAGCACTATTCACACGGCACACTAAAAAGTACGTCAGTGCAGAAACAATGCTAAACACAGCGCACTGAAAAGTGTGGTTGGGTTCAGAAGGGACAGACAGGAAATGGGAAAAACGGAGACGGTGTAAAATCAGACCAAACCAAATGGTGCCGTGGAGGTAGGAGATAAAACCTTGTTTTTCAGGCCCAAAATGCTTGTATTGCAGCAATCGGGGTGGGGACCGATCCGATGGCTGGAGGTTCTCCTGCCTCATTACCCAAGTTCATCACACAATATCCACCATGTCATGTGACATGGGACAACCTAGTGCACCGGGTACACTGGCGCCATACTAGTAATATAATAGTAGGGCAAGCGAGCTCCAAGGGTTTTTAACCTGAAACAGGTCATTCAAAAGTATAATTTTGTGTATTGAAAGGAAATCTAAAAATCACACCTAAAGTTTTTAAACCAGTAACATCCTTCAAAAATAAGAGGATGCTTTAAAAATACTTCTAACATAAAGCGACAGTTTGGTAAATGTTAGTTACAAGTTATTTTGGTGTTATTACTGTATGTCGGAGGAAAAAGTAGACAATACAGAATTTTAAAAAATCGTGAATTTTTTAATATAAAAAAATAACAAAACATCACCCAAATTTTCAATAATGTAATAAGTAATTTGAAAAACTGGACTGTGGCAGGAGGGTGTGTCACGGCGAGGACGCCGCCGCCTCGTCACGTGACTTGGGGTGCAACTGTACGGGTTAAGTTAGCTACTCAATAGCGCTCACCTGCTCACTCAGGACACAAATTGAGCTAAACGCACATCATACAGCTCCGGACCAGATTCACTGCCACCACTATGCATTATCTACTGGGACCAATAAATATCCCTCTCTACATCAACTCTTGCTCTTCAAGCAGTACCTTTTCCACCAATAGACAATACACACTCAGCACTATAGCCGTAACACAGCTAACCACCACTTTACAAAGCTATGAGTTCGCAGAGCATACAGGGACAAAAATTAAAGTGGAAAATCTAATTACAAAGTTGTTCAGTGCATTTAAAAAAAAAGTATATTAAAAACAAAAGAACTACAAAAATAAAATGACACACAACACAGCAAAACAGTTGATAAAATAAAAAAAGGGAGGAAAAAACATAAACTTACAACTTAAAGTAAATACTGATTCCCTGGAGGTGGGAGAAAATAAGGAACACACTCAGCTTTGTCAAGCAGCCCCCATTTCCGTATTTCATATTGTTTTAAGATCTCGTTAGTTCAGGTTTCAGAAATCCATGCATTAATTATTCCCAAAGGGTCATTCAGGATGGGCAAAGTTTTAATGAGGGGGGAAGAGTACAGGAATATTTAAAACAGTCTTTCGTTTCAAAATCCTGATACAAGAGGGGGGGTAGGGAGACCAAATGTCTTTGGGTCTGAACAGTTGTCAGAGGTTATCAGGCTTGTAAAAGCTCCAGGATGTAATAAAAGATGACTGGAAACATTCAGATGCCAATATTTAAGCAAAGTTTGTAATTACCCTATATTTAAACAAATCTTATACATCACAATTAATATCCTTTTTGATAGGTGCAAAATGGCAAGTGTATTAACTCCTGCTGGCCTCATGTCTGATATATCGGACGCTAGCGGAACAAAAGGACGGGGCGAGTGGGGAGCTCAAGCGCCACCCACTGAAGACATCACATCACCAGTTTGATTGGTGCTGGGCGATGGCCAGTCAATACAGACAACCAGTTGACAGTGATCTCAGTCATGACAGATCATGTCAGGAAAGATCCCCCCACTCTCAAACACCACCATTCTGCATTCAGTTGGAGGTTGAAGATATTGGTCATCTGCAGGGTCGATTCTAGCTTTTGCTGCCTGAGGCGAAAACTGAAATGCTGCCCCTCACCACTCTTTAAAAAAAAAATTAAAATACTTAGCTGTCTCTTCTATATACCGACATACCACTCTGCAACCCCTGAATGACATACGCAACTTAACACTAGCGCTGTGTTTAAACATAGCACTAGTGTACAGAGGTGGGTCTTGGCCCGATCACGTATACGTTTCTATGGGAAACGCATGTGATCGGTAACCAGAAACTTGGTTCTTGCAATAAAAACAATACAAAACTAAATTATTAATAGTAATAGAAATATATTAAATGTATTTACATAAAAGTACAAAATACGCGAAACATTCATCTGTACATATATAGATGTACATACAACTTATTACATTAACCTTCCACATTATACACATTTCTAATCATACATACATCAGCACATATATAGAAATAAACCACTACTCCTATAATGATGACTTACCCATTTTTCTTCAGAGGATCTCTGGGACTCAGAGAGGGGTAGATGTAGGTGGTCAAAAGAGTAAACTGAGGGGGTCAAAAATAGTAAGCAGGAGGACACATATCAAGCATCACCTACCGCAGGCAGCAGCATACACACCGCAATCATACACACACTGAATAACATGAGCATACACAGCATCAGATACAGCATCATACGACAGCATAACAGTGCAGCATCAATACAGCAGGCCGCAGCATACTCTCCGCGTCATACACACACAGCAGACAGCGAGCATAACAGCATCATACACACACAGCATATACATGCAGCATAACGCATACAGATACAGCATCATACACACAGCATATACATGCAGCTCGTATTAAGCTAGGCCGCAGCTTACACTCCGCGTCATACACACCACAGCAGGACAGCAGACATACACAGCATATACATGCAGCAGACAACAGCTATCACAACAGCAGGCCGCAGCATACACTCCGCACTCAACACAACACAGCAGACGCAGACAGACATACACGCAATACATCACAAACAGCATATACATGACAGACATACACATAATCACATACGCAGCAGAGCATACATCCGCATCATCACACAGAAGAGACAAGCAGCATACACACAGCATCATACCCCAGCAATACAGCAGCAGACACACGCATCAATACAGAGGCAGCGAATACACGCTCAAAACATGAGGAAGCCAGATACACAGCATCATATACACACAGCAGATAACATGCAGCATCACATAAAGTAGGCGCAGCATACACAGCATCACACCAGCGGCAGAGAACACCCGCATATAACACACAGCAAACATCACAGAATATAACACACAGCAACATGCATGCAAATACACACAGCAGCTACATCATCACACGCATTATATACAGATATATACAAAACAGAACACAGCAGCAGACAGCATAACACACGATACAAGCATCATACCTGTAGCTTAAACACAGCAACCATGCACAGCCATAACCCAGCAAAGTCACTGTAGCTACACACCAGCACACATAGCTGATTGATAATTCAGGAACTCTGAGCTGGGGGGGCGGAGCTTGCTCATCAGGCTCACAGCGGTTGCAGGAGCTCAGCGGAGGATACTTTCTGGCGCCGGCGGGTGGAGGAGCAGAGAAAGTGATAAACTCTCATTGTACTGCTGCTCCACCAGCCAGTGAAGCCTCTGCACAGGTCTCTGGTCGAACTTCTCCTTATAGCCCACGGGGAGCAGCCTTCCCTCCTCCTCAGCAGCGCTGTGTTCTATTGCGGACTCCCAGCTGCCTCGATCCTCACATAGCGCTGATGGAGGGAACCCAGGCGGCCGTTTTTGATGATGTTGCCGCCCAGCCGGAGCCATCAGCGCTATGTGAGGAATCGAGGGAAGCGGCAGGTCCGCAATGCTTGTGGGTGTGATTCGGGCGCAGTGCCAAATCCCTACAAGCTGGTTTGCGACCGCCGCTCATGGCGATGAGGCACCGCGTCATTGGTCCTGTATGTCTGTGTGGTGCGTCCAACATATTGTTGTCCGCATGGGCACTCCACAAGGTATATTCATATATTAAGTAGCTTGTTTGGCAAATCATGGAGTTCCTCCGGCATCACATCACACAGCATAAGACAGGTTCATATCACAAGCATCTACACACACATCATAACATTCATGCATACACACGAGCATCACATACAGCAGGCAGCAGCAATACCAGCATCACAACTGAGGAACCAGCAGACACAGCATCATATACCACAGCATATACATGCACATACGTATCACATACAGTCAGGCAGCATCCATACACACTCATCACACACATCAGCACAAGCATACATACACCGCATCATACACACATCAGAACCCAATACACACAGCATCATATCACACAGCACATGCATGCAACATAACACACAGCATCATATACACACGCATTATAACATATATACAACAGCAATACACAGCAGGGCAGCAGCATCCACACAAACAAGCATCATACCTGTAGCTTACACGACAGCAACAATGCACAGCAACACCCAGCAACATAACCTGTAGCTTACACACAGCACAGCACACATAGCTGCTGATAAAGTTCAGGACTCTGATGCTGGGGGGCGAGCTTGCTCATCAGAGCTTCTACAGCAGGTGGCAGAGAGCTCAGCGGAGGATACTTTCTGGCTGCCCGGCTGTGGTGGAGCAGCAGCAAAGTGATAACTCTCCATCTGACTCCTGCTCCACCAGCCAGTGAAGCCTCTGCCAGGCTTCCCGTCTGACCCTTCTCCTTCATCAGCCCACCGGGAGCCAGCCTTTCCCCTCCTCCTGCCAGCAGCGCTGCTGTTCATGTGCGACCTGCCCGCTGCCACCTCGATTCCTCACAGTAGCGCTGATGGGAGGACACAGGCGGCGTTTGATGATGTCATGTGCCGCCAGCGTGCTCCATCAGCGCTACTGTGAGGAATCGAGGCAGCGGCAGTCCGCACTGCTTGTGGGTGATTCGGGCGAGTGCCAAATCACCCAGCTGTTTCGCGCCGCCGCCTCATGGCAGATCGGCCCCTGCTCATCTGTCCTGTAGGTACTGTTACACAATCACTATTACACCCCATCTCGTCCATTTTTCCTTGAGTTATCCCCAATGTCCGTTTTGTCTTTTGTTTTGCTCCCCATTGCCTGTTTCCCTTTCCCCTCCAACTGCACTTACAAGCGCGTTGTGTAGTAAGTAGTAATAGTGCTTTGTCGTAGTGGAGGATGTAGTAGTGCACCCGGTGTGTGGAGGGTGTAGTAGTGCACGCCATGTGTGGAGGAGTGTAGTGCACCTGGTGTGGAAGAGGTAGTGAGTGCACACGTGTTTGGAGAAGTAGTAGTACACGCAACATGAGAACTTGCTACTACCTTCTAACTTTGTAAAAAAATTTGGAAAGAGTGTGAAGACAAATGGCAAAAGTTTTCTACAAAAAGAATTTGTGGTATGACTTTTATTGGTTGACTAAAAAATAGAACATTGACACTGATTTTTACCCCAAGAGACCCAACCAATCAAGCAAAATTTATATACTACTAATGTAAGATACAATGGGGTTCATTTACTAAGGCCCGATTCGCGTTTTTCCCCTGTGGTTACCCCGAATATTTCCGATTTGCGTCGATTTTTCCCTGAATTGCCCCGGTTTTTGACGCATCGCGATCGGATTGTGGCGCTGGCATGCACGCAACGGAAATGGGGGGGGGGCGTGGGTCAAACGAAAACCCGCGGATTCGGAAAAAACCGCCACATTTAAAAAAATTAAAAATTGGTCTGCACGCGCCATACTAACTTGCACCAGAAAGAGATCATTGAACTCCGACGCAACTCCGCGAGCCTCGGCGCAGCCGCAACACCTGGTGGACAATCGGGCACAGGACCTTCATGAATCACCGGAAGACCCGAACCGCTCGTCCGAGAAGCCGCCGCTGGAACGCGAATGGACCGGGTATAGTAATGTGCACCAATTTTGTCACGGGTGTATGCAAAAACGTTTTCCAAGGTGTTAAATGGAAAACAATGCCTCCTTTTTGCGTACCTTTGAAAGGCAGCCCCCTTAACAACAAGTATGACCTACAAGAAGTCTAAAGATATGGTGTGGATTACCCAAACTAGTATATCTATTACATAGGAACAGACTCCAAGACAATGGGCACATTGTGTCTGTCAGGTTTCCCGAATTTTTACTTTTTTGCATTGAATTGGCCCCGGGGTTTTGGTGCACGAGCGATCGATTTGTGGCGCATCGGCACCGGCTTTCATCGCGACATAAATCAGGAGGTGTGGACGTCGGACACATCTGACTGATTCGACAACCCCCGAATTAAAAAATTTAATTGTGTCGCATGATCACCACTCACATGCACCGGGAAAAGAAGACCTCCAGCTGGGCATGACACATGCAAATTTGGACTCACAATCTTAGTGAATTGCGGCAGACGCGAATCCTCATCGGACAACGGGGATCGCAACGGGAAGGGTAAGTAAATGTGCCCCCATGTGTAATTAAAAAGTTATTACAACACTGGCCAGATTTTGAAAAAAACGGGCTGAGCCTTAATGTGCAAACTGGCTGCATCCTTAAGAGTTAAGGGTTTTAGGACACAGCATTTGCTATTTTTTTGAATGTGAAAATCTTATATATTTTCCTTTTGGCATAATGACATTTTCTTTTGTTTTACTGTCGCTCTAACTGTGGTCAAATGTAGGGATTGGGTGTGTAAAAAATGTTCTCACTTGTTTTTGTAGTTTAGGGGCTTAACACTATAGTACTGTTTTGCTAATTATATTTATTACCGTATATACTCGAGTATAAGCCGACCCGAGTATAAGCCGAGACCCCTAATTTTACCACCAAAAACTGGGAAAAACGACTGACTCGAGTATAAGCCGAGGGTGGGAATGCATTGGTCAAACCCCCCCAGTAGTATACGCCTTCCACCCCCATGTATACACACCTTCCACCCCCAGTAGTATACAGCCTCCAGCCCCCAGTAGTATAACAGCCTGCCAGCCCCCAGAAGAATACAGCGCCCCTAGTATGTATAGCAGCCAGCCCCAGTATATACACGCAGCCCCTAGTAGTATACAGCAGCCCCCATGTAGTATACAGCAACCCCTAGTAGTTACAGCAGCCCCATGTAGTATACAGCAGCCCCCCTGTAGTATACCAGCAGCCCCCCCTGTAGTATACAGCCTGCCCTATGTAGTATACAGCCTGTCCCCTAGTATATACAGCCTGCCCCTATAAACACCCCCACCCCTTAAAAATAAACTAAATACTCACCACCCTCCGATGTCAGCGGCGGCTCCCTGATGTCGCGGCGACTCTACCGATGTCCCCGATGTCAGCGCGGTCCCATCTTCTTTCTTCTCCGCGCTTCCTCTTTCACTCTTCCCGCGCCCATGTTTTCTTCTAGCAGGCGCATACTATGACGCCGGCCGCTGCTGACGTCATATGTATGTGCGGCCATGAAGAAAACATGGCTGCGTCGATGATAGAAGAAAGAAAGAAGAGAGCCGCGGAAAAAGAAGCCGGGACTTGCTGACATCGGGGACATCGGTAAGTCGCGCCGACATCGGAGGTGAGTATTTATTTTCTTTTTTTAAGTGGGTAATTTTTGGGGGTAATAGACTCGTGTATAAGCCAAGGGGACGTTTTTCAGCACATTTTTTTGTGCTGAAAACTCGGCTTATACCACAAGTATACGGTAGTTTTGTTAAGCTCTACCAGACTATCCTTAATTTGTACTATGTTGAGTCTCAGTTTTTCATGATCATTCTTCTTTGAAACAGCAAGGTCTGGATAGAGTCTGATGGCATCTCTAGCAAGTTCAGCCCTTCGAATACAGTAACCCGGGTTTTTCAACTTTCCCTGCAAAGTCCTTTTTAGGTAATAATTTTAATGATTTATATAATTTTCACTCATATCTTAGCCGCCAATAAAACTATTGTCCTTTGGTTTTCATACTGCATAGATCCTAAATAAAAAAAACTATTTGTTTATATAATCCTAAAATAAAAAAAACTATTTTTTTATTTTTCAGAATCCCTTACACTGGAATCAAACAAAGCATTTGGAAGACATTCACATTTTTTTTAAACAATTGAATTACTTACAGTTATGTCTCTTTCTTTTAAAGTATTTCCAAGTTCCAAAATTCTATATTAATATCTGTTAATACAGTGACGCAAATGCACATTTTCATCACGATATTAGATTTAGCAGGAACAGTGCAAAGTTGGTTGAATAGTTATTAAAAATTGATTATTTTAACCCATACAATTTTAACTTGGAAAATCACTTTAAATTATTATCTGCATATGCCAGCATCTGACTTGCATTTATTTCTTTGAAATGTGATACAAATAGGTCTGATTCAGTATGTTAAATTCTTGAGCTTTGGCAATATTAAGTAACCACTTTGATGTTAGCACACACTAACTCACAAAAGGTTAGGGATATGTGGCTAGTGAATTATTTCCAGGGTGACCTTCACTATATTCTGAATGCACATGAACAACTGTTGAATGTTTTATCTCACTTATTGAAGAATTTAACAAAAAGCTTAACCAGATTTTTTTTTTTTTTCGCCCAAAAACTTTCTGGTTCAATATAGTTGGTATTTAAACAGTCCTCACAATCTTGCTGCACATTTTGACATTATAAGACAAAGATGACACCTACATTGATCATATTACCATTGTCATTACAACGCTTAAGCAAGTTGTTCTCAATGGAAGTGGCTACTGTATGACTTGGCGGATATTGTGATTAGCAGTTGCACTGCAGAGACTGGAAAAGTCCAGAATACAGAATTGGGGTAACTTTGTGAATGGAACATAAAATCCCAAACTACTTGATAGTTTTAATTAATGCAGTAATTGTGCCTTTTATAGAACAGCACAGCCTTTTCATCTCATGGATGACAGCTTGTTGGCTCTTCAAAGTTTCTCCATCATCCTAGAAAACAGCTGCTGAGACTGAGGCACTTCAAAGTAGTGGCCTGCACTTTCTCCAGACCTGTATCCCAATGAGTCACTATGTGAAGAAGTGCAACTCTGTACCACAGAACTTCTATAACCTCCCTAGACTTTTTTTTACCTTAAAGCATTAGATGTTGCTGTGAAGCTAAATGCCACATAAGTTATTGAGACATTGAACCGTTTTTCATGGGTGTATGCCCATTGCTATTGGCTTTTGTTGGCAAAAAAAAATAGTTTGCAATGAGGAAATCACTATTGCAATGCTTCTAGTTAATAGCTTACTTTTTCATTAATAATGTCACTGCTAAATTTTACCCAAAGTCAGAAATCCCTTACTTTTTGTGAGATATAAAATATATAATAATCATACATACACACATGTATTTTTTTGAAAATTTTATTTAGGATGAAGTTGAAGTTTATATGGAGTGTTTTCTATTAACTCTACATTAAAGTACATCTACAACTATACTGGTTGTACATTGTACAAGATTGAAACCCCACTGTAATGCCTGCTGACATACTGGTGTGTGGCCCCATCTGGCAGGATCTGCTCTTTGTTTAGCTTCTAACACCTAAAGCCTCTCACTTATTTGCATAATTTTTTTAAAAAAGAGCAGATCCTCTGGGGGGGGGGGCACCTACATGTAAGTGTGCTTGATTTACAATCCTTCATCCTAGTGGTAGATGTACTTTAGAGCAGGGTCATAACTACAGGGGTAGTAAACATGGGGCCCGCAGTCTCAGAGGGCCCCGACAGCAGCATGTTTTTGGGTGTGTATATGTTGTATTGTTGTGTGGTGTGTATGTAGTTATGTGTATTGCGTATGACTCTATTTGGTATTGTATCTATCTGTGTATTTTTTGTGTAAATGCTGCAGTGCGCGGTATGGTAATGTGTGTATGTGTATGTATTCGTGATATGTGGTATGTGTATACCACATTCAGATGTCTGCTTTAGGGCCCTGCCTCTTCTATGTTATGCTCCTGCCTCACTAAGAAGTGAACGTACACCTATGACTTCAAGTTCATTATTTAGTTTTTACAATTTCATTTATTTGCTACTATGCTATACTCTGTTGCATATGTTTTAAAAAAAATCTTCATAAAATGGTAGTATGCTATTAATGAGTATAGTCATTGTTAGTATTTGTAGGTCAGAAGATTAGTACAACCTGTATTTAAGTACACTTGAAGCTCTTTTCTTTCTGTACTAAGAAGTCCAGAGACTAACGTAAAATTTATTGATGATCTTCCCTGTCCTGTCTCTTTAAGTGCCTATAAAGATATCATAATAATAAAATGGACACCTCCATAACATTACAGAGATTTAAAGCATATACTAAATAGTTCCATACCAGATAATAGTTGTCAATGTATTAAGAAAGGTCTAGCCTTGACTATAAACTGCATTAAGGGCATGATACTATAATCCCACATATTCTATTTAAAATTCTTATCGGACCTCATAGCCTCCTATATCGGCTGTCGTGTCATATGGGAGAGAAAGCTGACGTATACACACGGTAATATACTTTATATATGGAAATTTTAAACAAGTTTACTATTATTTGGTTACCTATATGGGTTAAAAGTTTAATTATGCTTTAAAGGACATCTACCATTAAATCATGCATGATAAACCATGGTAATCCTTCCTTCTATCCTTCTACTGAGGGAATGGGAGCAAAATCAGTGTGGGATATAACTGGCATGGGGGCAAAAGTATTGTGGTGGCATTACTGGATGTGTGCAAATTAGTGTGGGGTTGGTTATTACTGGCTGGCATGGGGATATAATTAATTGTGGGGGAATAATTGGGAATAATTTGGTGTGAGGCATTAATGATGTGGGGTTGTTACTTGCATAGAGGCATTAATGGAATGGAGGGCATAATTAGTGTGGGGTTGTTTACTTGTGTGAATCCCACTTGATGGGAGAAACAGTTGGGGCCACATTGATAGGGTCTTAAATGGGTATTTTCTGTTTGGTATTTATGTCGTGGCACATTGAGGGCTTAATGGAGATGATAAGGAATGTAAGCAACTTCAATCAATGGATTTAGTAGGGGGCAGGAATTTTTCCTATGTTTTTTTTGTCGCTGTATATGATAAGTACTATTCTTTTTTAGCTCAAGCAAATGTGGGCTTGAGTAGGTGGAGTAGTTGATGCTATTGAGAATTTAGTACATATGCATTGGGGCCTATGCCCTGGATCTTTTATGCAAATAAAGGATTCCGACAGTATAAAGCTCGAGTTAAAAAAAAAAAAAATACTGTTCGGCGGCTGGGTTTCGGTCTGGGCGTGTTTTCGGGCCCCTGTATGCTGCTGCCTGCTGTATGTGATGCTGTGTGTATGCTGCATGTATATGCTGTGTGTGTATGATGCTGTGTATGCTGCTGTCTGCTGTGTGTGTGTGATGCGGAGTGTATGCTGCGGCCTGCTGTATGTGATGCTGTGTGTATGCTGCATGTATATGCTGTGTATGCTGCTGTCTGCTGTGTGTGTATGACGCGGAGTGTATGCTGCGGCCTGCTGTATACGATGCTGCATGTATATGCTGTGTGTATGATGCTGTATCTGATGCTGTGTATGCTGCATGTATATGCTGTGTGTGTATGATGCTGTGTATGCTGCTGTCTGCTGTGTGTGTATGACGCGGAGTGTATGCTGCGGCCTGCTGTATATGATGCTGCATGTATATGCTGTGCGTATGATGCTGTATCTGATGCTGTGTATGCTGCATGTATATTCAGTGTGTGTATGATGCGGTGTGTATGCTGCTGCCTGCGGTATGTGATGCTGTGTATGGTCCTCCTGCTTACTTATTTTTGACCCCCTCAGTTACTCTTTTGACCCCTCCATCTACCACCTGCTGATGTACCAGCAAGATCCTCTGAAGAAAAATGGGTAAGTCATGATTCATTATAGGAGTAGTGGTTTATTTCATATATATGGCTGATGTATGTATAGATTAAAAATGTGTATTAATGTGGAATGTTAATGTAGTAAGTTGTATGTACATATATATATATGTACAGATAGAATGTTTCGCGTATTTATGTACTTTTAGTGTAAATACTATTTAATTTCTATTACTATTTAAATTAATTTAGTTTTGTATTGTTTTATTGCAAGAGACCAGGTTCTGGTTACCGATCACATGCGTTTCCATAGAAACGTATACGTGATCGGGCCAAGACCCACCTCTGTACACTAGTGCTATGTTAGTAAACACAGCGCTAGTGTTAAGTTGCGTATGTACATTCAGTGGGCGGTATATAGAAGGAGATCAGGGCTAGGATTTTTAATTTTTTTTTAAAGAGGGGGAGGGGGCAGCATTTCAGTTTTCGCCTCAGGCAGCAAAAAAGCTAGAATCGGCCCTGCAGATGACACATATCTCTTCAACTCCACTGAATGCAGAATGGTGGTGTTGGAGAGTGGGGGGATCTTTCCTGACATGATCTGTCATGACTGAGATCACTGTCACTGGTTAGTCTGTATTGACTGGCCAATCGCAGCACCAATCAAACTGGTGATGTGATGTCATCAGGTGGGTGTCGCTTTGAGCTCCCCACTCGCCCCGTCCTTTTGTCCGATAGCGTCCGATATATCAGACATGGAGCAGCAAGGAGTTAATAACTTGGCCATTTTGCACCCTATCAAGGAGATATTAATTGTGAATGTATAAGATTTGTTTAAATATAGGGTAATTACAAACTTTGCTTAAATATATGGCATCTATTGATGTGTCCAGGCAGCTTTTATGACATCCTGGAGCTTTTACAGCCTGATAACCTCTGAACTGTTCAGACCCAAAAGACATTTGGTCTCCCTACCCCCCCTCTTCTGTATCAGGATTTTGAAACGAAAGACTGTTTAAATATTCCTGGACTCTCCCCCCTCATTAAAACTTTGCCCAATCCTGAATGACCCTGTGGAATAATTAATGAATGGGAGTTTCTGAAACCTGAACTAAACAGAGATCTTATAAAACAATATGAAATACAGGAAATGGGGGCTGCTTGACAAGCTGAGTGTGTTCCTTATTTCTCCCACCTCCAGGGAATCAGTATTTACTTTAAGTTGTAAGTTTATGTTATTTTTCTCCCTTTTTTATTTTATAACTGTTTTGCTGTGTTGTGTGTCATTTTATTTTGTAGTTCTTTTGTTTTTAATATCTTTTTTTTTAAATGCACTGAACAACTTTTGTAATTAAAGATTTTCACTTTAATTTTGGTCCCTGTATGCTCTGCGAACTCATAGCTTTGTAAAGTGTGGTTAGCTGTGTTACTGCTAGAGTGCTGAGTGTGCATGTCTAGTGGTGTGACAAGGTGACTGCTTGAGAGCAAGAGTTGATGTAGAGAGGGATATTTATTGGTCCCAGTATAAATGCAATAAGTGGTGGCAGTGAGTCTGGTCCTGGAGCTGTATGAGGTGCGATTTAGGCTCAATTTGTGTCCTGAGTGAAAGGTGAGCGCTAATTTGAGTAGGCTAAATTAACCCGTACAGTTGCACCCCAAGTCACGTGACGAGGCGGCGGCGTCCTCGCCGTGACACACCCTCCTGCCACAGTCCAGTTTTTCAAATTACTTTACATTATTGAAAAATTTGGGTGATGTTTTGTGATTTTTTATATTAAAAAATTCACGATTTTTAAAATTCTGTATTGTCTACTTTTCCGACATACAGTAATAACACCAAAATAACTTGATAACTAACATTTACCAAACTGTCTGCTTTATGTTAGAAGGTATTTTTAAAGCATCCTCTTATTTTTGAAGGATGTTACATGGTTTAAAACTTTAGGTGTGATTTTTAAGATTTCCTTTCAATACACAAAATTATACTTTTGAATGACCTGTTCAGGTTAAACCCCTTGGAGCTCTGTGCCCTACTATTATTATTACTAGTATGGCGCCAGTGTACCCGGTGCACTATGTGTCCCCATGTCACATGACATGGTGATATTGTGATGGAACTTGGGTAATGGAGGCAGGAGAACCTCCAGCCAATCGGATCGGTCCCACCCGCCGATTGCTGCAATTACAGCATTTTGGGCCTGAAAAACAAGGTTTTATCTCCTACCTCCAGCGGCACCATTTTGGTTTGGTCTGATTTTACACCGTCTCCGTTTTTCCCATTTCCTGTCTGTCCCTTCTGAACCCAAACACACTTTTCAGTGCGCTGTGTTAGCATTGTTCTGCACTGGACGTACTTTTTAGTGTGCCGTGTGAATAGTGCTGCACAGTATCTTTAGCGGTAGTTAGGGCGTCTTAGGGCAAGCTGGGTGCATATGTGGCACCTTTTTAGGTGGTGCACATAGCTTCTTTTCTTTTTTTTTTTCCAGAGCCTGTAGGTGTCGTACCTGAGCGGGGAAGAGACACATGCACAATATCTGACGCACGATCTTACTCTGGCCAGAGTCCACTAGTGGAGATAATGTCCCCTTCTACCTCATCTCTCCCTCATCTTACAGTGACCTGGAAGAACCTCCAAGAAGAGTTTATGTTGGAGATGTCCCTGGGACTTCTAAGGGAGAAGTGAATAAACTTGCAGGTCCAGCTCGTAGGTCAAAAAAGTCTTCTTTATTGGCGCATGTAATACACATCCAAGTTGCAGTAAAATTCAAGGAAAGTCAACGCATTTCAAGCAGATGGACTTGCTCTTAATCATGACTGTTGCATGAGTGTGTACGTCTCCCTTTTGTGCTAAACTCCAGGTGGAGAAACACCCACTCTCGAGCACCTTTATGGAAAAACGCCCACACTCATGAAACCAAAGCAATCATTATAACATATTTAACAAACAAACTATTAATAAAATCTAATTCTCATTATATTCTGCAAAATATTAATTTAATACAAAGCTTTGTGTGAAAACTTCCTCAAACCATTATTGCACATCACTATTCATGAAGCGCTGCGCTCTGACAAATTGAATCGCAACAGCTCCCTCTAGAGGTTAAACATCAGTTCAAGAGGGAGCTTTAGTGAAAGCTTCCTCATTTCATTAATACAATTTCATTTCCAAGAATTGCCGTGCTTTAAAGATTTCGGCAGTAACAGCTCTATCTAGAGGTGAAGGAATGAAAACTTCATCCGATGGCTTCCGGGTGCCAGTCATAAGGTAAATGTAATCTCCCCATGAGTATATTACTTCGGGGTATTGAGATTCTCGGCGTAATTAAATAGGACGAACTCCCGGGGGCCACCGAATGTATTGTAAGAGCTCCATTCCACAGTTAAACTAACAACAGATAAAATCAAAATTAGTAAAATAAAAACATGGAATAATTCTCTGTGAGTGACTGCATAATAATGAAAACTAAAACTTGTCACAAACCATATAAACTGTAACCCAAGATATTTCAGTTATTATTATTTTAGTCAAGGGGATTAGATATATTCCAAGGGACAATGAAATAGGCCTGTAAAGTGTATTACAATATTATATAGCCTGAATGCGACAAGATGTCTAATTAAAGATAACAGGATGTATACAGGGGTGTACCAAGCCTGTCTACTGCCTGAGGCGAGCCATAGAGAGACGCCCCTGCCCATATACGTAATATATCAGGGAGTGTCAGGACCAGATTCATCATATTGGTTTGGTGTGAAAATAAAGCAATGCAAAATGCATACAATGTACCCCCATGTAGTATTAAATGCATACAGCATGCCTCCATGTAGTATAAAATGCATACAGCGTACCGGCATGTAGTATAAAATGCATACAGCGTGCCCCCATGTAGTATAAGATGCATACAGCGTACGGCCATGTAGTATAAAATGCATACTGTGTGTCGCCATGTAGTATAAAATACAAACAGAATATATTATATATAAACACATACATATACACATACACATCCCATACATATACACATCACATACATATACACATACATATACACATACAGATACACGTTACATACAGATACACATTACATACATATACACATACATATACACATACAGATACACATTACATACATATACACATACATATACACATACATATACACATTACATACATATACACATACAGATACACAATACATACATATACACATACAGATACACAATACATACATATACACATACAGATACACAATACATACATATACATATTACATACATATACACATACAGATACACAATACATACATATACACATACAGATACACAATACATACATATACACATACAGATACACAATACATACATATACACATACAGATACACAATACATACATATACATCCTGCCCCTAGTAGTATACAGCCTGCCCCTAGTAGTATACAGCCTGCCCCGAGTAGTATACAGCCTGCCCCCACGGCCCTTAAAAAAATAAACTTAAATACTCACCCTCCGATGTCAGCGCGGCTCCCTGATGTCGGCGCGACTTACCGATGTCCCCGATGTCAGCGCGTCCCATCTTCTTTCTTCTCCGCGGCTCCTCTTCACTCTTCCCGCGCCCATGTTTTCTTCTAGCAGGCGCATACTATGACGCGGCCGCTGCTGACGTCATAGTATGTGCGGCCATGAAGAAAACATGGCTGCGTCGATGATAGAAGAAAGAAGAGAGAAGAGGAGCCGCGGAGAAGAAAGAAGCCGGGACGTGCTGACATCGGGGACATCGGTAAGTCGCGCCGACATCGGGGAGCCAACATCGGAGGGTGAGTATTTAATTTTCTTTTTTTAAGTGGGTAATTTTTTGGGGGTAATAGACTCGTGTATAAGCCAAGGGGACGTTTTTCAGCACATTTTTTGTGCTGAAAAACTCGGCTTATACACAAGTATATACGGTAGTTTTGTTAAGCTCTACCAGACTATCCTTAATTTGTACTATGTTGAGTCTCATTGTTTTTTCATGATCATTCTTCTTTGAAACAGCAAGGTCTGGATAAGAGTCTGATGGCATCTCTAGCAAGTTCAGCCCTTCGAAATACAGTAACCCGGGTTTTCTAACTTTCCCTGCAAAGTCCTTTTTAGGTAATAATTTTAATGATTTATATAATTTTCACTCAATATCTTAGCCGCAATAAAACTATTTCTTTGTTTTCAGTACTGCATAGAATCCTAAAATAAAAGAAAACTATTTGTTTTATTTATTTTTCAGAATCCCTTACACTGGAATCAAACAAAGGCATTTGGGAAGACATTCACATTTTTTTTATAACAGATTGAATTACTTACAGTTATGTCTCTTTCTTTTAAAGTATTTTCCAAGTTCCAAAAATTCTATATTAATATCTTGTTAAATACAGTGACGCAAATGCACATTTTCATCAGATTTAGATTTAGCAGGAACAGTGCAAAGTTGGTTGAATAAGTATATTTAAAAATTGATTATTTTAACCCATACAATTTTTAAACTTGGAAAATCACTTTAAATTATTATCTGCATATGCCAGCATCTGACTTGCATTTATTTCTTTGAAACGTGATACAAATAGGTCTGATTCAGTATGTTAAATTCTTAGCTTTGCAATATTAAGTAACCACTTTTGATGTTAGCACACACTACTCACAAAAGGTTAGGGATATGTGGCTAGTGAATTAATTTCCAGGGTGACCTTCACTATATTCTGAATGCACATGAACAACTGTTGAATGTTTTATCACTTATTGAAGAATTTAACAAGAAGCTTAACAGCATTTTTTTTTTATTTTCGCCCAAAAACTTTTCTGGTTCAATTATAGTTGGTATTTAAACAGTCCTCCACAATCTTGCTGCACATTTTGACATTATAAGACAAAGATGACACCTAACAGTTGATCAATATTACATTGCCATTACAACGGCTTAAGCAAGTTGTTCTCAGATGGAAGTGGCTACTGAGCTTGGCGGATATTGTGATTAGCAGGTTGCACTGCAGAGACTGGAAAAGTCACAGAATACAGAATTGGGGTAAACTTTGTGAATGGAACAGTAAAAATCCCAAACTACTTGAATAGTTTAATTAATGCAGTAATTGTGCCTTTTATAGAACAGCACAGGCCTTTTTCATCTTCATGGATGACAGCTTGTTGGCTCTTCAAAGTTTCATCCTAGGAAACAGCTGCTGGAGACTGAGGCACTTCAAAAGTAGTGGCCTGCACTTTCTCCAGACCTGTATCCCAATGAGTCACTATGTGAAGAAGTGCAACTCTGTACCACAGAACGTTCTATACCTCCCTAGACATTTTTTTTACCTTAAAAGCATTAGATGTTGCTGTGAAGCTAAATGCCACATAAGTTATTGAGACATTGAACCGTTTTTCATGGGTGTATGCCCATTGCTATTGGCTTTTGTTGCAAAAAAATAGTTTGCAATGAGGAAATCACTATTGCATGCTTCTAGTTAAATAGCTTACTTTCATTAATATAATGTCACTGCATAAATTTTACCCAAAAGTCAGAAATCCCTTACTTTTTGTGAGATATATAAATATATATAATATATACATACACACATGTATTTTTTTGAAAATTTTATTTAGGATGAAGTTGAAGTTTATATGGATGTTTTCTATTAACTCTACATTAAAGTACATCTACAACTTACTGGTTGTACAATGTACAAGAATTGTAAACCCACTGTAATGCCTGCTGACATACTGGTGTGTGCCCCATCTGGCAGGATCTGCTCTTTGTTTAGCTTCTTAACACCTAAAGCCTCTCACTTATTTGCATAATTTTTTTAAAGAAAAGAGCAGATCCTCTGGGGGGGGGGGCACCTACATGTAAGTGTGCTTGATTTACAATCCTTCATCCTAGTGGTAGATGTACTTTAGGCAGGGGCATAACTACAGGGGTAGTAAACATGGGGCCCGCAGTCTCAGAGGGGCCCCGACAGCATGGGTTTTGGGTGTGTATATGTTGTATGTGTGTGTGTGGTGTGTATGTACTGTATGTGTATATGCTGTATGACTCTATTTGGTATTGTATCTATCTGTGTATTTTTTGTGTAAATGCTGCATGTGCCGGTATGGTAATGTGTGTATGTGTATGTATTCTGTATATGTGGTATGTGTATACCACATTCAGATGTCTGCTTTAGGGCCCTGCCTCTTCTAGTTATGCTCCTGCCTCACTAAGAAGTGAAACGTACACCTATGACTTCAGAGTTCATTATTTAGTTTTTACAATTTCAGTATATTTGCTACTATGCTATAACTCTGTTGCATATGTTTTAAAGAAAATCTTCATAAAATGGTAGTATGCTATTTAAGTAGATTCATATGTAGTTTTGTAGCAGAAGATTTAGTACAACCTGTATTTAGTACACTTGAAGCTCTTTTCTTTCTGTACTAAGAAGTCACAGAGACTAACGTAAAAATTATTGATGATCTTCCCTGTCTGTCTCTTTAAGTGCCTATAAAGATAATCATAATAAGTAAATGGACACCTCCATAACATTACAGAGATTTAAAGCATAACTAAATAGTTCCATACCAGATAATAGTTTAGCAATGTATTAAGAAAGGTCTAGCATTGACTATAAACTGCATTAAGGGCATATACTTAATTCTCCACTATTCATTTGAAATTCTTATCAGCCTCTCCTCCTATATCGGCTGTCAGTGTCAATATGGGAGAGAAAGCTGACGTATACACACTGTAATATACTTTATATATGGAAATTTTAACAAAGTTTACTATTATTTGGTTACCTAATATGGGTTAAAAGTTTAATTATGCTTTAAAGGACATCTACCATTAAAATCATGCATGATAAACCATGGGTAATCCTTCCTTCTACTGGAATGGGAGCAAAATCAGTGTGGGGATATAACTGGCATGGGGCAAAAGTATTGTGGTGGCATTACTGGGATGGTGCAAAATTAGTGTGGGGTTATTACTGGCATGGGGATATAATTAATGTGGGGGAATAATTGGGGAATAATTTGTGTGAGGCATTAATGATGTGGGGTTGTTACTTGCATAGAGGCATTAATGGAATGGAGGCATAATTAGTGTGGGGTTGTTACTTGTGTGAATCCCACAGTGATGGGAGAAACAGTTGGGGCCACATTGATAGGGTCTTAAATGGGTATTTTCATGTTTGGTATTTATGTCGTGGCACATTGAGGGCTTAATGGAGATGATAAGGAATGTAAGCAACTTCAATCAATGGATGTAGTAGGCAGGAATTTTTCCTATGTTTTTTTGTCGCTGTATATGATAAGTACTATTCTTTTTAGCTCAAGCAAATGTGGGCTTGATGTATGTGGAGGAGTTGATGCTATTGAGAATTTAGTACATATGCATTGGGGCCTATGCCCTGGATCTTTTATGCAAATAAAGGATTCCGACAGTATAGCTCGAGTTAAAAAAAAAAAAAAATACTGTTCGGCGCCCATTTTCGAATTTTTTTTACAGTTTTTTTATTTCTAATATTAAAAACACTTAAAATAAGTGATAACTTAAAATCAGACTGATAACGTACCTAGTTCAAGTATGAAAATGCGTCTCCCCACAACTATTTTATTGAAATGTTATGACAGTTTGTTTTAAGTGTTTTTAACATTAGAAATAAAAAAGTGTAATAAAATCCAGAAACGGGTACTGAATGGTTTTTTTTTTGTTTTTTTTTTAATTCGAGCTATACACTCGGAAGTCTTTATATGCAATACACCCACCAGTCAGGTGATATAAGTTAGTTGTGACTGCTGACACAATTTATCAAGGTGAGCACCAAACTATAACCTTTAACTGGCTTACCCTATCACTAAAGCTGGTATACTATATCTTCGCTTTCCATTTTTTCTTTTCCACTATACTCTTGATCTTTTATGACTCGAGAAACGTCCCTGTATGGATTCCTGACTCTTCCTCTGCTGCTGTGAGATAACAGCAGGCAGAGGGAGATAAAGATGTACTCCTGAACTGTTTAACAGCCTATGAAGCTACCGCATGGAGGTTCTATTTCAACACACCTCAGAGCTCTTGTGTCTTATTAGCATTGTTTAAAAGTTGATTTTAGAAGAAAGCAGGCCCTGGATAAATAACTATAAGATTACCACAGTCACAGCGCCCAGGTATATGATTTTATCATGCTCGATGGTAGATTTCCTATAAGTGTAAATTATTCTCAATCTTTTCCTACAAAGTCATATATGAAGCTAATCAACTCTCTAATACATGCTGACTGTGGATTATACTTCATTTTTATTGTGGCTGGTTAGCTTCAACTATAAATAATTATAATGTAAGATGCTTTGTGTATATTAAAAATAAAAAAAATGCTTTGTATAGGCAAGGGTCAAAAAAGATTTTTGTTACTTTATATTTCAGGAACTATATCATAACACACATCCACAGATAATCATGACAAAACATTTAAAGGGGTTGGAAACTTTTCAATAAATCTGTTCCATTAGACAAGTCTCTGCATGCATATTTGCCTGTGTGTTTGCCTTCTGTGAGAGCTTCAAACTTTTCCTGTTATCCAAATGCTGCACTTTGCATCTGTATACAATCTCCTGTTTCTCACTTCTCCACAGTGGTGTAACTACCGCCGTAGCAGCCACAGCGGCTGCTGCGGGGCCCGTGAGGCTAAGGGGCCCGGGGGACACACGGCTGAGTCATAATTTAAAGATACAGGGCCCCACCCTCTGTGTCCCTGCTGTGTGACTAGGCTTATGTGCCTGACCCACCCACTGCCTCCCAAACTTCCATCCGCCGTTCATGACTGACAAAGTGGATGGCCCTGCCAGACCATCCGCCTGAACAGCAAACTTAACCCAAACGCACAACCTTCTGCCCGCCCGAACACCTGATGGCTCGCCCGCCCGAACAGCAAAAAAGCAAGTACCATTATTTATATGTATGTATGTGTATATATATATATATATAGATAGATATCAACTGGTTTATGCAAAATGGAAAAAGTGGGCAGCACTCTGAAACACCTTTCTCTGAAACACCTTTCTCAAACACCACACCGAAACGTCGCCACTGGTTCCAATAAAAATCACCTACGCTTGATCTGAATTTCGGAGTGCTGCCCGCTTTTTCCATTTTGCATATCCACGTAAGGACCTGGCCAAAATCATTGGGGGTGCTGCACCCCTCCTTCTGAGGAGTGTTTACTGTGCTGACTTAAACTTTACTTATTCTATCAACTGGTTTAGAAATGAGGCAACACTCAGATGTAATAACAAGATTCAGCTCAGGTGCACATCCCAGGACCTGGACCAAGATCCATCCATAAATCCAATAGCAAAAAATGGCAGCATTCCGAAACTTCAATGTGGAAAAAGTGCACTAGGTACTAGTTTATTCACACACGTGTCCAAACACTATGTTTCGGCTCCTTAGACCTGGAGCCTTCTTCAAGTGAGGTGTGTATAACAATGTGATGCTTTATATACAATAAAGAGGAAGTGACATCATTGTAGCAATCATGTGATCAGCGAAATATACGTAAACATACACATTTATATGTACATCCAAGCTTCTTTACTTCAACAGGGTGATGCTATAAAGTGCATTTGTGTATTCAATACAATAGAGATCAATCGCTTACCCAAGGATCAGTTCTAAAATTTGCGAGTGCCATCGGCGTCCTATCGACGACACTGCGCATGTCAGTGATCATGTGACTATCATATCAGGTAATCACGTGATCGGAACAGCGAGTATTCATGCACACTAGCGTGCTGAGGATCACAGCACCATCTTGAAGGAGGGAAGGCCACCATATAGCGAGATAATATATATAATTGCTGCCAAAGTGCGATATAAATAAGTAAGGCGCTATTGTGGGACCTACATAGGAGTGACTCCCAGACCCTAAATGTGCACCTGCTGGACCATAGATGGTTGCTATGGGTCAGGTTGGTGCCAATAACGCAGCCGTGATAGATTGGCTGGAGTTAGAGCTTAAAACACCTTGGTCCTTTGAAACTCAGCGCCTTATTTATTCAGTGCTGGGATCCTGGGTTCAAATCCAACCCAGGTCAACATCTGCAAAGAGCTTGTATGTTCTTTCTGTGTTTGCGTGGGTTTCTTCCTACATACTGGTAGGTTGTTAAGATTGTGAGCCCCAAGGGGACAGGGACCAATTTGACAATCTTTGTTCAACGCTGCATAATCTGTGTGCGCTATATAAATAAAGAATAATTATTATTATAAACAATGTAAAAAGTGGGCAGCAGATGTTTCAGTGAAAGACACCTTCATTAAGCAATTAAACAAGTGACCCACATTGGGTATATATATATATATATATATATATATATTAAACATGGCAAACAATTCATACAAAGAGGCATGTCATATACATGACACTATATATATTTATTTTTATTTTTTATTTATTTTATTTTTTTTTTCATATCCAACAAAGTGCATTCGTCTAACAATATCTTGTTATTTGACCTGGTTATACAGTGCATAGTGTCTTCATACAGTGTATATCATATACATAAATGTGCAAAAAAAAGGGTTAAAATTACCCAATATCCTCTGGAGAGATCGTCCAGAGTGGAAGCCTCAGTTTCAAACTATGTCTTGTCTACAAGTCCGAACCGCATATGCGCCAAAAACCTGCACTTGCGCAATGGTATCTGGCAGCTGCCGAGAGACCATGTTGGAAAAGGGCAGCTGATATTAAAGAAAAAAATATATAAATGCCTGTGGCAACCATTTGAATAGAGCTTGCTAGTATAGATGTACAGGCAGTCCCTGGGTTACGTACAAGTTCGGTTCTGTAGGTTTGTTCTTAAGTTGAATTTGTATGTAAGTCGGAACTGTATATTTTATAATTATAACCCCAGTCAAATTTTTTTTGGTCTCTGTGACAATTGAATTTTAAAAATGTTGGGTTGTCATAAGTTTATTATAGCCTAATACTAAAGTACAGTAAATTACCAAAATCCAGAGGTCCATTTGTAACTAGGGGTCGTCTGTAAGTTAGGTGTTCTTAAGTAGGGGACTGCCTGTATAAACCTGCACTAGGGAGAAATAATGCTATATAGAGTATGGTAAATTACCTGTGTCTGTCTCCTCCTCCGTAACCATGGTGAGTGAACTAACAATAAAGTTGCTTTACTCAGGAACTATTAGCCTCTATGGGACACATGTCAGAGGCAGTGTAAGCTCTGATCTGACATTATAATGTCACCTGTATGGGTATGGATGTAACACATAAATAATGTGTGCCAAAGGGACATATCGTGATCCTAATCACATCCCTAATAGTGGCAGAAGCTTATATAATATCGTCATAACACTCATACAACACACAATTTCCTATGGCTGTTTCTTTATAACCTCCTATGGTCACTTCCTCTGTAACTTTCTTCTATCCACTTACAATTTCCATTGTATCATTATCATGCAAATCCGCCTTTGTTCTGTGAGGGTCAAGATAATGATTATATGCTTCTAATGATTATATGCTTTATGATTGTATACATGTGCCCTTTGCCCTATATTTTGTACTTTGTCTGTTTGTACAGAGCTTTTCCCTTACATCAGTTTTAACCAGACATGCAACTGTCAGCGGAACTCAAGTCTTCTGATGGAAAGCAGAAGATGGAAAAGCAGATGTTTGTTAAGAATAGCATCAGCATCCAGACTAGTGGTCAATTTACTGTAGACAACGGTGACTGGAAATTCCCCTGGCATAGCAACCAAGGCCTAGTTTTGAGGACCAATCAGCAGGGGTCGGGGGCCAGACATATATGCTTAGCTATAACCAATTATAATGATTTTAATGTATGTAACCACACCTTTTTCTATGGGTATAAGAAGCTATGTAATCAGGAAATAAACACAGTTCATTTCTCTTTTCTGTTCGGCAAGTTAAGAGCATGAACCTAAGATAAAACAGAACTTCAGTCTTCTGTCTTTTCTTATCCAAACGTGCACGCATGCTCAAATAATTTGGGGTGTCTGAGAGAAGAGTGTAAGGCGGGATTGACCCGACCTTGACAGTTCTTTTAAGAACCTTTCCATTTACTAACATACATACAACCATCTTTTGATATACTTGTCCTTTTCCAACATTCTCTGACATCCTTTTACAGCCTCTTTTCCCTCTCTCACATTCACGATCTGTAGTGCTGGTTTCCCTCCGAATTGCCTCTCATCCTACCTAGCAATTTTCCCATAATTTTCTATATATCTCTAGTGCTGGCACACATTCGCAGTCACTCTTCCTTAGGGCAGTTTTAACCACTTTTATTTTATTTTTTTCCTAAACCGTTTGCCTGTCAAGAAATGACTGTAGTCCCCTTCCTTCAAGCAGATTTGGATCCTACCAAACAAAAAATTTTTTATAAAGTTTGACTGTCCAAACTCAGTCTCCTTTGTCTCAAGCGAATTACAATCCACCAACTGCTCTTCAAGGCTGACTCTTTAGGTAGGGGCTATTCTAGGATGCTACTTTCTTAAAATCAGTACAGTACAGTATTACAACAACGAGCTATCGAACACACATGTTCAAACTCACACAATACCCATATACACTACCACACATCACATGGAGTTTTCGAATAACAATAACAAGATTCTTTGGACTGGGCAATATAGGCATGCAACTCACCGGATGTGGGAAAACCCAAACAAGGAGAGACAGAGCAAATTGTAAGAAAAAGCTTCTTACCTTTTTGTGCAGCTGCATGGTCTGTCTGTCCTGAAAGGATGATCCCGTCATGCAAACCCATGTCCCTGTTCGGGGGCCAATTTATGTTAGGGTAATATATCCCCATCTCTGTGATGTGTGGGTCAAAATTATTGTATAGTACGAGCTGCTCGGTGAATCACTCAGACCTTCACATGTTTGAGAGAATTCCAATTTTTTAGGTAGCAGACAGTTTTTATAGGTTCTTGGGACAAAGGAACCTACTGAGCATGTCCACATTCCAAGCCATCAACAGGATGTACAAGTGTAAAATGATGTGTGTACACGGGGGGATGGTACTTAAGTATAGTAAAACACATGGTATGTGAACACAATAGAAAATGGATTCTATTCCCTCACAGTAGTTTCGCTGATATATGCCAGATCACATGGACATGGCAACATACCATATTTTTCGGACTATAAGGCGCACCTGATTATAAGGTGCACCATCAATAAATTCCTGCTAAAACATCTAGGTTCATATATAAGGTGCACCGGATTATAAAGTGCACCTTATTATAAGGATGAATGACCAGCAGGTGGCAGACCTGTGATCTGTTCAAGGCAGCTGTTGTCTGTAAATACGGTTCATATATAAGGCGCACTGGACTATAAGGCACACCTTTGATTTCTGAGAAAATCAAAGGATTTTTTGTGCGCCTTATAGTCCGAAAAATACGGTAAATATTACATGGTTACTAGAGATGGGTAAATCGCTTCTAACGATTCTAACTTCGGTTAGAATTTCAGGAAAAATGTGATTTGTCCTGAAGCCAAAGTTTAAGGTGATTAACGTTTTACTTTTTCCTCTTTTAATACCAAAATGGGCGCGAGTACAATGTGTTACATGGGGCAGAGAACTCTGGGAAGGAGAAAGGAACACCCTCATTCACTTGTGCAGACCTGTAAGCCTATCAGCGACCGGCAGGCTCATGTGATGTCACACAGACTATAAAAAGAGGCAGCCATTTTCTTATCTCGGTACTTCACACTGCATGTGCTGTCTGTAGCATCCAGCTGCTTCTACTGTACTGTGCTGTTGTGTTTTTGCTCCAAGGGTGTCATTTTGGGGAATCTGTGTACCACAAATAGCAGTTTTTGTTGCTGAAGTGAATAGGAAGAAATCAGTGTGAAATCCACATACTTTCTGTACTGATTTCTGCTTCAATCCCAGGGTGTCGAGAGCATGGACCACTTCCTGCTTCAGTGCCCCTTTAACACAGAGGTGTACAACCGGGTGGGCGCTTCCATCCATTGGCCCGGGTTGGCCGGTCTCTCCTATGCGGAGTGGGCCTATGGAGCATTCAGAGGCCTGGGTGGCCGGGACCGCTGCACGTTATTCCTAGTCAGTCTAGTGGTCAGGTACCACACGTGGAACGCACGGTGTTTAGTATCGACGCAGCGTAAAATCCTCCCGGTGGATGAGGTGGTTAGGAACATTCTGGGTGACCTGGTGAAGGTGCGCTCTCTGGAGTATGAGAGGCGGGGCACGGGGAGGGCCTCTCTCCTTTGGAGGGGGTTCTCCTTTAGTGTCCCTTAGTCTGTCATCTCCACTCCTGGTGTTGGGGCTGATGCTGCACAGTAGATTTTTGTTTTGTATCTGAGCGTGTAGTGATGTGGGGCTTGCAGGCGCCGAACCTGGGCTTTATGTGGTTTGGTTTTGTTATGTTGATTTGTTTAATGTGTTTGTATCTTGTGTACAGTGTGTATTTATTTATAGTTATATGTAGTTATAGTTCTTGTGTATATAGGCTGGTTGGTTTTGGGGTGTTGGTGTTAGGGTGTTAGGTTGGGAGGGGGGTGGACGGGATTTGGACTATACGATCCTGGGCACTGGTCTGGACTATATAGCGCAAACTTTGGACGTTAGACCAGTGTCTGGGGGGAGGGTGATGGGCGTGGGATTTAGTTAGTTATATTTAATGTTTTTATTTCCTGTTTTATGTCTTTTTTTTGCTGTGTATTCTTTAGTTATTTATGGGAAAAAAATATATATATATATCGGAGAAAAAAAAAAAAAAAATTTTTTAAAAAAAAAAAAAAAAATTAGGTGGTGGGACTGTGTGAGGGTTTTGGTTGTTCTCATGCTGAGTATGTGGTGAGTGTGTGTGGCTGGGCCAGGAGGTTTTGTAAGTTTATTTTCGATTATATTTGTTGTAATTATTTTGCCAGAAGTTATGGCTTCATTTATGTTTATTGTTGTTATGTTTTTCATTTTTATATAAAATAAAAGATTTACAGGATGTAACTCAGGATCAGTACAGGATAAGTAATATCATGTATGTACACAGTGACTGCACCAGCAGATCTGGAGGCGGTTACCTCGTTAGAGGAGGGTGTGTCTGTGTGTGCAGCTGCTCTGTGCTTGTGCTCCTGAGCTCCTGGCGATCCATCTATCCACCCAGGGCCTGCTCTCTCCTCTCCCAGGGAGGGAGTTAGGTTCCTGGGGATGAGCGAGGGAGCCGACTCCCAGGCTCCTGCTTCCCGGGCCAGGCCGGCGGGAGGCAGGAGAGGACAGCAACCGGCAAGCGCTATGGAGGACTCAGGGGTGAGACGTTCCACCAGGAGTCGTAGTAATACGGCTCCTACTCCCCCTGGGTCTAATGTGAAGCGGCGCAGCAAGAACCTGGATGTTTGTGCGGGTGAGAGCGGTCCTTCCGGGGCTGGAGACATGAAGCGGAGTGCTCACAGAGGTAAGGCTGACCATGTGGGGGAGGCTGGGCGGTGCAGGGGCCCCGGGAGTCTTTGTCCACTTATGCCTCCAGGGTCCAGAGCCACCTCTGTGAGTATGAAGAGGCAACCAAGACCATCAGGAGGCTCTGGGAGGAGCTGCGCTGTGCCCACTCCAGAGCCAACACGGCGCCAAAGAAGCGCAAGACCGAGATTCTTGCTGAGATCAAAAAAATTTCAGCTGAGATTGCTAAGCTTATAGAAAGAAAAAGCTTTATTTGTGAGAACGGCGGTCCATTTAAAGAAAAACTTTTGAATGATGACAGATTCTCAGAAATGGCTGATAACAGAGAGCAAAGGCTGAAGGGGTTGCAGCCTGCGAGCCAGGTGGAGGAGGAGGATGATGATGAGGACACACCTGATGGCCTGCAGGAAGATCAGCAGGCCTCGTGCAGTGGGCCCCCTGCAGGACAGTCAGCAGTAACACCTCGCTCGGGGGAGGACAGTGACACCGGCAGCCAGGGAGGGGCGCTCATGGCAGAGATCCAGCTGCTCGAGTCCCCAGTGCGCATGGAGAACTTTTCTTTTGGTGATGAACTCCCAGAGGAAGCCGCTGGGGAGAGCGGCCGGAGGAAGGGGAAGAAGACCAGGCCAAAGCAGCAAGAAGAGGTACGTTTCATCTTTACCTCCCTGTAAACCCCCCTGGGCAAAGCGCAGGGTCAGCTCACTGTGCAAGCCCTGCTACCCAAACCCCCCCGAGTTCTGCTGTGGACCCGGTGCAAAGGTGCAGGGAGATTACAGGTGTGACATCTGATGTGGCGATGGGCTCCGTCTCTGTTTTTGGTAACAGTGGGGGAGCAGGGGAGGCATCGGCCGCAAGGCCGGACAGTCAGGGCGGCTCGGACCTTGGCAATACCATCAAAATCCAGTGCTGTGGTGCATCCCCCAGTGGGAGGGGGGGATAGCCTGGCACTGGTGGCAGCTTCCGGTGCCTCGGTGCCTCTTCGTGCCTCGGCGCCTCTTTATGCTGTCGCTGCTGATCACTTGGTTATGGGGCGGCGGCAGTGTGGAGGGGTCGCTGAGGCTGAGGGCTCCGGACCTCCCAAACAGAAAGTATTGTTTTGTGTCGGTGTTGGGGACAATGAGAATTCTGTGCAGAGCGGAGATCAGCGGCGCCTCACACCGGCTAAAGAGCAGCGGCGAATACTACCAAGCTCCAGGAAAAGCAAAATAACATCTGCTACCGATGATGCGGAGGGCATAAGTGTGACAAGAGTTGGTGTCCCCTCTGGGCGATGCTCTGCGGGGGGCCTGAAGATGCGGAGGTGGTCATGTCCCCTGATGTTGGTGCTGGCCCAGCCAGTGTGAGTGGTGTCAGTAATGTTGTGGTGGATAATGTGAGTGGTGCTGAATCTTTGCCAGCTTTGGGGGTGAGTGATGGAGTGACTGGTGGTGCGGGTGGCACGGCTGAGTGTAGCATGGAGGTGGGTAGTGTTAATGTGGTAGGTGCAGGGGTTGGTCCGGTTGCTCCCCCAGTGGTGTCCCCTATTAAGAGCCATGCCAGTGTCGCTGTTGGGGGAAGTAGGGTTCCATCATCCTGGGCTCTGGGCCACATACTTTCTGTACTGATTTCTGCTTCAATCCCAGGGTGTCAGTCCTTGTGCTGCCGAAGGGAGCTGTTTGTCTTTGGTATCATCTCCAGGTCCAGATGCTCCAGCTCCTCTATACGCATGGCACCTGCAGTCGTTGAAAGAGGCGATTACAAAGAGACAATTGTACGCACCCAGCCATCCTAAGGTGCAGAAGCTGACTGTGCTCTTGTCCAAGTTGTTGGTACTGCAGTCCCTCCCTTTCCAAGTCGTGGACTCTGCACCCTTCAGATAACTAATGGCTTGTGCATAAACCAAGGTGGAGAGTTCCAAGCCGCAATTTTTTTTTTCAAAAAGGCACTGCCAGCCCTTCACCATTATGTACAACAGAAGGTGGGCCAGTCCTTGAGCTTATCAGTTTCTTCTGAGGTGCACGGCAGCACGGATGTGTGGAGCTGACACACCAACAACTTCCACAAGAGACGCCGCTTTCTCTGCCAGTGTCTGCCTCCTCCTCCTCCTTCTCCACCACCTCAGCCTCCACAAGTGCTGCTCCATCATACCACATGTGCAGGGCACAGTGGTGTCACGCATTTCTACACCTGGTTTGCCTGGGTGTACAAAGTCACACAGGGGAGGAACGCGTCAAGCAACAAGAAATCAATGTGTGGCTTTCTCAGCGACAACTAAAATTTGGAACCATGGTGACAGACAATGGGAGGAACATGGCGTACGCGCTGAACTGAGGAGGGATGGCCCATGCGCCCTGCATGGCGCACGTGTTTAATCTGGTTGTCAACAGATTCCTCAAGTCTTCTACCCATCTGCAAGACATTCTAAAAATGTCCAGGAAACTGTGCATCCACTTCAGCCATTCTTACAAAGCCAAGCACACCCTCCTCGAGTTGCAGCATCAGAATGGCCTACCCCAACATATTCTGATATGCAATGTTTCCACACATTGGAATCCCAGCCTCTATAGGTTAGACCGCCTGTATGAACAGAGAAAAGCCTTTAATGATTTTGTGATGATGCAAGCAGACCGTAGTACTCCCCAGTGTAACTTTGATGTCAGCCACTGGCAGCTCATGCGTGACACCTGCCGTTTGCTCAGGCCCTTTGAAGAGGCCATGTTATTTGTCAGTCACCAGGACTGTGGGATGAATAATGTCATTTCACTGCATCATGTCCTGGAACTCATGCTGTAAAATCTGTCTGGTCAGGGAACTGGAGAAGTGGAGACTCCATCTCATGGCCACATAAGTCTGGTGGAGGCTGAACTGGAGAACAGTGGAACACAAGCAGAGTCTGGTGAAATCAGTGATTTTTCCAAGAGAGGAGGAGGAGGAGCATCCGGAGGAGGTAGAAGACGAGGCAGATGACCCAGGCTCCTACTCCCCCTGGGTCTAATGTGAAGCAGCGCAGCAAGAACCTGGATGTTGGTGCGGGTGAGAGCGGTCTTTGTCCACCTATGCCTCCCGGGTCCAGAGCCACCTCTGTGAGTATGAAGAGGCGACCAAGACCATCAGGAGGCTCCGGGAGGAGCTGAAATGTGCCCGCGCCAGGGCAAACACAGCGCCAAAGAAGCACAGAGATTAAAAAACTTACTACTAAGATTGATAAGCTTATAGAAAGAAAGACATTTATTTGTGAGAATGGCAGTCCATTTAAAGAAAAACTTTTGAATGACGACAGATTTTCAGAAATGGCTGATAGCAGAGAGCAAAGGCTGATGGGGTTGCAGCTTGCGAGCCAGGTGGAGGAGGATGATGATGATGATAAAGAGCTGCAGGACACAACTGGCGGCCTGCAGGAAGATCAGCAGGCCTCGTGCAGTGGGCCTCCTGCAGGACAGCCAGCAGTAACACCTCGCTTGGGGGAGGACAGTGACATCGGCAGCCAGGGAGGGGCGCTCATGGCGGAGATCCGGCTGCTCGAGTCCCCAGTGCACATGGAGAACTTTTCTTTTGGTGATGAACTCCCAGGGGAAGCCGCTGGGGAGAGCAGTCGGAGGAAGGCGAAGAACAACAGGCCAAAGAAACAAGAAGAGGTAAGATTCATCTTTACCCCCCCTCCCTGTACAACCCCCGGGCAAAGCGCAGGGTCAGCTCACTGTGCAAGCCCTGCTACCCAAACCCCCCCGAGTTCTGCTGTGGACCCGGTGCAAAGGTGCAGGGAGATTACAGGTGTGACATTTGATGTGGCGATGGGCTCCGTCTCTGTTTGTGGTAACAGTGGGGAAGCAGGGGAGGCATCGGCCGCAAGGCCAGACAGTCAGGGCGGCTCAGTAGTGGGGATACGATCAAAATCCAGTGCTGTGGTGCGTCGCCCAGTGGGAGGGGGGGATAGCCTGGCACTGGTGGCAGCTTCCGGTGCCTCGGCGCCTCTTCATGCTGTCGGCGCTGATCACCCAGTTGAGGGGCGGCGGCAGTGTGTGGGGGTCGCTGAGGCTGAGGGCTCTGGACCTCCCAAAGAAAAAGTATTAACTTGTGTCGGTGTTGGTGATAATGCACATTCTGTGGAGACTGGAGATCAGCGTTGCCTCACACTGGCTAATGACCAGTGGCGAATACTGAAAAAGTAAAATAACATCTGCTAGCGATGATGCGGAGGGCACAAGTGTGACAAGAGTTGTGGTCCCCTCTGAGCGATGCTCTGCGGGGGGACCCCCATCCCCTGTGCCTCAAGATGCGGAGGTGGTCATGTCCCCTGATGTTGGTGCTGGTCCAGCCAGTGTGAATGGTGTCAGTAATGTTGTGGTGGCTAATGTGAGTGGTGCAAAAACATTACCAGTTATGGAATGCGCTGTAAGGAACACTGATCAACCGATCTAAAAACTTTTGGAAAACTACACAGACAGATGACAAGCATGAAAATTGGAGAGGAACAAACAAAGAGATCTAAATGGTCTAGGATGAAGAGACTACCGGAGGCAGGATCTACAATTGGCAGTCTAATACAACAGCCCTTCCAAGAAGGAAAACCTAGGAAGAAAAAGACGGGCTTCCACAAGAAAATACGACCTCTGCAGACACTGATACGATGGAGCAAATATGAACTCTGGGACTTTTTTTAGGCCAGGGACCGGACCAATGCAAAGATCCGGCGGGGCGGACAACATGCACCGAAGAGGAGAATGAAAACTAATAAGTAGACGCACTCAACCGCAAAGGACGGTGACAAAAACAAAAGAGCCATTGTGGTAAATATTCTCCTCCCGTGCTATCAATGATTTTGAAATGTCAGTATTACAAAAAAGGATTATATTTTTCTCCTGTACCAAACAGATTGGTTTGAGATAGAACAAGATCATGATATCGATTTTTTCGAAATAGAAAACTTAAATATTGGTTCCATAAATAATCCTGTAACATAATGTCATTAGTGATAACATATTAGATCCAAAATTGTTTGGTGCATACAAAGTTAATTTGTCCCAAAATAGAAGTACCCGCATAGCCACCTTCATAGAGCTGGTGAAACATGATTGTGGGGAGCTTAGACTGATATATGACATTACGACACACACTAATAGACTCTGGAGGAGATAAGATGCATTGAAAGGTATTGGTCCATGATGGCGTTATCATCATCAAGCAGCCGTAACTGTGGGGCGATCGTCCTCATGGCCACCGCGTGATATATTAATGAAATTCGTCGACATTAAATGACACGTCGGTTACAAGCTCTTCTAGGTGACCCCAAAGTGACATTGCACGAAAAATAAAACTTCCATTAGCCAGAGCGTATCGAAGGCATTATTACAGAAAACATGCCACAGTACCTAAAATGTTCCATACACGATCACACCGGTGATATATATCTTCCAAAAAAATTCCAAGAGTCTCCAAGATCCCCACGTTAGCCTATTGGTTCTGGCGGGGATTCTGTTTTTTCACATATTGCAATTTTTCTCGATGTTGTTTGAGGACTTGGTAATGAAAAGGCCAAATCATATATTCGTGAACATCGGATTTTCTTAACAAATACAAACATTAACTTGTCCCAACATAAAAAATTCTTGTTGGTCTCATTGAGTGGTTGTCTGTATATACCTCCATTGACACATCAGAGTGTTTAAAAGCTGTAGAAAAAATGTCTACATACCTTCTTACTCACCGTCAACTACCGTTCAGCTTCTTTGGAGTGTCAATCTGATTGGTATAAAATTACTCTTTTATGTGGTAACGATTTATACCCAATTGAGGGGGGTGTAGCTATGAGAGGCGAAAATATGTGGCTCCCGATACGCCAATATCATGATTGTCGTTCACTTGAGGAGGACATTGTGTACATGATGTCCCACCACTTCCAACATGTCGTGTGGAGTGGTGGGCGATACATAGATGACGTTTCCTCTGTGGATGGGACTATTGATGTAACCTTACCCTTTTCCAACTTACCTGAACTCCATAGATGAACTACTCAAACATTTTACGGTGCGTGTACTCAGAAAATTCAATTCAGTTCCTGAGTCTACAGTCTCCTATGCAAACATTTGCATATACCAGACCTCTATTGTCAAACCCCACAGATAGGAATACCCTATAAAATATGACAGTGCACGGGGTTGCACACCCACAGAAAAACATGTTAAAATCGTTCACCTCTAGGCAATTCTTGCGGGTAAAAAGAATTTCCAGTGACGACAATAAGTGTATGTCCAACATGGAGAAAATGTCAAAACAATTTTGGAAAGGGGTTACCCTAAAAAAATTATGACAACAATAGGAATCTTGCCAACACTTACACATAGAGGATTTATTAACCAAAACAAAAGGCACAAAATCAGTCGAATTCCATTTATTTCTTCCCTTTTCCGATTAAAAGTGACCAGACCGAATATCTTACATAATAAAAAAACACTGGAATAAATAGCGAAGGGAAGCCACCGGTGTGCCTGAATTCCGTAATTCCCCCCTCTTGCTCATACAGGCGGGCCAAGAATATGGTGGGACGTTATGTGAGGTCAGGATGTGTGGGAGCCCCCCCCCATTGATCGTATATATACAAACCGGTCTAATGTGGAACTACGTCATGGAGCTTTACCCATGCAGATCATGCATCACTGCTCTAACCTGACTGCAAAAACGAGGGGTCTGTGTATGTTACCATGATGCAAGGAAGTTTCTTACAAAAATACGACATTTGTAAACGTGGTACTAGTGACCATGTAATTTCATGTTGAAAAATATGTTCAGGTGGTACTAAAATACATTGGTGTGAACCATGAACGAATTCAAGTGTCCAGGATTACACAGCATAAATATACGTTATCGCAAAAAATGAGACGGGGATATGCCCGTCAGATCGACACTTTTATTGCAAAAGGACATAACGCTATCACAAATTGCGCTCTTATCCTCATTGTACCACATTTCTCCATTGAGAAGGGGTGGTGACAGGGGCCACAACCTTTCTCAGAAATGTGATTAAAAGGGATCCATCGATTAAACACACTCCAACCATATGGTTTTGAATATGAAGGTATATAAATATTGCATAATCTAACCAGGAGAGACATGGTGGAGTGTTGCATTGGACTGAAGGTATTTTTTGTTCCCCTACCATCTCTGTACTCATTGTAACGCTATGTACTGTTCATTACATCACAACTAATACCTATGTCTTATATCTACAGAGTTACAAGACATCCATATTGCAAAAACCCCTCGGAAAGGGACCGGTTTTTCCCACGGTCCCCATTCAAAATCGATTGGCCCGCATACCCTCTAAAAACTCCCGACCTCATCCACGACATCTATGAGGTGGGATTGTCATCCATTGGACTTACACGTTCGGACAAATGGTTACTATATCCCATCTGCTTCAGGTCTGTCGTCCGATTGATTCCACTCGGCGTTAGGGAGGTACTTGGCCGAGTGCAGTCCCTCTGTACACGCGGGATATGAACAATACATGCTGATCCCCTTAACGTGACGCTAAAAATAATGGTTTGTAATACTTGACCTCTTGTCATATTGGCGTGAGTTTGGGGATAATCGATGAAGAGGGCTGCCCTTACCCAAGAGAGCTCGCCATCAACTCCTACCTTCAATACACATGCACATCAGAGCCGATACCTCACTTCCGGTTTCACTGGAGTTCAAAGATAGTACACTATCTGCTATTGGCAATGCACATTGGCTGTGATACAACAGGTGGGCCAAGCATGAAACATGGCTCGTTTTCAATGAATGAGTAGGATGGAGAGTGCAGTGGAGGAGGTCTACAAACCGATGGGGTTGTTTACTGTGTTTACCTTTGCACTGAATGTCACTTTTAGGATGATGGTACACTCATAATATATATGGCACTTACTGGTCACTTTATAACATGTATATGAATAATGTTTATTACTGTTTGCACTTTTCTGTATGATGTACACTGAATTTACTGCACTTACCATTGGACCAAGCAGCAGGTCTGTTGGTCCCTTAAATAGTGACTGTTGTTACTCACATAGCTTGATAAAGTGTGTACGCTACACCGAAACGCCGCTTTTTATGGAAAAGCTTCAACCCTTTCTACTACAAGGAGTGCTGCCTCTTACTGAACCTAGTACATACATAGATCGATACCATACATAATAGATATCATATAGGATAGATGATAGATAATAGAGATGATGCTATGAGATCACTAGATACATAGATAGATATGAATAGTATAACAATACATACAATACTAGATAGAAATAGATAGATAGATAGGAGATAGATAGATATGAGAGGACAGAGAGATATATCGAGTGCGAGAGGTGGAAAGATATGAAATGAGCTGCAGGATGTAAGTTTATCGATACTGTCTTGTTACAGGCGCTTTGTCAGGGGGTATTTACAGGATAGCAGGGGAGCAAAGAATGAGCTGATGCTATACTATGTATGTCTTTATACCTTTCTATACTGTCAGCTGCTAATGCAGCCCGGGGCTCTGGTGATTCCTACTTCCCTCTCTCCTCTCCTATTGGCTGGTGTGAGTAACAACCCTCTGTGTGATCCGGCTTAGGCAGGGGATGAAGCGCAAGCCATTGATCTGGCGTCCAAGAAGCACATTAAAGACAGTGACAGCCGCTGGAACCCTGTATCTAAGCCAGACCTTATGCTTCCTGCCCAATTCTGATTATGTGTGAGCACTGTAATCATGCTGCTCTCTTCTCCCGGCAGTGTTGTCTATGGGAACCAAAATAACATTCAGGGCTCCCGACAGGGTCAATGGGCATTGTGCGTGCCCACCAGGACAGCTCTGCCATAGGTTCGCCATACCCTGCTTAGTAGTATGCCAGTTGTTGCTCCCCTCTCAGTAGCCCTGATGCTTAATTATAAAGTCACCATTTTTGACCCAGTAGGGAGGGTCAAGAGGTGGAGACACAAAAAGTCATCCCTCTGACAAATGTTGACTATTATTGTCACTAGGCAAAGCGGCAGCTGCGGTGCCTCTGCCACAGTGACTTAGGGACATCCCGACCTCCATGTCCCCTGTAGATCTTTTTTTATATAAAAGTAAAAAACATAACACAAAACAAACATAATATACAATATATACAAAATATACAATTCTTATATAAAATATCACACCTAGCAAAAACAAATAATAACTACAATACACCAAAAGAATAAAAACCACCAAAACCACAACCCAGCCCCACACCGATTAGTGCAGCAACCCTTAAACCAAAACAACTAATACACAGGCAAGGCCCACCCCAAATAGAACAATACAATCGACCATAAATCAGCACCTAGCATAAACACCCCAACCCCACACACCCTCTAATCAGCAGACCACCCCACACCCATTTTTCTATATCTATATATATATATAACTAATATATCCACACATTTGAAAAGTCCAGTCAGTCACGCAAAATTGTCCAGTAATTTTGGGGTGCAAACCCCATCCTGGATCTTGACCCCCCCAGGACCAATATATTCCAGAACAAAATGAGACTTGCCACTCCAGGTAAAATGTGAAAAAAACAGGATGGGAGCTTTAATAGCCAGTGACACATTCAGAACCTCTGGTTCAGTCTGCCATCCTTTTTCTTCAAGCGGCTTTCCCTAGCTGGCAAAAGGCCTATCGCCTGATAGCCAGGTCTGTTCGCCAACTTTGCACTGGGCCTAATAGCCCATTCCGTTGTTGTTCACGATTCTTAGCTCACTGCGAGTTGCAGTTCATTTCTTTCTGTTTTCTCTTGAGATATTGATATAATTTTATATATCATATATTCTATATATACTATATATATATATATCTATAAAAAAAACCAGAATACACATACACCCTCCCCTTCCCCCCAGTACACTGGTCTAGCACCAAGGTTTGTGTTAAGTAGTTCCAGACCAATTCCATATCAGTTCATAAGTCCACCACCATCACCGCCTCCCAACCTACGCTATGTCCCAAACCCCACTAATTCCAATATAAAGTTAAAATATTACTCTCTGTGCCAAACATAAAGCCCAGGTTTGGCGCCTGCAGCCCCTACTCACTCATGCCCAGCAGGAACACAACAAAACAAAAATCTACAGTGCGCATCCCCACACCAGTGAGAGGAGATGACAACTAAGGGACACTAAAGGAAACCCCCTCAAGGAGAGAAGGCCCTCCCTTGTGCACCCCTCTCATACTCAGAGAGCGCACCGTCACCAGGTCCACCAAATGTTCGAACACCTCATCCACGCGGAGATTTAACGCTGCTAAGACCGTGACGTCCCAAGTGTGGTACCTGACCACTAGACGACAGGAATAAAGGTGCATGTGGTACCCGGCCCACCCGGCCTCTGAATGCCCATAGGCCCACTACTGCATAGAGAGACAGCCAACGGGCCCAATGGATGGAAGCGCCCACCCGGTTGCTACAACCTCTGTGTTTAAGGGGCACATGGGGAAAGCAGGAATGGTCCATGCTCTCCAGCAGGCCACCGCACTCCTCCCGGGACACCCCTTTCCTCAGAGGCCCCTACACCTTCAATTGTCCCTCACAACACCAGCTTTCCATGGAAGCAAGCGCAATCACGTCCCAAACTTCAAGTGGATCTGATAGATATTCACAAACTCAAACCCCACCCCCAGATCCGACTGGGCAATCCTGAGGGCATGGCTTCTGGAAATGGGTCGACAAACCCTCTTGGTCAAGGATTACTCGACATGGTTCCGATCTCCACATCCCGAGACCCACCGACGAATCACCTTCATGAACGTGGGCCGGGGGTAGCGTAAGCTGGAAGATGCCATGCGGTGTACGAAGATCCTTCCTTTGCCCGCCTGTATCCCATTCCGGGAAGAAAAAGGCCGAAACCATCCCCTGAGATATCCCACAGAGGAGCCGCTCTCTTTCCAGAGGTTTGCTACAGGTTGATCTTGAAGAAAGGTGTTCACGGATGGAATACCACAGGTTGACCATTAACAACCTCATGTGCCTCTTTGGCGGTAAGTAACCTCCCTATGTGGGATTAGGTTCAGCCTATTCCCCACAATACCTAAGAACAGACGTGTAGACCCTTGTCCAAGGGTTCTGGCAACATGACACACACTGCCCAGATAAATCAGCACCGGGAGCAGGTAATTTTGATCAGATACGACCCTTACTCTGAGTCAAAGGACCAAACCTCCCTGGTTTACCTTCTGAGCGGCGATCTTAGCTACCGTCCATCGTTTTGCCTGGGTGCAAATCACCCTGCCGTAGATCAATGCGTCCTGGGCCCTGGAAAGTGTTTCGGGAGATCAACCTCCCGAGCCTCCCTCTCCCCGCCAGAGACCTCCACTGTATCACGGTTGATCTTGGACCAGAAAGACCTTAGTTAGCGGGTCACCGCGGACATCACCATGCGCCTCCCCCCCGAGATACACGAAAACTGGTGACTCATCGGCGTACCTACCACTCTAAGAGTGGTTCCGTGCTGCGCCATCATCATACTCCCACCAAGGGACCACGATCAACCCTCCTAAAGATGGGTCGATCGCAAAACACGTCAGTAGTTGGCACAGAGACAACCCTGGTGAACACCAGCACCCTACATCAAAAGCACCAAGACGGGAAAACCTCTGCCAACTGCGTACAAAACTTTCGCCAATTGCAAACCCACCCGGCAGGCCATTACTCAGAAGTACGACCAGAGGAGTACTCGTGGTTAACCCGATCAAACCTTTGCCTGACCAGGACAGCAACGTTCCCCTACCAGTTACCACCCCTGCCCTGCTCCACTGCCTCCCGGATACAAGCACAGCACTAAATGTTACTGCGGCCTGGAACAAGAGGCAGTTTGGGTCCCGAAGGAGCGGGGCGCAAAACTGCACCAGCCGTTAAACAGCACCTTGGCCCAAAACCTTTCTGTCATCATTGAGAAGCGCGTATGGGACGCCAGTTCTCTCAATGACGAGATCAGGGTTCATTACCCTTGTACAGGATGATCAGGGCAACCTCTCTTGACTTCAGCAAGCGCCGTCGAGAAAGACATCATGAATACCTCAGTCAAAGAGGGTAACCAGGGCGTCCTTATAAACATCGGATGTTAACGCATCGGACCTGGCGATTTGTGAGGGCGAGCCCTTCAATCGCCAGGGCTGATTTCCTCTTCCCTGATCATTTCTGTCAAACATCAAGAGAGGGGTCTACTCCGCTGCAGGACTTCTTTCTGCCAGGAAGCCGACTCACATCCCGATCCAGCATCCTTCCTGCCACGAGGTGTGAGGTAGAGATCTGACAACCGCCGAATCCTGTCTGGACCTTTTTCAGGGATCTCGTACTGTCAACACTCCGTGACAACTTTTACCAATTCACTGACATCTTGCAGTTTCTGTTAAGGTCAGGCGAGCGGTATTTCCCGTATCCCTATCAAAAACACAAGATGAGTCGGTCTATCGTACTGACACCTTACCGCAGGGATTTCACTTGGAATGTGCCTCACGCTACTCCAGTCGAGCGAATGTTCGAGTTTCCTTCCTCAGGCCATGATAGGGGGTACCTTCCAGTGCTCCCTGAGCTCGAGAGCTGGCAGAGATCTCGCCACCTTTTCTGAACATCTCCCACCAACCTGACTTTACTGCTACAAGGCCCAGCAATGATAACGGCTCTGAAAAAATCCTCAAAGTTTGTCTGATCTCCGCTTCTGCAGGAGAAGACGATTGAGAGCTGTTCCAGTAGCCCGTCTTCCTCCGGGGGGTCCTCTGTAACATTCAGAGAAACAAAATGTAGACAGAGTGGTCGAGAACTCCCCTCAAACAGAAATTGGTGAAGAATGTGCCTCCTCCTTTAAATAAAACCTTATTCTGACTCAGCTACCCCTATAATAGGTGAACCCCTGAGTGGCTGGGATGTGACGGATGTGGACATCCAACCAGACGAGCCTAACTAGCTGATTGCTATTAAAGAGCGACGCTATCATAAGTCAGCTTGTCTTGGAACTCCCCTATCCTGGGACCCTCTGTGACAGCCATTGCAGTCACCCTCCAAGACCACCTGCGACTTGTAAACACAGGTAGGCTTGAATCCTATAAAGAGACACTTCTGTCCCACTTGGATGGGGAACCATAAAGATTTTAATTAGCAACGATCTTGTCCCTGTCATAGGACATCCAGGATCAGGCACTCCCCATTTCAAAACTCAACTAAACCGTCGGATTCTACGGCCTGCGGTAAAAAGGACCCGCCACTCCGCGGATACGGCTCGGCCGCAAGAACCGTAGGAAGGCCCGTGTCTCCCATTCCCTTTAACTTTAAACCACGGCCGCCAATCTGGCTCCACCCGCCCCAACCCCCCCCCGCATGGTCTCCTGCAAAAATAAATGTCGGCATTCAACCGCGCGAGAACATCACAGCCGCAAATTAGCCGCATCCAGACGTTAATGCTGGCGCCAAGCTGAGTGATTGATGTAGACAGGCTTTCTTTTTACCCATCTTACCACCACCCTCGAAATGAAACACCCACTTTTTAGACATATTGGTGTGGTCATTTTACTAAGGGTCCTATTCGTGTTCCCGACGTGTTAAGACGAAATTTCCGAGGGGAGGTGGCCGCCGAATGAAACCCAGGATTGGAAAATCCCGTCTGCATAAAAAAAAAAATGTGGTCGCTACGGGCCATACTCACATGCACACGATGAAGACGATGGAACTCCGGAGCCACCTGGGCGGGACTTCTGCGCAGACGCGACACTGGTGACATTCGGGCGCAAGGACCTTTCTGAGATCGCCGGAAGACCCGAAACGTCGGTTGGTAGAAGCCCCCGCTGGAACAATAATGGACCGGTAATTAAATGTGCCTCTGTGGTGTCCATCTCCCTCATCTCTGAGCTCAGGGCAGATCCAGGACCCGCCCCCTCATCCTCGTCTACCAGGACTCTAGGCCAGTCCCCCTCCTGATGACCCTGATACAGTCGGGGAGACGCTCGGCATCCTCCTGCAGCTCGCACCCTGGGCCCTTCACCTCCAGCACCCTCCATCGGAGGAAGGCTCCATCCAGGGCAGGGAATCGATTGGAAGTTCAACCCTGGGTGTCGGTTGACCTCCTTGGGTACCTTAGTCAGGGAGGGAGAAGATCTGACACCTCCCTTCTTTTTACCCTTTTTTCTTCTTTTGTTGCGCCCGCTTACGCTTTTCCTCTAGCCACGCCTATTTCCTCATCATACTCTCATAATGGGTAGGAGTTCTGAGGAACAAGGGCGGCACCTTCCTCTTACTCGATCCTCCTGACCTCCTCATCCAGTACACTATCCCTGGGGCTCGCGACAGGTGTTTGCTCCAGATGCGCCAAGTTGTCCCCAGCAGTCCGAGACTCACCCCGCTGCTCATCCTGTTGACGCTTTTCTAGGACGCCTTACTGGGCAGCGTCTTTTTCCTGTCCTCTTTCCTGGCCCTCCACTCCTCCGCCTCTGCTAGCCCCTCCCAGCAATTCAGCCTCATGGCTTTTCATCCGCTGAGGTAAAGCCTGCATTAGCGAAGGAAAGAGGACACGGCTGTATGGGTGACCCGATATCACCCCACACGGTTACACCTAATCTGCCCTGTACGATGCAGCGAGATGCCGACACAACGCACATCTGCACGTGCATTTGCGCTGAAATGCGTGTTGGGCCCGCACCCTGTGTGACACAGCTTAGGCGCCCCGGTAGACAGATCAGGCCGATCCCTCCTCCGAGAAGGCTGATGAAGGGATGTGGGGACTGAGTTCCCTGAACGCTCAACTTCACCATGAAGGTCAGGCCCAGACCAGATACCTTACTCGTTCTCGATTTTTTAGTGTAATCCTCAGCACCTCCATGAACGATTCTCCAGGTCATGATGTCAACAAGATAGTGATTCGTTACGGGTAAACGGTCACTTTCTTGAGTTCGTCTGGCGGGACACTGACTTGCACAGCAAGTCCCGCCACTCGGTGCTGGTTTTATCTAAGCTCAGTTGGAACCAGAAGAGCTCAAAGCCCTCCGGCATGAAAATCTAGATGTCCCATAGGATGGATAAGGCAAAGATGTCAGCTCCTTGAAGTCCATCTCAGGCAGCAGCTCACTACCCGTGGTCCCGAGGGGGACACCACATCACTGCACACGCCACCGAATACGGACCACATTCCAACCGTTAGCGCCATGGTGTTCCCTGCCTCTTTCGCAGAAGAGCAGACAGGCCATGGATTCTCTATCCAAAACGACAAATCACCTCCTGCCCGCTACATTGATCGTCTTCACCCTTTATGTAAGGCCGCAGGGAGGCGCCATTGCAAAAGCCGTCCCCAGAGCCCAAAGACGAGGATTGATGGAAACCCACTTCCCCAAGAATGTGACACTCGGCATACTCTGTAGAGGGCCGCCACTGTGGGGAGCAACCGACACCGCTGCACCCACCACATTAAACACTACCACCTGCCATTGCCACTCCACCACACCATGTCACTCCATCACTATGAGGAGCCTGGTATGTTCCACCAGGAATGGCGCACTAGCAATGTGGTTACAATATACAAAAAAGGATATCATAGCGATCCTGGAAACTACAGACCCGTAGTCTAACTGCTGTGGTGGGAAAAAATTTGAGGGGGTTTATTGAGAGATGCTATCTGGAGTATCCACTGTGCAAACCTTTAACCCAGCGTCAGCATGGTTTATGTAGAGAGTCGGTCCTGTCAGAACTAATCTGATTGGTTTTACTACGAGGCGGTAAGCCTTCAGGACTGGGATCTGGGGGACGCTGTGGATGTTGTATATCTGGCTCTTTCAAAGGCATTTGACACCGTGCCAACTAAAAGGTGTATATAAAATGAGACGCTGGGATAGGAGAAAATCTGGTATTTTGGGTAAGTAATTTTCGGCTTAGTGATGAAAACAAGGGTGTCTCACTGGCATCTTCTCCAGATGGGTATGTTACCAGTGGAGTGCCACAGGGGTCATATTGGGGCCACTTCTTTTATATTTTTATTAATGACCTTGTAGTGGTCGTACACATCAAGTTCCCATATTTGCAGATGATACTAAGCTGTGTAACAGTAATACATATGATGTCCGACTATTTTAGCATTCAAGGGATTGGGGGAGCGTTGAGGGGATGGGCAGAGAAATGGTGTTGATGAGGTTTATGTAGATAATCTCAAATTATGCACTTGGCCATGACACAAAAAGTATACATTATGTTCTAAACGTTCATTACTTAGAAAACATGAAGCTGAAAGCACTTGGGGTATTGGTGGATGGTAAACTAATTTTAGTGACACAGAGCCGGCGGCTGCTGCTAAGCAATCAAATAATCGGGATGTATCAAGAGAGGAATAGATTCTCATAATAAATACCATAGTTTTTGCCCTTATAGCAAATCCTGGTCGACCCACATGGGAATATTGTGTACAGTTTTGGGCACCAGGGTATAAAAAGGATATAGTAGAGCTGGAACGGGTGCAGAGAGAGCAACCGGATTATAGGGTAATGGGGGAACGAGAATCACGACAGATAAAAATTGGGTTGATTCAGTTCGAAAAAAAATACGACTGAGGGGGAGACCTCATTACAATGTACAAATACTGAACGGACGTAAAGGACTCTCCCAAGATCTTGTTTATAACCTCGGCCTGTGACCAGGACAAGGGCATCCTCTCCGCCATAAAGCGAGAGGATTTTACCATAACATAGAAAAAGGTTCTTTACTGTACGATCAGTGAGACTGTGGAACTCTCTGGCGGTGTGTTATGGCGGACTCTATGTCTGTTCAAGAGGAGGCCTGGAGGGCCTTTCTGGAGCAGAAAAAACTCACGGGTCGGGTTATGGGGATTAAAACATTATATTTAATCTTAAAGGTTGGACTGGATGGACTTTGCGTCTCCTTCCAGCCTTATATACAATGTACTATGATACTCACCGCCGGTCTCTCCTATGCGGAGTGGGCCTATGGAGCATTCAGAGGCCTGGGTGGCCGGGACCGCTGCACGTTATTCCTAGTTAGCCTAGTGGTCAGGTACCACACGTGGAACGCACGGTGTTTAGTATCGACGCAGCGTAAAATCCTCCAGGTGGATGAGGTGGTTAGGAACATTGTGGGTGACCTGGTGAAGGTGCGCTCTCTGGAGTATGAGAGGCTGGGCACGGGGAGGGCCTCTCTCCTTTGGAGGGGGTTCTCCTTTAGTGTCCCTTAGTCTGTCATCTCCTCTCCTGGTGATGGGCTGATGCTGCACTGTAGATTTTTGTTTTGTGTTCTGGGCATGTATGTTGTGGTGGCTAATGTGAGTGGTGCAAAAACATTACCAGTTATGGGGGTGAGTATCATAGTATCATAGTATATAAGGCTGGAAGGAGACGCAAGTCCATCAAGTCCAACCTTTAAGAATTAAATATATGTTTTATCCCCATAACCCGTGATATTTTTTCTCTCCAGAAAGGCATCCAGGCCTCTCTTGAACATGTACATAGAGTCCGCCATAACAACCTCGGCAGAGAGTTCCACAGTCTCACTGCTCGTACAGTAAAGAACCTTTGTCTATGTTGATGGTAAAATCGCCTCTCCTTTAGGCGTAGAGGATGCCCCCTTGTCCTGGTCACAGGCCGAGGTATAAAAAGATCTTTGGAGAGATCCTTGTACTGTCCGTTCAGGTATTTGTACATTGTAATGAGGTCTCCCCTCAGTCGTTCCCCTCAAATATTTTCCCCACCACAGCAGTTAGACTCACGGGTCTGTAGTTTCCAGGATCGCTATTTGATCCTTTTTTGTATATTGGTACCACATTTGCTATGCGCCATTCCTGTGGAACATAACCAGTCCTCATGAGTGATGGAGTGACTGGTGGTGCGAGTGGCATGGAGGTGGGTAGTGTTAATGTGGTGGGTGCAGCGGTTGGTCCGGTTGCTCCCCCAGTGGCGGCCCCTATTAAGAGCTATGCCAGTGTCACTTCTGGGGGAAGTGGGGTTCCATCATCCTCGTCTTTGGGCTCTGGGGACGGCTTTTTGCAATGGCGCCTCCTGCAGGCCTTACATAAGGGTGAAAGGACGATCAATGTAGCGGGCAGGAGGTTGATTTGTCGTTTTGGATAGAGAAGCATGGCCTGTCTGCCTTCTGAGAGCAAAGAGGCAGGGAGACACCATGGTCGCTAACGGTTGGAATGTGGTCCGTCTTCGGTGGCGTGGCAGTGATGTGTGTCCCCCTCGGGCACGGGTAGTTGAGCTGCTGCTGAAGATGGTCTTCAAGGCGGCTGACATCTTTGCCTTGATCCATCCCTATGGTACATCTGAGTTTCATGTCAGCTTTGTTCGGCCGGAGGGGCTTGAGCTCTTCTGGTCCAACTATGAGCTGAGATAAAACAAGCCCGAGTGGCGGGACTTTGCTGTGCAAGCAGTGTCCCGCCAGAGCGAACTCAAGAAAGTGACAGTTCGGCACATTTACTTACCCGGTCCATTATTGTTCCAGCGGGGGCTTCTCCCACGAGCGTTCGGGTCTTCCGGCGATTCATGAAGGTCCTGCGCCCGATGTCCACCAGGTGTCGCTGCTGCGCCGAAGTCCGCCCAGGTGCCCCGGAGTTCATCGTCTTCATCGTGGTGCATGTGAGTATGGCCCGTGCGACCAATTTTTTTTTTTTAAATGCAGCGGATTTTCCAAATCCGTCGGGTTTTCATTCGGCCACTCCCCCCGGAAATATTCGGCTAACACGTCGGGAAAACACGAATCGGACCCTTAGTAAATGACCCCCAATATGTCTAAAAAGTGGGTGTTCATTTCCCGAGGGTGGTGGTAAGATGGGTAAAAAGAAAGCCGTCTAATTCAATCACTCATGATGGCGCCAGCATTAAGTCTGATGCGGCTAGATTTGCGGCCTTTGATTTTCTCGGCCGTGTTGATGCCGACATTTTATTTTTGCAGGAGACCATGCTGCCAGATTTGGCGGCCGTGTTTAAAGTTAAGAGGGAATGGAGACACGGGCCTTCCTAGTTGAAGCCGACATTTTATTTTTGCAGGAGACCAGGCTGCCAGATTTGGCGGCCGTGTTTAAAGCTAAGAGGGAATGGAGACACGGGCCTTCCTACTGGTCTCTTGCGGCCGAGCCGTATAGCGGAGTGGCGGTCCTTTTTACTTCCTCGGGCGCTCTGCCGAAGTCAATGAGGAGGTCTGCCCTGATCATCCTGTCAAAGGGTAAGGACCGATCTCGTATTGAGAACTGGCATCCCATAGCGCTTCTCAATGCTGACAGAAAGGTTTTGGCAAAGATGCTGTTTAATCGGCTGGTGCAGTTTGCGCCCCGGCTCCTTTCGGGGACCCAGCACTGCTCTGTTCCAGGCCGCAGTACATTTAGTGCTGTGCTTTGTATCCGGGAGGCAGTGGAGCAGGGCAGGGGTGGTAACTGGTAGGGGAACTTGCTGTCCTTGGATCAGGCAAAAGCGTTTGATCGGGTTAACCACGAGTACCTCTGGTCTGTCCTTCTGAGTAATGGCCTGCCGGGTGGGTTTGTCAATTGGCTGAAAGTTTTGTACGCAGGGGCAGAGAGTTTCCCGCTTGGCTGCTCTTTTGAGGTCGGGTCTGGTGTTCACCAGGGTTGTCCTCTGTGCCCACTACTGTACGTGTTTGCGATCGACCCATTCTTTAGGAGGGTTGATCGTGGGCCGTTGGTGGGAGTCTGGATGGATCGGGCAGCACCGGAAGCCACTCTTAGAGTGGTAGCGTACGCCGATGATGTCACCGTTTTCGTGTCCTCGGGAGGGGAGGCGCAATGGGTGATGTCAGAGGTTGACCGGTGTCCTCGGGAGGGGAGGCGCAATGGGTGATGTCAGAGGTTGACCGGGTCCAAGATCAACCGGGATAAGTGTGAGAGTCTCTGGCTGGGAGAGGGAGGTCCGGGCTTTGATCTCCCGGACGCTCTTCCAGGGCCCCAGGACTCGGCATTGAATTTGGCCAGGGGGATTACCCCAGGCAAAACTGGGACGGCAGGCTTAAGATCGCCGCTCAGAAGGTAAACCAGTGGAAGGGTTGGTCTTTGACCCTCAGAGAAAGGGTTAATCTGATCAAAACTTACCTGCTCCCGTTGCTGATTTATCTGGGCAGTGTGTGCATGTTGCCAGAACCCCTCTGGACTCGGGTCTACAGCCTATTCCCCCATAACAGCTGGAAGAACAGACTGTAGACCCGAGTTATATTTATGGTCATTTATGTTTATTTGTGGGTGTGGCTTGTCTGTGTTTATTGTTTTGGTTTAGGTTGTGATAATCGGTTGGGTGGGGGTTGTGGTATTTGGTGTTTATTCATTTTGGTGTATTGTAAGTTATTATTTTTGCTAGGTGTGAATATATATATAAGATATTGTATATATTTTGTATATATTGTATATTATGTTTGGTTTGTGTTATGTTTTTTACTTTTATATAAAATAAAAGATCTACAGTGGACATGGAGGTCGGGAGTCCCTCAGAGTCACTTGCGCAGATGGCCCGCAGCATGCCGCTTTGCCTAGTGACAGCTAATAGTCAACATTTGTCATAGGGATGACTTTTTGTTCTCCACCCTCTTGGAATAGGGATGACTTTTTGTTCTCCACCCTCTTGGACCCTCCCTACTGGTCAAAAATTGGTGACTTTTATCCAGCTACTGAGAGGGAGCAACAACTGGCATACTATAGAGCAGGGATGGCGAACCTATGGCAGAGCTGTTCCTGTGGGCACGCACAATGTCACCATTGAACCTGTCGGGAGCCCTGAATGTTATTTTGGTTCCCATAGAAACCACTGCCGGGAGAAGAGAGCAGCATGATACAGCTGCTCACACATAATAGAATTGGGCAGGAGCATAAGGATCTGGCCCTTAGATACAGGGGTCCAGCGGCTGTCACTGTTCAATGTGCTCTTTTGGGACGCCAGTCATTGCTCTGCCTTCCCCCCTGCTAAAGCCGGGACTCACACAGAGGGTTGGTTACCTGACCCGACCAGCCAATAGGAGAGGAGAGGAGGGAAGAGGAATCACCAGAGCCCGGGCTGCATGTAGCAGCTGCAGTATAGAAAGGTAATAAATGACATACATAAAGTATAGCATCAGCTCATTCTCCCCTGCTATCCTGTAAATATCCCCCTGACAAAGCTGCCTGTAAACAAGACAGATCGATAAACTACATCATGCAGCTATTTCATATCTTTCCAGCACCCTCGCATCTATCTATTTCTCTGTCTCTCTCATATCTATCTATCTCCTATCTATCTATGTATGTATGTATTTATCTATCTCATATCTATCTATGTATCTATCTATCTCATATCTATCTATCTATCTATCTCATATCTATCTATCTATCATCTCATATCTATGTATCTATCTATGTATGTATCTAGGTTCAGTAAAGAGGCAGCACTCCTTGTAGTAGTGAAAGGGGTGAAGCTTTATTCCATAAAAAGCGGCGTTTCGGTGTACTGTTGAGTGGGGCTGGGCAGAGAAGCTCCCCGATTGGGCGTAGAAGGGACATGTTCTGGCCACTGGCCTACCATAGTTTACAGCCTTAACGTCCGCGGCCGTGCGCTTGGAAGGAACGCCATTAGTTCTCTGAAGGGTGCAGAGCCACTACTTGAAACGGGAGAGACGCAGTACCAACAACTTCGAACAAGAGCATGGTCAGCTTCCTCACATAGGATGGTGGACGCATAGAGTGTCTCTTGTAATAGCCGTCACTCAACGACTGCTGGCGCCATGGTTAGTGAGGCACGCAGGAGCATCGGACCGGGAGATGATGTCAAAGAAACAGCTCCCTGGAGCCTTGATTTGCTGTGAAACATCATGTGTGGCCACTAGGTGCTGCTGCTGTTGCTGCAGGCTGCAAGAGGACCACATCTGACACCCTTTTCTCCCAGGCCATTTGAATGGTGACGCTGCATGTTGGCGGAGGGCCGCGGGCCCAACGTTAGCTTCCTCACCACGCTTCACTTTCTCACGGTAGATACGACATATACCCACTCTCGGTTCCCCTGGTTCGTCTTTACAAAAAACTTGCCACACGCGATGGTGGTATTTACAGCCAACATCTGCACTGAGCCACTACTACCACCGCTGGCCTCGCTGAGCCCTGGGCCACGATTCCATAACCCAGCGACGACGCGGGTTTCAGAGACCTGCGGGCAGCTCTGCTTCATGTAACCTTTCATACAACGTGCTATCAGCACATTGTAATGAATGAGGAGGAAACCCCATTTAGCCATACTGCAGTATGCAGTAATATGGTAGGATCGATCAACAACCTAGGGTCTGAAGTACCCTAGGGGTCTGAAAATAGTAAAAATAAATAAAATTAGAAATTAAATAAAACACATAAAATTCAATCGTCCCCTTCCTGGTAAATGATACGACTAGTAAATATAAATAAACCGTAAAAACTCAAAACACATTAGGGTATTTCGCCCCCCCACCCCCCCCCTGTACGAAAATACCCGATCTATCAAAATATTATAACCGGTTTGTCACTGCGTTAACACATAACGGAAAATGGCACCTTTGCCATTTTAAACAAATATAAAAAATTCTACAGAAAGTGATAAAAGGTCATTCCGCAAAAATATAAAATTAAAACGTCATCAAAAGTCGTAATAAAAACACCTCCAAAGCTCTGGGTACCAAAGTATAACAAAAAGTTGTTAGAGACAGAAGATGCAACTTTTTTTTTTTCTTGGTTGGAGCTTTAATTTTGTGTAAATGTATGAGAACATTATAAAACTCATCAAATTTGGGTATCCCTAATCGTACTGACCCAAAGAATAAAGTAGAATGTAATTTGGGACGTTACAGTGAAATCCGTAAAATCCAAGCCTAAAGAATACGGCGTCTATTGTGTGTTTTCACCAATTCCTGCATCGAAATTTTGTTCCACTTCAAGGATACGGCATGAGAATATTAAATTGAAGTTATTTGTATGTCACAGCTAAACAGCCGTACATGGAAAAAAAAAAAGTTATAGGATTTTGAAGGTGGGGGAGTGAAAAATGAATTGCAAAAATCGAAAAAAGGTACTGGGGGAAGGGCAGTATGTCACAGTATGAGGAGTCTCTGTCCCTATCCATAAGTGAAATACTTGCCTGTAGGTTGTATTATAACTTTACATACTACAGTTGTGCAGCTCTGTGGTGCCATATTCTAAGGTTTCTTTTGTGGTGTGTCAACCACTATCGAACGGACAGGACCAGGGTGAAGAGAAAGGAAGTAAGTATATCTTTTCTAGTTTGTATCTTTCAGTTGATACTATTTACGGAAAAACGACAAACACAAAGCCAATACAAGACCATTTAAAGGGGATATTTAATAACCAGACACACTTTCTTAACAGATACAACAACAGATAACACATCTCATAATAGTCAATGTTTAACAAATATCAGCATTCCACATATATTCCAACCGTCTTTCTCGGTCCTAGTTTACAACAATTTTGGTGACCCAGACCTGACCCTGGATTTCTGAGTTTAGGGTCGGCGACATCTTGTTCTTCGTCTGACATGGCATGAGCTTCCTCTCTGTCTCTAGCCCCCACCTCCTTCATTCCATGATGGACGCTCACAACAGACCACACAGAACCTCCTGGCACGTGGGAGAGAGTAAAAGCTATGGCAGATACGATCTTTATCCAGGGGAGGAGGGAGGCCACAGGCAGATCTGACCAGTAGTGTTGTATAGGTAGTATAGCAAGAGTTGAGAATCTGTATAATGTATCTTTCTGCTGCTGTCAGATATTACAAGGTTCAGAAGATAAATGATAAATTTTACCCTGATAATCTAACCACATTCTCCAGCACAACTGTACCTACAGCACTGTAGGATCCATAATGAATTGCAAGCCCACACCTATTGCCACATCTAGAATTTTACACTGGACTGAGCCCTAGGGAGTGATACAGCTAAAACAAATCAATAAAACTGAGTAACATTGTAAAGTAAGTAGGGTTAAAATGATCTTTGTTGTAACACATCACCAGGGGATTGAATTGGAGAATTTTCTATTCAAGGGCAAGCCACTTCAGAGTAAACTATTAGTGTTATGAACACACAGTACTGGGATCTTTTAGTTTAAACAAGTTCTGAATGTCTCTAGATTTTGTGTTATCTAGTAGGAGTTCATATAGCCTTCAATAGTGTGGGCTCCACCTTTCAGACCTTACAACAAGAATGAATATGGACACAGAATAAAAACTAATATTACTTGTCAAACACAGCCTTTACTGGGAATTTGAATTATTCTAAAATCCAAATAAATTAATCTAGAATATCCTTATGGAGCAGATTGATTAAGTATTCATCTATTTAGAATAGTGTACATAGGAGGTTGAAAAACAAAGGAAAGATCAGAGACTATAATGTTTAACTTTGCTCTTAAAAGGTGACTTTGTGAAAGAAAGCCATTTTATCCAATTAAGATAATCAAAATTATCCATGAATCAACATTCTGAATCTATTAACAATAAAGTATAATGCAACATTCAGTCAGTTTCATTCAGAGGAAGTTGTTTCCATCTTGACGCTAAAGAAGCTGGCAGGTTGACAGTTAATACTTGCTTCATCGGTGAGATTTGGAATTGCTGGGTGCCCCAGTAAAGACAATCGTTTCTCATATATGCTTCTTTTTATAAAATTGTATCCAAGAGAATGAAAAACAAAACAATTGTGGAATTTCTAATGTTTCTCAATTAAGAAGTCTAAAACGTGCCGAAGCAGCTCGTCTTTATGGCAGACATGTGGTCTCAAAAAGGCGTTGCAAGGCATATTAAAACAGGTACAGTTGAGTTAAAACTGGTCTTCTTAATTCCTTGCCGCAAAGGAGTCAGACACTTTTTATATGTAAAATCTGAGAGCAAATCTGGTCCGCGCTTGACTTCTGTAGGCTTTTAGCTAGAATTCTAAATAGAAGTCAACATATGGAGGTTGTGATTTATCTTCTCTATGTAAAGAGAGTCTAAATGGTGAATAAAATAAACTTTTAATGTTTGTCCGTTAAGATAAAAAAATGGTGTGTACAATGTAATTTAGGTTACTCCAATAATTGGTATCAGTCAAATGACTATAATTTCAGGCGTCCTACTTAACGTGGGGAATCTTACCAGACCTCATACACTGATAACAAAAACAAACAATACACGTGACATGGGCAAATTGGCACCTAAGAGGAGTGGGACTCACCAGGAGGAACATAAAAGTGTACTAGACCGGACGAAGGAGTCACCGAGTCATTCTGGACCATTCGCCTTGATACTGGTATTCAGCGCCTGTATAGTTGGATTTGGTGCTGCATGGTTCAAGCAACGGTCCAAATAATGGATAACGGAGGAACAGTCTAGCGGGAGTAAAGGTACACAGGGTGCAATAAAACTCGTTGGGGAAGAGGCAGGGTAGTACAATGCAGTACCGTACTGACCCTATATTCCCACACTTGATAAATGACAAGGGTGCTATGTAGAACAGATGTCTCGTATGCGGCGCGTCCACTGTCGTACTGGTTTCATCAGAACAGCGGACTCCTCAATGTGAAACCGTAAACAGGCACACCCTCGGTGGGACAGCATTTTAACTCCCAGTACACCAAAGACATCCTTGGTTCCTAATACACCCTTGTCATATATCAAGGTCGGCTCGTAAGTTATGTCCCTTTGATGGAGCACTGAAGCAGCGAAGGAGAAACAAACTGTAGGGACTAATTCCACCTGACAACTTTGTGAGCATTACATCTCTACCATACCACCCCTTGCAGACCTCTAGGCCTCATAAAGGCGGTCCAGCGTTCCAGGGATAGCGTTCGTCAGGGTGGCAGCCTATTCTAGGGCGCGGCTCCGAGGTTAGGTTTCACAGGGAAATATAGCCCAATGATCGGAAATGACAGGGTAGGGTCTGTACTAAATACTATCCTTCATGGGCTGAGCTAAGGTTTACCACTTTGAAACCACTCTACTTTGATCCTTAGCAAAAACCTCTTAAGCCTTTTCATGGTGCCCATTCAATATAAGATTGTCTAACCATTAATAAGTGACAATGCAAATCTGCTCTGAATGACGCAGCTTCTCATGAATGGGCTTGTGCCCAAAACCCACATATGGTGCTATTGGCTTAAATGGAGAAATTGGGTATCAACTTGTGGAGAATGTTGCTATTTTAATCCATTGTGATTGTGCCAAATGGCCTTGGAAAAATTAATTTATTTAGCCAAAAAAAATAATTTATTGATGGTTTTTTTGATTGTTTATTGATTGATTGGTTTAACCCTTAGCACTCTGCCGTACTAGATAACGAAGCAGGTCCAGCGATTCATGCATTGCGTTGAACTATGTCCACTGACATGGTATTATTAGCGGATAGGACTCAGGAAACGGAGACAGGAGAAACCTTACTGAACGTCACCTGCGCTTATGGATCGGTCCCACTCTCTGCGATTGGCCAGTCACGGCTGACTGCTCACTTACAGCATTTTCGGACTAAAAACCAAGGTTTTGTCTCCTTTCCACCTCCACCAGCACGCCCATTTTGGTTGGAATCGCTGGATGGAAAAGGAGGAGTGAGCGTAACGTGTTACACCAAAAATCACTATTGCACTGTCTGATCCCTATTGTTCCCTCCTACGTCCTGCATATTCCCGTGTGATCCCTTCTGAACCCTTAATGCAATATCACTGTGTGGTTGTTTGTACTGGGCACACTTTTAGTATAGCACTGCACAGTATCTTTAGTGGTAGTTAGGGCGTATTAGGGCAAGCAAGCCACTTTTGTTGGCACCCTTTCTTGCGGTGCACATAGTTTTTTTTGTCCAGAAGTCCTAGGCAGTTCTCACGCAGAAGTTAAAATCTATGGTGGCTTTCATGATCAGCCTTCTTTCCGGGAAGTATTGGCATAGGGCTATCCCCTCTGGAAACAGGAACGGACCCAGTCGCAGCTACTCTCACTGTGTTTCTCGCTGAATTCCAGTCGTCTTTGAAGAACCTGTCCTGGCGTCTTATGCTGAGATCGATACTGATGAACTTGCGTTTAAGGGGAGTCATCTGTGGTGACTTTGCGGTTGAGTACCCTGGCTTTTGAGCTAGCCTGGAATAAAACCCGCCTTGGTCGCAACAATTTAAAAGGGATTTTCCGGACAGATTAAATACGCACTGTCTCTCTGGCCACTCAGATTGACATCTGGTTTGCGAGCACTTGAAGGAGCAGCATTCTGGAAACAACTGCAAACCTGCCTGGCTACTGTCTTTCAAAGACCATGTCAGCACCTTCTGTGTCCAGCTGCAGAGGGAACTGAGCCTTTATTGTGCCAGCCCAGAGCAGCACTTTCTGTTTTCTAAAAGACATCAGCAAAGTCTTTGTATGAAACTGCTGAGACCCACAGTGGCTGGATGGAAAAGACAGAGAGCCATGATGGACACAGAATGAGCATTTTCTAGTCCCACCACCAGTATCTGGGAAATGCACGTACCTAGAGTTCTTGGGAGACACGTCCTTAGGTGAATCAAAGTTACTCCACATTTGAATATTCCTGTTTGCTCAGCTCTGGGCGGCAGGTAGCCAGATCAAGATTTCTGCCTTCTGCATGAAAATTTGGGATGCGCCCTGCTCTCCAGCATCATCTCACTGTGGGTCCGTCTTGAGAGCCCCTGGTCATCTCCTCGTCAGTGGCCAAATCCTCTCAGATCTGGTCCAGTACCACACCAAGCATCTTTCTGCAGTCTGGGCATTTTATTTGCTTACCCCAGTCCACATCTTCAATGCTATTGGTTTTCCATGGGTTTGAAGCGCTATGCACCTGTGCTCAACTTGCGGACGGGGGAGTTCTTCGCTGGGGGGGACTGGAGTGCCAGTCTCACTTTTTGCTGGTTCCTCATCCTGTGTCCATCATAGGTCTCTTCAGTGTCCATCAAGCCCATGGTGGGTCTCACAGCTTCATACAAAGACTTTGTTGATGTCTTTCAGAAAAACAAAGCAGAGACCCTACCGCTAAACCCAATGCCCAATAGACTTGATGCCGGGACGTCTCCTCCACGGGGTTCGAGTGTATCACACCCTATCTATTACGAAACTGCGGCCTATGTGAACGAGAGCTTGCAGAAGGGTTTATATGCAAGTCTTCTTCTCCTGCCGGTTGTGGTTCTTCTTAGTGGCCAAGAAGGATGTTCCCCCGTCGTGCTGATTACCATTGTCTCAATAAAGTCACAGTGAAAAAACCCTTCCCACTGCCCATGATCATGAATATTTGATGTGTACGTGTTGCAAGGTTTTCACCAAGTTGGATCTGAGGGGGGCTATAAACCCATCCACCATGAAGGGTATGTATGGAAGACCACCTTTAATACTCAAGATGGGCACTTCGAATACCTTTTTTGCCCTTTGGACTCTGTAACACACCAGAGGTGTTCCAGGAGCTTGTCAAAACATTTTCAGAGACTACTTTATACCTGTGGACATTGAGTCATTGGGCACATGTATGGCAAGTCCTCAGACATCTAAGGGCAATCGCCTATATGCCCGGCTCCAGGAGTGCCACATTTCACCCAAAGAGTCAGTCTTCCTTTCAGATACATCATTCTGGAAGGATAGAGATGGAACCTATGAAGCTGTCTGCCGTACTTCATCCAGTGGTACTTCCAGCTATCCAGGATTCCTGGGCTTACCAATTACTACAAGCATTTTATTCCACATTTCTCTCCTGGGTATCACCCATTGTGGCGCTGAAAAGAAGAACACCAATCCTAACTCTAGCCTCCGGCAGCTGAAGAAGCTTTCACCAAGCTGAAGAATGCTTGCTCTGCTTTCATTCTCATCCAGCCTGATACTGAGAAACCATTCCTGCTAGAGGTTGAGCTCATCCGTTGGTGCTGAGGTTCTCACCCAAAGGCCAAACTTCAACTGTGGGTTCTTCTCTAGCACCTTTCAACTGCAGAAAGGAACTACTCTCTTGGTGGTCAGAGCTTCTGGCCAATAAACTACTTTTGAAGAATGACTTTATCTTCTGGAGGGAGCTCATCATCCAGTCAGTATCTATACTGATCACAAAAACCTCCGTACCTCCCGACTTCCCAGCATCCAATCAATACAGACTCATTGGTCCCTCTTCTTCTCCCGCTCAACTTTCTGATACATTTCGTCTGCAGAGAAGAATGTTGAGGCCAATGCTCCTCTGCCTCAGATATCATTGGGGAAGATCCTGCTCCCCACATATTATCCACCTGAATGCCTGGTTCTGGCTCCGTGGATTTGCGGCAGCTTCCTCCTGGAAAGGACTGCGTGGTCGACCTGCTCTTAGGAAGAGGATCCTGACTTGGGACATTGTTCTCGTGGGGCTGGGCACGCTGGATTGCAACGCTCTTCGCCTTATTTCCCATTTCAACTGGTGGTCAGATCTGGTCAAGGACATTCAAGATTTTCTGAAATCCTGCACCTGTGCCCGTAACAAGTCGTCAGTCTCAAGCCAGCAGGTCTTCTTCTGCCATTACTGATACCCAGGGCCTGTGGACTCTCGTGCCTATGGACTTATCACGGACCTTCCACTTCCTCTGGTAATACCGTCATCTAGGTGGTAACTGACAGGTTCTCCAAGATGTTCCCACTTGTTCCTCTGCCATGCGTGCCATCAGCCCACGCCTGCAGCCTTTTTCTCCAGCACATCTTCCGGTTTCATGGACTTCCTCAGTACATCATCTCAGACTGTGGGGTCCAGTTTGTTTTCAAGTTCTGGCAGTCGTTGTATCAACTACAAGTAAAGCGGATTTTTCTTTCGCATATCATCAACAGTCTAATGTACAAGTGAGAGGCAATCAGCCTCTGGGCTGTTATTCGCGACTTTGTCTCCGCTCAACAGGATGATTGGTCCTCTTTGCTGCCATGGGCAGAGTTTTCCGACAATCCTTGGAATCGGAATCTGCCGGCTTGCTCCTTTCTTATATGTATGGACAACATCCCTGTCCACCTCTTCCTCTTTCATCCCTTGTTACCTCGGCACTTTTTCTCCACGACGGACGATCAGTCCTCTCGCTGCCATAGCAGAGTTTTCTACAATCCTGCAACAGGCTTCTCCTTGGCCTAGAACAAGGGACAAACAACGCAGGCTTCCTCAATCTTCTCTCCAGGTGAACATTGGGAGACAGCCATACTTATGTCTGGCTGAAGCTCCCTAGCTACAAACTGGGTCCATCGAGTGCTGCAATGCATCAATTCTGTGGCGTATCAACTCCGCCTTCCTCCCGCTAGTGCGCATCCCAAACTTATTCCATGTTATCTCCTAAAGCCAGTCACCATGAGCCGCTTCCTCTGGAAAAAAATACCTCCTCCGATCTGGACATGAACCCGTGAGAGATAGATGTTCTTTCTTGTTGATTGGAAGGGGTTCTGGCCTGAGGAGAGGGGTTTGGGAGCCCCGAGGACCAATATCTTGGCCCATGACCTTTTGCAAAAATACCCTCCAATCCAAGAAGAGGGGAGGGCCGAAGGGGGTACGGTCCCAGGTACTCTTGTCACCCGTGCCCCTGTCCACTCTCCACGGCTGTCTGTCTTACCTTTTTGTGCTCCCGCGATGGCTCGGGGGGCCTTGCGCACGGCTCTGACTCCTAGGCGTGCGGAGAGTGTCGGCTTCCAAAGATTTAAAGGGGCAGCGCACCGAAATGCCACTGGACGGGAGCCCATTCATTACATTTCCGGACCCTTCTGTGTCCCCTGCCGGATCTCTGTGCTTTTATGTCTTTGAAAAGCCGTTTCATGCGTTAGTCTGTTCCCATTGTGACCCCTGTTCTGTTCTGATATCGCTTCTCCGCTTCTTGCACTGACCTTCTGCTCTGCCTCTGACGTTGACTTGCTGCCTGTCTGCCACTTTTCTGCCTCACGACTTCTGTACCGTCGCTTTGGCTGCCACAAACGGACAAAGTCGCGCCTGTTGAGCGACCTGGGAAGTACAACACCGCAGCAAGTCCAACCCGCTTTGCAGTAGGCTCGGTGTGAAAACCATTTCCCAGGACTCCACTCCCAGGTGTCTGCTTACGTCATCGCCACAGTGGGCCCATGGGTCCATACCCCTGAACCTGATAGAGCTTCCAACTGACCCCACATGGGGGTCCCCAGTAATATTTGACATGGCTGGGCTCAGAGCTTGTGACTTTTTAAAGTATTTTTTGATAAGGAGCTATGAATTTAATTGTAGCCCAGACAAATCTCTATGCTGCACAGCTATGCCCAAAACCCTACTTCATGCACTTTATGACCAACCCACAGGTGGACCCCTGTCGCGCAGCAGAGATTGAGAAGTATTGGGAGCATAATACTTATGGGGTTGTAAGGAAGCCATCAATCAGGAGGCTACTGGATGTTCCCCGATGTTCCGCATGGCGATGAGCTTTGAAGCCATCCATACGTTTTTGCATTACACCGACAACATGCAGTGCCCACCCAGAGATGAACCCAGTATGATCGTTTGTTTAAGGTCAGGCCCATATTAGACCATTAGTGCCATGTTGCCCCAGGCTATGCCGGCAAAACATGTGGCCATAGATGAGTCGCTGGTACATTTTAAAGGGAGACTTCGATTTCGCAAGTAAATGCCCAATAAGAGGTCAAGGTATGGCCTGAAGATGTATAAGCTTTGCAAAAGTAATAAGGGTATACCTACAAGTCAGAGTATATGAAGGCACTATAGTGCCCAGAATGCCCTCCCTTCCTGGTTATTACTGCGAAGAAGTGTGAGATTGGGTGCACCCACTGCTGGCACAGGGCTACTACATCTACTGGACAATTTCTACACACAGCTCACCTATCAAGTACCTCGCTTCCAGGCACCTTCCCTTTTTAAGCGCTTGCCTTGTGCCCAGTCTGTAGATTATTGCCCTAAATGGGGTATTGCGTACATGAAGAACACACATTGTGATTTTGGGGTGTTTGTCTCCCGTGGCAAAGCTGGGCATAATATGACATAATGGATTTTTTTTTACTATGCACTTCCATTATGCATTTATTTGGGGTGTCCACCTGTGGGGTTAAATGCTTGGATTAATCCATGGAGGGCTGTAGTTTTCCAAAATAAGATCAGTTATTAGGGGTTTCTACAAAAAAAAAAAATGTTTGGTATGACTTTTTGTCTAAAAAGTAGAATCATTTGGAAACTTAGGAAAAATTTTATAAAAATATAACTTTTCATCATAAATGATCAGAGAAATTATACTACTTACAAACTACAATGTCTCCGAGAAAGCAATCTCCAAATCACAGGGTTAGTTGAAGTGTTGAAAAGTTATTACCTCAAAAAGAGACACTGGTCAAATGTTTTAAAAAAGGACCAAGTCTAATGTATAAACCGATACGTCCTTAGAGGTTTAGTGACTTGAAAGGCCTGAAAAAATAGAAAAAACCCAACGTATGTAAAACAACTTTTATGAAGTTGTTAACCCTTAAGTGTTTAATAGGGTTACAACAAAATGCAGGTTAAAAATTTTGTAATTTCTTTGGCAAATTAATTTATTTTTTACAAGCAATCTACATAGACAATAGATAGATAGAATAGCAAATACCGCATTTTTTTCGACTATAAGACACCTTTTAGCAAGAAAAAATCTTGCCAAAAAGTTCCTGCGTCTTATAGACCGAAGGTTCAGGAGGATTCCACACGCCAGACCTTCCTGACCACTGTAATGGAGATCGGGTGATTCCCTGATATAGAGCTTCACCCGATTCCCATAGAGGAGCCTCTGGACTGCTCTCCCCTGCCTACAGCTACAGGACCGCGGTGATGTCAGAATCATGTGACTAATCACATGCTTCTTACATCACCCACAGGACCTGATTACTGGGAGAATGGGGACATGCTGTGCGCGACAGAGTAAGAAGAGGGGCAAGGGGGGGGGGAGTGTGTGTGTGTGTGGTGGGTGGGGAGGATCTGTGTGTATGCTGTGCTGTGGTGTAACTGTATGGATGGTGCAGAGCTGTGTGTGAGTAACTGTATGGATGATGCAGAGCTGCAAGTGCGTAATGTATGATGTGCAAGATGCGTGTGCGTAACGTATGGATGACATTTATACATGATATGAATTTCATTAAAAGCTAGCCTTATATATGCTTATATAAAATGTATATACATAAATGGTAAAAACATATACAAATATATATGCATACAGACATGTTACAAAGTAAGCGTATACATAAGACTTTTGCCCTAGGGTTTTCAGTTATTTCAATATGTAGAAATTCATATACAGATGTATATAGTATATAGTAAAATTGATTATGAATCAATGAAAATAAAAATGGTTGAGTAGTGATAAATAAATAACAAACAACAGAACATATATAAGTAATTAAAATGACAATGCTGTATGCTGGTAGAGAATGAACAAAGAGTCACTGTATCTGATGATGTAGGGTGGCTAGCCTGTTGTTAGTTGCTGTTCTTTATCTAATGTTTTGGCGCCTGACACCAGGAAGTGTTTTTTCCCTCTCTTTATTTGTCAGTGTATGATGAGACTTTCTGAGTCTTCATTTAATCCATATGGTTTCAATGTATTTAATCTGAAAATCCAGTAGACCTCCCCGTTGCATGGTTCATATCTATTGTGGTGTTCTCAATGATATGGTTGATGGGCGTAATCAGGGGCGTTGCTAGGGTGGAAAAAGATCCGGGGCACGGGCCCCAATGCATATGTATCAGACTTTTATTAATGCCCACAACCTATACACGAACCACAGATACAGAAACACAAGAGAAATCCCTACCTGTTACATCCAGTGGCAGGAGGTGAAGTGTAGTTGTCCTCTATCTTCTCAGTTAGGCCCAGCATCACCACCGTCCCTTTCAGCCACGAGTCCTCCCTGTGGAGTTCACCACACAGACATCTTATTCTTATTATCCCCATCATCTTGGTCCCTAGCAGGGTTATCCTGTGCTACCCCTAACAATCTGCCTCCTGTACTTGTAAGGCCCCTTTCGCAGGCCAGGACTGCTTGACATGGGAGTGGAAGGGGGACAGTCTTCACCCCTCCCCTCTTCATAAGAAGTCCTGCAGCTGGGCCATCGTATGCTAGTAGCTGCTGTTGTACAGATAGCATATGGAGACCATGTGAAAGGGACCCTAATAAAGATACACAGAAAGTTCCTGAAAATACTGTTAATACAAAAAATAATAAATGCTTCCTAACATAACATATTAAAACCATATTTACCTATAAATCATATATAAACAGATATAATAAACATACATACAATGGTTTTATAATAAAGCCCCATAATTTACATTAACCCTCCTCATTGTGCCACCCACCTAATAATGTCCCTAATCGTGAACTAAACAAGTAAGAATGCAATCTACACTTAATTACTGTGGCCCCCCACATAATAAGCTCTCATGTGACCCTAAACTAAATAATGCGAGCCTAATCGTTGCCAACATAAAGAATCAACTACCTAATAGTTGTCGCAGCCCCTATGCCCCCCACAGTCCCACTGAGAAGTCCCCTACAGCCCCAGTAATGTCCCCCAAAACCCCCAAGTTCCCCCACAGCCACATTGAAAAGTCCCCTACAGCCCCAGCAAAATCCCCCCAAGCCCCCCCAATATTGTCACAGCCCCCAATGTCCCCACAGCCACACTGAAAGCCCCTATAGCCCCAGTAAGTATATCCCCCACAGCCAACTAAAAAAAGTCCCCTAGAGCCCCAGTAATATCCCCTACAGCCCCCCCAATGTTGTCACAGCCCCACCTAGAAGTCCCTACAGCCCCAAATAATACCTACAGCCGCCCCAATGTTGTAAGCCCACCTAGAAGTCCCTACAGCCCCAGTAATCCTACAGCCCCCCAACATCCTCAACGCCCCACTAAGAAATCCCCCACAGCCCCCCGTAATGGTCTCCAACAGCCCCCCTCAAGTCTTACAGCCCCCAGTAATGTCCCCTAGAGTCCCCTGTAGTAATGCCCCCACAGCTCCCTCCAATGTCTTTATAGCCCCCTGTAATGTCTTCTACTGCACACCCCCAATGTCTTTACTGCTCCAAGTAATGTGCCCACAACCCCCTGTTATATTCCCCACAGACCCCAGTAATGTCTCCACAGCCCCCAGTAATATCCAACAAAGCCGCGTGTAATGTTATGTTTCCCATACCATCTGTAATGAGTCCCCTAAATGTGCCCCTCCCCCTTGGATAATTAAAAAAAAAAAACACTTATTCTCACCTCAGTCTCACTTCCGGCTTCTCAAATTTACATGAGGATGGAGGCGTGCCGGTGACGTCATCACCCGGCGTCTCATGCTCCCGGCAGCTGTAGTCAGCTGCTTGAAGCAGGAGACGCTGTGTGACTGATCTCCTGCTCCCTGTAGTGGGAGAACGGAGCCGGCGGCTCCTTCACCACTACAGTGCTCATCAGTGCCGTCGGCTCCGTTCATCCGTCTTCACTCTCATGCTATCTACGTCCTGAGGACATAGATAGCGATGATAGTGAGGAAAATTGCCTGGGACATTTGGGGCACAGGTCAAAAGATCCGGGGCACGGGCCCCGGATCTCTTGACCTAGCGACGCCCCTGGGCGTAATCTTGATGAGTTTTTCATTTTTAGTGTCTGATAAGGAAATGTTTGAAGACCATGTGAGGGGTATCTGTTTTTTATATTGCGTCTTAGCCGTTGATACTTTCGGGTAGTGTCTGTGTGGTGCGTCCAAAAGATGTGTCAGCAATGGGCACTCAAAAGGTATATTCATATATTAAGTAGCTTGTTTGGCAAATCATGGAGTTGTGGATATTAAAAGTCTATCAGACAAGTGTGTTACATTGGATTGAAAAGATGTTGCCTTATGGTTGATATTATGACAACATAGCCATAATTGCTGGTCACATTTTTTGTTAATGGGCTTATTCTCAGTTTTGGCATGTGTTTTTAGTTCCCTGATTTGGCTGGGGGCTAAGATATTTTTCAGGGTGGCAGCTTTCCTAAATGTGACTTTAGTATTGGATTTCTTGGGATAATTTTTTTTTGTCGGACCTTATCTGCTCTCAGTATGGGCCAATGTTTACCTAATATATCTCGTATTCTTTTATGTTGATTGTATTGTGTAATAAAGTTTAATGGCATCGCAGATACCCCTTCTGATGCTCTTGGAGGTTTATCTTTGCGGATCAGACAGTCCTTTTGGGACATTGCTCAGGTATGCCCTTTTTAAGATGTGGAGACGGTAGCCCTTTTCTTTAACCCCTTCCCGACATTTGACGTAATAGTACTGCATCGCGGGAGGTGCGTTCCCGCTCAAACCGAGCATCAGTATGGGGAAGAAAGGGGATTTGAGTGCCTTTGAACGTGGCATGGTTGTTGGTGCCAGAAGGGCTGGTCTAAGTATTTCAGAAACTGCTGATCTACTGGGATTTTCACGCATAACCATCTCTAGGGTTTACAGAGAATGGTCCGAAAAAGAAAAAACATCCAGTGAGTGGCAGTTCTGTGGGCGGAAATGCCTTGTTGATGCCAGAGGTCAGAGGAGAATGGGCAGACTGGTTCGAGCTGATAGAAAGGCAACAGTGACTCAAATATGGGATGTAAGACTTCAGGTGTCTTATCTTAAAGGGAACCTGTCATAAGCATTTGGCCTAATAAACCATGACCAATAAATTGTCAAGCAGCGTAAGACCTTGTAGTTTTTTTGATAGCCAAGTGTGGTGGCATCATCCAGAAAATCAACCTTGAAGTGACATGTACATTTTTTGTATAAAGTCAAGGAGGTGGAGAATTTTAACACTGAAGTCAATGTGGTGGGCTGTGAATGCCTTATCCTCTGTGATTGACATCATTCATTGGAGCTTCATCCAGTGAGCGGCAGTTCTGTGGGCGGAAATGCCTTGTTGATGCCAGAGGTCAGAGAGGAATGGGCAGACTGGTTCGAGCTGATAGAAAGGCAACAGTGACTCAAATCGCCACCCATTACAGCCAAGGTAGGCAGAAGAGCATCTCTGAACGCACAGTATGTCGAACTTTGAGGCAGATGGGACATGCAGCATACACACAGCATCACATACAGCAGGCAGCAGCATACACAGCATCACAAACATGAGGAAGCAGCATACACAGCATCATATACACACAGCATATACATGCAGCATCACATACAGTAGGCAGCAGCATACACAGCATCACACACAGCAGGCAGCAGCATACACCGCATCATACACACAGCAACATGCACAGCATCATACACACAGCAACATGCATGCAACATACACACAGCAGGCTCCTGCTATGGATTTACTGGGGGCACTATGTGGGTCTCAATTGGCGTACCGACGCATTCAAAACAACCAAAGCTTCAAATTATGTCCCCCTATGGCAATAAATCCTAAACACATATTCCTAAATCTCCTGGGGAAGGCATTGTAATTCTTATGAAACAAAGGAAGACAAGTTGACTGAGTGTTTACATGATCTAGTAGGGCACTCCCCCCAGATACAGAGACATCCGGTCAAGGAGGATTTGCCATGTTTGTCTGTCAGTGCCAACCCATTCTTGGGTCTATTCCCCACTGGTTCCCTGTGGTTCACCTACACTGACCATGAATTGCAGTTTCTCATTTCCGGGGAAGGAGTACGCAAATAAGAAAACTGTGCTTCGCCCTTTGTACGGTATGATGGATCCCATCTAATGTCCTCTGTCCTCGACAATCGACGGTATCACAAAATTACTCTTCATACGGGGCCGTGGTGGTACCCAAAAGGTTGTGTGATTTGGCAAATCATAATTATTAAACAACTAAACAGAAAAGGATATAGAGCTTCAGTTTGTCTTCCTTTGCCAGTGTGACGCGTGGATCAACGGTGGGTTTCCCTTCAAGTTCACCGCGGTAGGCTTACCAGACCATGTGTGTGGTAAGGTCCTGAATCTGGGTTGGAAGCAAATATTTCCTAACTAGCTTCTCACATGTCTACTGATCACCTGGTGGAAGTTGTGGACTATGTAACCTCATGACTCTGGAAGAGAGCGAACAACTGCAGATGCAGATTAGTTAATCCTTGGACAATCAAAAAATTTTTTACATATATGTACAGTCTTATCAGACTTTCAGACAATTCTTGCTTACTTATCACGGGAAAAAAACTGGTGGCTTTGCCAAACAAAATCTCATAGGGTGGTTGAGACCATGCTTGGCCTGGGCAGTCGTGTCGGGACATGATAGAGCAATGGGGAGCAATCTGGCCAAGGGGAGGAGGACTATCCGGGGTCATTGTGAGGCAATTTGTTTCTTTAGGGTACCACATTCCTCTACCTTTCTGAGCTCTGTGGGTGGTATAGGTGTTGTATGCAGGCCCAATCTACTCCCAACATGTTCCATAAACTCTCTGAATATCTGAGAAGAAAAAGCAGGGCATTGTCTGACTCTATGACTTGTGGTACTCCAAATCTTGCAAACTGTCTCAGTGATTAGTTTCTTTGGTGTAGTTTTGATTTGTCATGTTAGTAATGGGTACGCCTCTGGCATCCGAGAGACACATGTCTACTACTACAAGTACATATCTGGGTTTACCTCCTTGGGTAGATGGATGTGCGTCCATTGGATCCTTTGAAATGGGTAGTCTGGTCGGCAAGGTGTTGATGGGGGTACCTTTGTGTAGGGCAGGATTGAAAATGTGGCGCATACGGTTTAACAGGCCTGATTGTATGCAGCAATGGAAGGTGTGATTCCTGGGCGTAATAAATTCTCTGGATTGCAGGAAGGCTTGGTTCTTTCCCCGATGTGGTGGCTCCCGGGGTCGGTATGTGTATATATATAAACGTTGTAATCTAGGTGCTTTCTTAGCCTTCAGAATCCTTGGATTCTCACCTTTTCTTATGTGTCTGATCAACCGTATCCCTGAGGATTCACGAGGAAGGACATGCACAAGGTTTATCACCGTGCAACTCACCTTCCAGCCTCTAGGGCCTGACCTGACTATCCTATCCCCACAAATCCTGTAAACACCAGACACTGCTAAGACAGTGGTTACCTGTGCTGTCAATGTTAAAAAAGGTCATTGTAGGTTGCACCAAACCGTAAGGGAAAATCTCCTACCCTGGGGGCATCTTGGCTCAGCCCACAATACAGTGATAGTCATGGTTGCGGGTGTCCTGAGCATACAGTCAGTCAGAAGAGGACCAGCTAGCAGGCAGATTAAATAAGTTGCCATAAAAAAAAGTATGGTGGCAAGCATTGCGGCTTCCCTCCATGCTCACAGGAAGTGCATTGGTCAGCAAGGACTGGAAAGACCGTCGTAACAAAAACTCCAGACTCTCTCTCTAGTGTCTCTTACCACCACGTAGTCTCCAGGCTCCAGGTTATTGCTACTGACAGTCTCTGTCTGGATCTGAAAAGGGAATCAGAAAAACCACTTTTTGCGGACCTTTTCCAAGGCCTGGCTCAACTGTGGGGCTTGTTCCACCTGGGCCTAGTCTGGGGAGCAGCCAAAAAGTACTTCAAAGGGCAATCCCATATTTTGTGGAGGTGGTCTAACTGAATGGTGGGCAGCAGGCAAAGCACTCGCTGTTCTACACCCAGAGGGACAAGGTTCAGGTCTTTACCTGTTACAGTGAAGTGGGTTATGTGACTGGACTCTATGTCTCTGGAAAAGTCAAAACCTGAGAAGAAAAATCTCACTCACCAACTTCTTGTCTGCGGCTTCAGGCAATAGCTTGGTCATTGGCAGAAGAAAGCTTCTGGACCACCCTGGAAAGAGATCAATGCACACAGGCAGCCATTCCTACGTTACCACTTTTGATAGCTGATTAAAAAAAAATTCCCAAATCGCAGTCTTTGGAAGGGATACAGCGGCTTGGGTTTCACCTTCGTGGGGTCTGTCCACCTTACCCGGGTTCGGCGGGCACAGACTATAAAGTTTCACTAGGGTCTAGTGAGGGTAGTAATGCCCGGGCAACCACTTGCGGTTATGAGCAATAGCATGGCCATTGTGGATGTGTGGTGTGTCTGTGGGATAATTGACTTACTGTCAGGTGCAGGGCTCAACCCGCCCCCCTTTCCCTTCACATGGCAGGCAACACCTCTCTCCAAGGTCCAGCCCATCGTAATCTGGGCTCCAGTTTCTCCACACTTCCTTCACTTTCTGATTGACTCTGGGCCACAAGGGACTGGGAACACCTGTGGATCAGACTTTTATCAAGAACTCCACCACTGAGACTCAGGACGGTCCCAGGAGATCCATCTGTGCAGCTGCCTCACCATCCAGTCAGTCACATACCTTGCCATTGGCCTTGTGGGTACCAAGTGTTTGTGACTTTTACTTTTACTATCCCCACCTATTGTGGAATAGTAAGAGAGCATCCATAAGCTCTTTAATCAGAGTGTGCCTTGATTAAAGGGGCACCTTGCAGAGGTGAGGAAATATCAGCCTTCCATATGGCGTTCATAGTGTGTTTAGACCCCCAGGACTATTACCTGGAGTATAGACGTTTGCCCTTTTACCTTCAACACTGTAGGCATTCCTGAAGTTGCCATTCACTTCACCTCCTGCCAATGAACCTGTTGCGAGGGAGTGGTTCTGCTTGTACATACCTCATGTGCGCATGACCACGTATATCCAGCATTAGAACCGTCGTCTTCTCCTGCAGACTGGAGCATATATGAGGAAAAAACTCAAATCTGGGTTACTCACCCTTCTCCCCCCTCTGGAATCCTGGAAAAGACTGCGACAGAATGAAGAGATTCAGAGCTGTCACCTTATTCAGTGTGCCTGGGCATCAGGGCTTGCACACTGGGAGTTGAGCTGTGATTCCTTTGCTCAGAGCTTGGGCTATGTACTTGAGTGAGGGGGACACTGTGCAAGGCAAGTGGGGTTTGCACTGTAACTGAGCGTGATCGGTTCTGCTGGGAGAAATCTCGCCTTGTTGAAAATATAGGGTCTAGGATCAGCTCATGTCTTGCTGAGCAGATTTGCTGGCTGAGCTACGACACACTCTTTTTTTTATGAAATGGGTCCCCCTCACGACTGAGTCAACCGGGGCCGAATAGGGGCCACTGGGGGAGGCACACATGTTAATGGAGCTAAAACACTCTATGGCATGGGACTGAATACTCAAGCGAAATAAAATAAAATATCTGTTCAGTGGGGTTGTGCCTAGGGATGGGGCAGACAGGATTTACCAGTTTAGGGCTATGGAATGCATCAATTGCCTCATGACTAAGGGCAAATGTGGGAAGAGGGAGGCAATTCAGGTTTATAAAGGTGGGCAAAATCAGGATGGAGGCAGCAGGACCTTATCCAGGCTGAAGGAGTGCGTCCTAGAGTCATGTGAAGAGGCTTAGGGCTCAGGGGCAGGGGCACATTTGACCACCAGCTTTCTTTCCTCTGTCAGGGTCTGCCTGTGGCTGAGAAGCAGTGGCACTCGGAAGACCACCTTCTCCTGGCAAGTACCCGGAGTTGTCTCAGGAACTTTGCAACCCTTATGGAACAGAAAACACAAGGTCACTAAATGCATCCTGGGAAACAAAACACAGTAGGTCATGCATACTGAAAGAGGAGACACCAGTGAAGGGGCTAGTCAGTCGTCACTCCCGTAGGGCCGTGGGGTATGGGCTGGGTGAGTTTTACCCCCTTGTGGAGTCTACATCAGGTGTTATGGAATACTGAACTGGTAAGGAAATAGTATGGCAATTTCATGCAGGGGCACAGAAACGAGGAAACCATTTGCCAAATCAATAACAGTGAATAATTTGTCACTCCCGGGGACTGCTGCCAGGTGTGGACACTCATTAGAAGCTTGGAGATCATGGACATCCTAACAGAATGGTGTGCTTCTGGGTCTTGTCGTGACTGTGAATGGTTAAAATCATCATGGAGCTAGCAGGGGAGCGGTTTGACAATAAGAGAAGCTGTCGTGGGGGGGAGGGTTGTACTTGCTGACGTCCTCGATTAGATACCGCCCCCCCTCCTATTAGGATATGGCCACTCACTTTAGTACTTCAGTAAGGTCTCCGCCCAGCAAGAGGAAACGCCCCCTTGCAGCTTGGGGGCTCGTCCCGGAATCAGAAACTTTGTAAGTTATACTTTGGTTGTGGTCTGTGAAACCTAGTCTGTATTTCCCTCTTCTTTCAGTCACAGTTCCCTCTATCGCCCCCCATCCTTGTAAACTTGCACTTGCAAAGCATGACGATTTCAAAGACCAGTGCTCAGACACCCCAATACAAACAGTATGAGAAATTTAGCCATCAAAGAATAAATATCTTCTTTTTTCAAATTTCTCTACACATCAAAACTCTTTAATGTTCAACGGTATCTTTCTAACGGGCACTCTGAAGAATTCTGTCACTCTCTGTCCTGGTGATGTTCCGTGTCAAAGTCAGAGGCTATAAGTGTCTCTTTAAAAATCTAATCAGTTTTTTTGAGTGTTTTTTCCCTATCCACCGTCCTTTAATTCAATTCTTCTAATTCTTATCATGACTCCGCCCATTCCAGGTTTATAAACAACACATCTACAGGTCCACCCTTCCGGAACCGGGTGGCCGCCATATGGGGTGTGGTGGGCACTGGCACTGTCGCCATTTTGGTTCCGCATTTTCACATCTCTTATCTAAGGTCATTCACATATCCTATAGCACTCCGCTTTGCCTAACCACCATATCCTGCCACTTCTGGACCATCTTCAATTGCAATGCTCGATGGCCCTCTGTATGTGAGCATGAGCAGCTTCCGAGTATGCCTTATCTTCTACACACCTCTACTTGTGGTTAGAATTTGCTTCACACTGCAGGCTGTAGCCTTCCTTGAGCGGCATATCAAACAACTGTACAACTCAACACAATTATTACATACTTTTTTCCTCTCCGTTTCTCAACAAACCATGGACTGCAGTCTCTGCCCCTCGGGGAGGGTATTGCACGTTCTTAAACACCACCCACATCATGTGTCTAACAAGGTACACGTAGTGTTAGTACTCACTCAACGCAGGGGCACCGGCTCCACCGTCGGTGTCAGCAAAATAACAAAGTCCCAACCTACCGACCATCTGATCACAACCCGTTAGAGCTATAGAGCTCATATAACGTGCTTCCCTTCGGTACCTCATCAGCCGGTTCTCCTAGTGAGCAATGCTATCTTTCCGGTCTCTAAACCCTAGACCACCTTAATTCCCTCCCCGGATATAAAATAATAAAAACAATAAAAAAAATAAAAACAACACGGACCATGTAACCGTAAGGCCCAAGATCCCCAGAACAGAGGATGTCATCGGTGTACTATTCTCAGTCCGCAAACTTCCTCCCCAGCTTCTACAAGAAGGGGGGCAAACAGAGACTCTAATGTCACCAATGAAAGCCCTTTACTTTCAATTCCACCCAAGGTTGACTCAGTGCCTAGAGGAAATGAGGCGTGGGATTCAGTGACACATCCATAGGAAGTGTCATATGATCAGTCTATGAAAACCATCACAGGATCACCGTAACAGAAAAGAGTCTCACCACTCAGACAAATCAGCCCTTAGACCCGAAAAGTATCAGAAGCTACTAACTTATTCCACACACCAATGCATCACAGTGGAAGTCTAACACATATTAAATATGCATAAAAACTACGTGATTCAGTGGGCCGATGTCCTCTATTGGGTGGACACAAGGCGTTAGTCCCCAGTCCTCTGGTCAGGGTCTAGGAGTGCACGGTAGTCAGCGGGGATGGCCCCACTTGGGCGCCAGTTGGGTCAGGGTCGGTCATGGCCGCTTACATCTCTCTCTCAGACACCCCAAATTATTTGAAGAGGCGTGCAGTTTGGATATAAGAAAAGGACAGAATGACCTGAAGTCTGTTTTATCTTAGGTTCTGCTCTTAAGCTTGCCGAAACAGAAAGAGAAATGACGGGTTTTTCCTGATTACATACTTCTATTACCCATAGACAAAAGGTGGTGTGCGCTTTTTGACATAATTAAAATCATTATAATTGGTTATAGCTAAGATATATGTATGCGCCCCCACGACCCTGCTGATGGTCCTCAACAACTAGGCATTGGGCATGTGGCTATGGCCGAGGGAAGTTCACAGTCACCGTGTCTACAGTAAATTGACCACTAGTTGGATTGCGTATGCTATTCATTAACAAACATCTGCTTTTCCATCTTTCTGTTTCCATCAGAAGACTTGAGGTTCCGCGGACAGTTGACATGTCTGGTTTAAAATGATTTGTTAAGGGAAAAGCTAGTACAAACAGACAACGTACAAAATATGGGCAAAGGGCAATGTATACAATCATAAAAAGCTGATAATCCGAGAAGCAATAATCATTATCTGACCTCACTGAACAAGCGGCATTTGATCTGATAATGATTACAATGGGAAATTGGGTAAGTGGATAGAAAAAGTTAACAGAGGAAGTGACCATAGGAGGTTATAAAGAAACAGCCATAGGAAATTGTGTGGTTGATGAGTGTTGATGACGATATATATAAGCTCTGCCACTAATTAGGGGATTGTGATAGGATCCGATATGTCCCTTGGCACACATTATTGATGTGTACATCCATCCCATACAAGGTGACATTATATGTCAGATAGAGCTACAATGCCTCTGACATGTGTCCCATAGAGGCATAATGTCTGAGGTAAACAACTTTATTGTAGTTACACTCAACATGGTAGGAGGAGGAGAGAAAGACCACAGGAATACACAACTATATTAGCATTTATTTCTCCCTCAGTGCAGGTTTATACAGGCAGTCCCCTACTTAAGAACACCTAACCTTACAGAGAGACCCCTAGTTACAACGAGGACCTCTGTGATTTTGGTAATTGTACTGTACTGTTAGATTGGCTTATAATTAAAACTATGACAACCCAACATTTTTAAAATTCAATGTCAAAGAGACCAAAAAAATTTGAACTGGGGTAAGGGGTATAATTATAAAATATACACAGTCGACGTACATACAAATTCAACTTAAGAACAAACCCTACAGAACCGAACTTGTACGTAACCAGGTGCGCATGTAAATCTATACTAGCAAGCATCTATCAAAATGGTTTGCCAAGGCATTGATTATATTTTTTTTATCTTATACATGCTCCTTTTCCAAACATGGATTCTCGGCAAGCTGCCGAGACCCATTGCGCAAGTGACAGGTTTTGGCGCTATATGGCGGTTCGGACTTGTAGACAAGACTAGTTGAAATGAGGCTTCCACTGGACGAATCTCTCCCAGGGATTGGGAATTTTAACCCTTTTTTTTGCCCATTTATGTTATGATATACACTGTATGAAGACAACTATGCCACTTGTATAACCAGGTCAAATAATAACAAGAGATTGTTAGACGAAGCACTTTGGTGGATATGAAAAAAAAATATAAATAAATAAAAAATAAAAATAAATAGATATAGTGACATGTATATGACATGCCTCTTTGTATGATTGTTTGCCATTAGAATTTATAAGTTAATTATATATATATATATATATATATATATGACCAATGTGGTCACTTGTTTTAAATTGCTTAATGAAGGTGTCTTTCACTGAAAATCTGACTGCCCATCTTTTTCCATTGTTGTAATCACTAATACTTTCTTTATTTATATAGCGCCACACAGATATGCAGCGTTGACAAAGATTGTCAAATTGGTCCATGTCACCTTGGGGATCAAATCTTAACACCTACCAGTATGTAGGAAGAAACCAACGGCAAACACAAGAGAAAGAACATACAAGCTCTTTGCGAGTTGACCTGGGTTGGAATTTGAACCCAGGAACCCCCCAGAACTGCAGCCGAAGATGTGCTACCCACTCCGGGCCACCGTGCGGCATCATGTTAATATTATATTATGAATAATATAATATATATTTATTTGAAAAAAAAGGACGCTTGAGTTTCAAAGGGACCAAGGAAGTGTTTTAAGCTTCTCACTCCAGCCAATCTATCACGGCTGCTTATGGCACAACCTGACCCAAGCAAACATCTCTGGGCAGCAAGGATGATGCCACATTTAGGGTACTGGGAAGTCATCCATATGTCAGGTCCCACATAGCGGCCAGCTACTTTATATCAACATCCGTTCGACCCCCCGGATGACTATAATATTTATCCTTCGCAGCAATTATATTGATGTATGTTCGCGAGATTGGCACTACCAAAACTCCTTCAAAAGATAGGTGCTGTGTCCTAGACGCCTCGACACGCGATAGGTGCATGACAATACTCGCATGCTGTTACGATCACGTGATTACCTGATATGATGTCAATGATCATGACATGCGCAGTGGTCGTCGATAGGACGCCGATGGCACTCGAAATTTTAGAACATGATCCTTGGGTAAGCGATGATCTCTATAATGTTTGTATTGAATACACAAATTGCAACTTTATAGCATCACCCTGTTAAGTAGATTGAGTTAAAGAGCTTGGATGTACATCATAATGTGTATGTTTAACGTAATTTCGGCTGATCAACATGATTGGCCTACAATGATGTACTTCCTCTTGATTGTAATATAAAAGCATCATTGTTGATGACAACACCTCATTGAAGAAAGGCCTCCAGGTCTAAGGGCCGAAACATAGTGTTTGACCCGTGTGTGAATAACTAGTACCTAGTGCACTTTTCCACCATGAAGTCAGGAAATGCTGCCATTTTTGCTATGGGATTTATGGATGGAGTATTGTCCAGGGTCCTGGGAATGTGCACCTGAGCTGATCATTGTTATTAATTAGGAGTGTTGCCTCATTTCTAAACCAGTTGAAGAATAAGACTAAAGTTAAGTCAGCACAGTAAGTAAACACATCCTCAGAAGGGGGTGCAGCAACCCCCATGATTTTGGCCAGGTCCTTATGGATATGCAAAATGGAAAAAAGCGGAGCAGCACTCCGAAATTCAGCATCAGAGTAGGGTGATTTTTATGGAACAGTGGGCGACGTGGTTCGGTGTGGTGTTTGAGAAAAGGTGTTTCAGAGAAAGGTGTTTCAGAGTATGCTGCCCACTTTTTCATTTTGCATTAAAACCAGTTGATATCTATCGTATATACTATATATATATAACATTACATACATATAAATAATGGTACTTGCCTTTTTTGCTGTTCGGCGCAGGCGGAGCGAGCCATTCGAGTGTAGTTCGGGGGGCAGAATCAGAAGGTTGGCGTTTGGTGTTAAGTTGTGTTCAGGCGGTGGTCTGGCGTAGGGCCATCCACTTTGTCAGTCATGAACGGCGGATGGGATGGAGTTTGGGAGGCAGTGGGTGGGTCAGGCACCTAAGCATAGTCACACAGCAGGGACACAGAGGGTGGGGCCCTGTATCTTTAAATTATGGACTCAGCCTTGCCCGGGTCCCCCGGGCCTTAGCTCAACGGGCACCCGCAGCAGCCCGCTGGCGGCACGGCGGGTAGTTACACCAGCTGTGGAAAGAAGTGAGGAACAGGAGATTGTATACAGATGCAAAGTGCACATTGGGATAACGGAAAGTTTGAAGCTCTCACAGAAGGCAAACACACAGGCAAATATGCATGACAGAGGACTTGTCTAATGGAACAGATTTATTGAAAAGTTTCCAACCCCTTTAAAGTTTTGTCATGATTATCTGTGGATGGTTGTTATGATATAGTTCCTGAAATTAAGTAACAAAAATCATTTTTTGGACCCTTGCATATACAAAGAATTTTTTTATTTTAATATACACCAAAGCATCTTACATTATAATTATTTATAGTTGAAGCTACCCAGCCACAATAAAAATGAAGTATAATCCACAGTCAGCAGGTATTAGAGAGTGATTAGCTCATATATGACTTTGTAGGAAAAGATTGAGAAATTACACTTATAGGAAATCTACCATCGAGCATGATAAAATCAATACCTGGGCGCTGTGAATGTGGATATCTTATAGTTATTTATCCAGGGCCTCTGCTTTCTTAAAATAACTCTTTAAACATGCTATAAGACACAAGAGCTTGAGTGTGTTGAAATGAACCCCCATGCGGGTAGCTTCATAGGCTGTTTAAAAACAGTTCAGGAGTACATCTGTTATCTCCCTCTGCCTGCTGTTATCTCACAGCAGCAGTAGGAAGAGTCAGGAATCCCATACAGGACGTTCTCGAGTCATAAAAGATCAAGAGTTATAGTGGAAAAGAAAAAATGGAAAGCGAAAGATATAGATATACCAGCTTGTAATAGGGTAAGCCGTTGAAAGGTTATAGTTTGGGTGCTCACCTGATAAATTGTGTCAGCAGTCACAACTAACTTATATCACCTGACGGGGGGTGTATTGCATATAAAGAACTTCCGAGTGTTATAGCTCGAATTAAAAAAAAAAACAAAAAAAAAAAACCATCAGTACCCGTTTCTGGATTTTATTACACTTTTATTTCTAATGTTAAAAACACTTAAAACAAAACTGTCAATAACATTTCAATAAATAGGTGTGGGGAGGAGCATTTTCATACTTGAACTAGGTACGTTATCAGTCTGGTATTTTAAGTTATCACTTATTTAAGTGTTTTTATTATTAGAAAAAAAAAACTGTAAAAAAAAATTCGAAAATGGCGCGCCGCCGAACAGTATTTTTTTTTTTTTTTAACTCGAGCTTTATACTGTCGGAATCCTTTATTTGCATATAAAAGATCCAGGGCATAGGCCCCAATGCATATGTACTAAATTCTCAATAGCATCAACTCCTCCACTACATCAAGCCCCACATTTGCTTGAGCTAAAAAAGAATAGTACTTATCATATACAGCGACAAAAAAAACATAGGAAAAATTCTCCTGCCTACTAATCCATTGATTGAAGTTGCTTACATTCCTATCATCTCCATTAAGCCCTCAATGTGCCCACGACATAAAATAAAACATGAAAATACCCATTTAAGACCCTATCAATGTGGCCCCAACTGTTTCTCCCATCAACTGTGGGATTCACACAAGTAAACAACCCCACACTAATTATGCCCTCATTCCATTAATGCCTCTATGCAAGTAAAACAACCCCACATCATTAATGCCTCACACAAATTATTCCCCAATTATTCCCCCACAATTAATTATATCCCCATGCCAGTTAATAACCCCACACTAATTTGCACCACCATCCCAGTAATGCCACCACAATACTTTTGCCCCATGCCAGTTATTATCCCCACACTGATTTTGCTCCCATTCCAGTAGAAGGAAGGATTACCATGGTTTATCATGCAGATGATTTAATGGTAGATGTCCTTTAAAGCATAATTAAACTTTTAACCCATATAGTAACCAAAAATAGTAAACTTGTTAAAATTTCCAATATATAAAGTATATACGTGTGTATACGTCAGCTTTCTCTCCCATATGTACATACAGCCGATATAGGAGGAGAGGGGTGATAAGAATTTAAATGAAATAGGGAGAATAAGTATTATGCCCTTAATGCAGTTTATAGTCAAGGCTAGACCTTTCTTAATACATTGCTAAACTATTATCTGGGATGGAACTATTTAGTTATGCTTTAAATCTCTGTAATGTTATGGAGGTGTCCATTACTTATTTGATTATCTTTATAGGCACTTAAAGAGACAGACAGGGAAGATCATCAATAAATTTTACGTTAGTCTTGGACTTCTTAGTACAGAAAAGAAAGAGCTTCAAGTGTACTAAAACAGGTTGTACTAATCTTTCTGCTACAAAACTACATATGATTACTTAATAGCAATACTACCATTTTATGAAGATTTTCTTAAAACATATGCAACAGAGTTATAGCATAGTAGCAAATATACTGAAATTGTAAAAACTAAAAATGAACTCTGAAGTCATAGGTGTACGTTCACTTCTTAGTGAGGCAGGAGCATAACTAGAAGAGGCAGGGCCCTAAAGCAGACATCTGAATGTGGTATACACATACCCACATATACAGAATACATTACACATACACACATTACCATACCGCACGCAGCATTTACACAAAAATACACAGATAGATACAATACCAAATAGAGTCATACAGCCATACACATACAGTACATACACACCACACACACAAATACACAATACACACCCAAAACCTATGTCGGGGCCCTCTGAGACTGCGGGCCCCATGTACTACCCCTGTATTATGCCCTGTCAAAGTACATTACCACTAGGATGAAGGATTGTAAATCAAGCACACTTACATGTAGGTGCCCCCCCCCCCAGAGGATCTGCTCTTTCTTTTAAAAAAATTATGCAAATAAGTGAGAGGCTTTAGGTGTTAAGAAGCTAAACAAAGAGCAGATCCTGCCAGATGGGCACACACCAGTATGTCAGCAGGCATTACAGTTGGGTTTACAATTCTTGTACATTGTACAACCAGTAAGTTGTAGATGTACATTTAATGTAGAGTTAATAGAAAACATCCATATAAACTTCAACTTCATCCTAAATAAAATTTTCAAAAAAATACATGTGTGTATAGTATATATTAATATATTTATATCTCACAAAAAAGTAAGGGATTTCTGACTTTTGGGTAAAATTTATGAGTGACATTAATTAATGACAAGTAAGCTATTAACTAGAAGCATGCAATAGTTGATTTCCTCATTGCAAACTATTTTTTTGCAACAAAAGCCAATAGCAATGGGCATACACCCATGAAAAACGGTTCAATGTCTCACATAACTTATGTTGGCATTTAGCTTCACAGCAACATCTAAGAGCTTTTAAGGTAAAAAAAAAATGTCTAGGGAGGTATAGAAAGTTCTGTGGTACAGAGTTGCAACTTCTTCACATAGTGAGCTAATTGGGATACAGGTCTGGAGAAAGTGCAGGCCACTACTTTTGAAGTGCCTCAGTCTCCAGCAGCTGTTTCCTAGGATGGAAACTTTGAAGAGCCAACAAGCTGTCATCCATGAGATGAAAAAAGGCTGTGCTGTTCTATAAAAGGCACAATTACTGCATTAATTAAAAATTCAAGTAGTTGGGATTTTTACTGTTCCATCACAAAGTTCACCCCAATCTGTATTCTGTGACTTTTCCAGTTCTCTGCAGCGCAACTGCTAATCACAATATCCGCCAAGCGCAGTAGCCACTTCCATCTGAGAACAACTTGCTTAAGCCGTGTTGTATGGCAATGTAATATGATCAATGTTAGGTGTCATCTTTGTCTTATAATGTCAAAATGTGCAGCAAGATTGTGGAGGACTGTTAAATACCAACTATATTGAACCAGAAAGGTTTTTGGGCGAAAATAAAAAAAAAATGCTGTTAAGCTTCTTGTTAAATTCTTCAATAAGTGATAAAACATTCAACAGTTGTTCATGTGCATTCAGAATATAGTGAAGGTCACCCTGGAAAGTAATTCATAGCCACATATCCCTAACCTTTTGTGAGTAGTGTGTGCTAACATCAAAAGTGGTTACTTAATATTGCAAAGCTACAGAATTTAACATACTGAATCAGACCTATTGTATCACATTCAAAGAAATAAATGCAAGTCAGATGCTGGCATATGCAGATAATAATTTAAAGTGATTTTCCAAGTTTAAAAATGTATGGGTTTAAAATAATCAATTTTTAAATAGACTTATCAACCAACTTTGCACATGTTCCTGCTAAATCTAAATCTGATGAAAATGTGCATTTGCGTCACTGTATTTAACAAGATATTAATATAGAATTTTGGAACTTGGAAAATACTTAAAAGAAAGAGACATAACTGTAAGTAATTCAATTGTTATAAAAAAAATGTGAATTGTCTTCCAAATGCCTTTGTTTGATTCAGTGTAAGGGATTCTGAAAAATAAATAAAACAATAGTTTTCTTTTATTTAGGATATCTATAAAACAAATAGTTTTATTTTATTTTAGGATTCTATGCAGTACTGAAAACAAAGAAATAGTTTTATTGGCGGCTAAGATATGAGTGAAAATTATATAAATCATTAAAATTATACCTAAAAAGGACTTTGCAGGGGAAAGTTAGAAAACCCGGGTACTGTATTCGAAGGGCTGAACTTGCTAGAGATGCCATCAGACTCTATCCAGACCTTGCTGTTTCAAAGAAGAATGATCATGAAAAAACAATGAGACTCAACATAGTACAAATTAAGGATAGTCTGGTAGAGCTTAACAAAAACTACCGATAATATGTGTATAAGCCGAGTTTTTCAGCACAAAAAAATGTGCAGAAAAACGTCCCCTTGCTTATACACGAGCTATACCCCCAAAAAATTACCCACTTAAAAAAAGAAAATAAATACTCACCCTCCGATGTCGGCGCGACTTACCGATGTCCCCGATGTCAGCAGTCCCGGCTTTTTCTTCTCCGCGGTCCTTCTCTCTTCTTTCTTCTATCATCGACGCAGCCATGTGTTTCTTCATGGACCGCACATACTATGACGTCAGCAGCGAGCCGCGTCATAGTATGCGCCTGCTAGAAGAAAAACATGGGCGCGGGAAGAGTGGAAAGAGGAGCCGCGGAGAAGAAAGAAGATGGGAGCGCGCTGACATCGGGGACATCGGTAAAGTCGCGCCGACTCAGGGAGCCGCGCTGACATCGGAGGTGAGTATTTAAGTTTATTTTTTTAAGGGCCTGGTGGGGGCAGGTGTATACTTACGGGGCAGGCTGTATACTACTAGGGCAGGCTGTATACTACGGGGCAGGCGGTATATACAGGGGGGCTGTACAGGATCGGGGAGGCTGCTGTAACTACATGGGGCTGCTGTATACACTAGGGGCTGCTGTATACTACATGGGGCTGCTGTATACTAATAGGGGCCTGTTACTACTGGGGCTGCTGTATAATACTAGGGGCTGCTGTATCTTCTGGGGCTGGCAGGCTGTATCTATGGGGCTGGCAGGCTGTATACATGGGTGGAGGTGATACTATGGGGCGTGGAAGGCTGTATACTACTGGGGGGGTTTCTGACCAATGCTTTCCCACCTCGGCTTATACTCGAGTCAGTCGTTTTTCCAGTTTTTGGTGGTAAAATTAGGGGTGCTCGGCTTATACTCGGGTCGGCTTATACTCGAGTATATACGGTAATAAATATAATTAGCAAAACAGTACTATAGTGGTTAAGCCCCTAAACTAACAAAAACAAAGTGAGAACATTTTTACACACCCAATCCCTACATTTACCACAGTTAGAGCGACAGTAAAAAAAAGAAAATGTCATTATGCCAAAAAGGAAAAATATATAAGATTCACATCAAAAAAATAGCAGAAATGCTGTGTCCTAAAACCCTTAACCTCTTAAGGATGCAGCCAGTTTGCACATTAAGGCTCAGCCCGTTTTTTTCAAAATCTGGCCAGTGTTGTAATAACTTTTTATTACACATTGGGGCACATTTACTTACCCTTCCGTTGCGATCCCCGTTGTCCGATGAGGATTCGCGTCTGCCGCAATTCACTAAGATTGTGCGTCCAATTTTCTGCATGTGTCACTGCCCAGCTGAGGTCTTCTCTTTCGAGTGCATGTGAGTGCTGATCATGCGCACACAATTAAATTTTTTAATTCGGGGGTGTCGAATCAGTCAGATTGTCCGACGTCCACACCTCCTGATTTATGTCGCATGAAAGCCGGTGCCGATGCGCCACAATCCGATCGCGTGCACCAAAACCCGGGGCAATTCAATGCAATAAAAATAAAAATTCGGGAAACCTGACAGACACAAATGTGCCCATTGTTTGGAGTCTGTTCCGCTTATGTAATAGATATACTAGTTTGGGTAATCCCACACCATATCTTTAGACTTTTGTAGGTCATACTTGTTGTTAAGGGGGCTGGCTGCTTTCAAGGTACCAAAAGGAGCATTGTTTTCCATTTAACACCTTGGAAAACGTTTTTGCATACAACGTGACACATTGGTGCACATTTACTTACCCGGTCCATTCGTTCCAGCGGGGCTTCTCGGACGAGCGGTGGGTCTTCCGGTGATTCATGAAGGTCCTGTGCCCGATGTCCACCAGGTGTTGCGCTGCGCCGAGGTCGCGATGGTTGCGTCGGAGTTCACGATCTCTTCCTGGTGAATGTAAGTATGGCGCGTGGACCAATTTTTAATTTTTTTTAATGTGGCGGTTTTTCCGAATCCGTCGGGTGGTTTTCGTTTGACCACGCCCCCCCCCCATTTCCGTTGCGTGCATGCCAGCGCCACAATCCGATCGCAGTGCGTCAAAAACCCGGGGCAATTCAGGGAAAAATCGAGCAAATCGGAAATTCGGGGTAAACACACGGGAGAAAACGCGAGCGGGCCCTTAGTAAATGAACCCATTGTATCTTACATTAGTAGTATATAATTTTGCTGATTGGTTGGAGGGTCTCTTTGGGGTTAAAATCAGTGGCAATGTTCTATTTTTTTAGTCCACACACATAAAGTCATACCACAAATTCTTTTGTTATAGAAAACTTTTGCCATTTGTCTTCACACTCTTTCCATATTTTTTACAAATGTTAGAAGGTTAGTAGGCAAGGTCTCATGTTGCGTGTACTACTACCTTCCAAACACGTGTGCACTACTACCTCTTCCACACACAGGTGCACTATACCTCCTCCACACTGGCGGTGCACTTCCACACCCTCCACACACGGCGTGCACTACACATCCTCACATACGACAAGCACTATTCCTACTTCTACTTCACAACGCGCTTGTAAGTGCAGTTGGAGGGGAAAGGGAAACAGGCAATGGGGAGCAAAACAAAAGACAAAACGGACATTGGGAATAACTCAAGGAAAAATGGACGATGTGGGGTGTAATAGTGATTGTGAACAGTACTACAGGACAGATGAGCAGGGGCCGCATCTGCCATGAGGCGGCGGCGAAACAGCTGTTAGGGATTGGGCACTCGCCCGAATCACCCACAAGCAGTGGGACCTGCCGCTGCCTCGATTCCTCACAGTAGCGCTGATGGAGCACGCTGGCGGCAATGACATCATCAAACGCCGCCTGTGTCCTCCAATCAGCGCTATGTGAGGAATCGAGGCAGCGCAGGTCGCACATGAACAGCAGCGCTGCTGGCAGGAGGAGGGGAAAGGCTGGCTCCCGGTGGGTGATGAAGGAGAAGGGTCAGACGGGAAGCCTGTGCAGAGCTCAACTGGCTGGTGGAGCAGCAGTCAGATGGAGAGTTATCACTTTGCTGCTGCTCCACCACAGCCGGGCAGCCAGAAAGTATCCTCCGCTGAGCTCTCTGCAACTGCTGTAGAAGCTCTGATGAGCAAGCTCCGCCCCCCAGCTCAGAGCTCCTGAACTTTATCAGCAGCTATGTGTGCTGTGTGTGTAAGCTACAGGTATGTTGCTGGGTGTATGCTGTGCATGTTGCTGTGTGTAAGCTACAGGTATGATGCTTGTATCTGTGTGTATGCTGCTGCCTGCTGTGTATGGCTGTTTTGTGTATAGGCTGTTATAATGCGGTTTTTGTATATGTGACATACAGTAGGCAGCAGCATACACAGCATCACACACAGCAGGCAGCAGCATACACAGCATCATACACAGCAACATGCACAGCATCATACACACAGCAACATGCACAGCATCATACACACAGAATATGCATGCAACATACACACAGCAGCATATACACAGCATTATACACAGCATACATACAAAACAGCATACACAGCAGGCAGCAGCATACACACAGCATACCTGTAGCTTACACACAGCAACATGCACAGCATACACCCAGCATACACCCAGCAACATACCTGTAGCTTCCACACAGCAGCACACATAGCTGCTGATGAAGTTCAGGAGCTCTGAGCTGGTGGGCGGAGCTTGCTCATCGGAGCTTCTACAGCAGGAGCAGAGAGCTCAGCGGAGGATCCTTTCTGGCTGCCCGGCTGTGGTGGAGCAGCAGCAAAGTGATAACTCTCCATCTGACTGCTGCTCCACCAGCCAGTGAAGCCTCTGCACAGGCTTCCCGTCTGACCCTTCTCCTTCATCAGCCCACCGGGAGCCAGCCTTCCCCCTCCTCCTGCCAGCAGCGCTGCTGTTCATGTGCGGACCTGCCACTGCCTCGATTCCTCACAGTAGCGCTGATGGAGGACACAAGCGGCGTTTGATGATGTCATGCTTAATATTTTAGTTAGTTTCTGCATTTTAATGCCACCACATGAGTTCACTGCAAAGGGGCCTACTTTAACTCAAAGCAGGCCCTGGGTCCAACTGTGAACTGACCTACAGCAATTTTCCGACTGTGGGGAAGCTCCAATTAAATAGTCCTAATTGTGACCCTAAAGTAAGGCATATTGGTAAGATGCATGATCATGAGAGTTTGACAGCTATGACCTTAAAGGGACCCTACATAGGGCATGCAACACAATTTCATCTCACCGCAGACACTTCTTAAATACCTGTGCAAGCCATTTTGGCCACGGAGAACATGAACAGTACGACTAAAGTGCGTTGCAAAGCCCTCAGTAAATGTGTCCCATTAACTTTTTAGATTCGTATAAAAAGTATATTTTGATGTCACCCTCCCACTAAGCCTATATTGACATTGCTTATCTTAATTCTGAAGCCTTGAAAAGGACACCACCACACTCCCAAATTAAAAATCTTCATGCTTTATTAATACACAATAAGAATCCAGGATACTTAACAATACAGATATGCTATAAATTCAGCCTACATTGGCATTACCCTGCTGCCCGTGTACATGTTACAAAGTAAGCGTATACATAAGGACCTTTTGCCCTAGGGTTTTTCAGTTATTTCATATAGAAATTCATATACAGATTATATAGTATATAGTAAAATTGATTAATAATCAATGAAAAGTAAAATGCCTTGGGCTCGTAGTGTAAATAAAATCACAAACAACAGATCTATATAAGTAATTAAAATGACAATGGCTGCCTATTGGCTAAGAATGAACAAATGAGTCACTGTAGCTATGATGTATGGTGGCTAGCCCTGTTGTTAGTTGCTGTTTCTTATCCTAATGTTTTTGTCTCCTGACCACCAGCAACGGAGTGTTTTTTTTCCTCTCTTTCTTTGTCAGTGTATGATGAGACTTTCTGATTCTTCATTTAATCCACATGGTTTCATGTATTTAATCTACGAAAATCCAGTAGACGCTTCCCCGTTGCATGTTTCATCATCTATGTGTAGTGTTTCAATGTAGTGTATGATGGGTCTTTAAATCAGCGGGGTTTGTCTATGGGGGTGGAAAAAGATCTCGGGGGCACGGGCCCCCATGCATATGTATCAGACTTTTATTAATGCCCACACCTATACACGACACATACAATACAGAAACACAAGAGAAATCCCTCCCTGTTACAGCCAGTGTCCGGAGGTAAGTGTAGTTGTCCTATTCTCGCATTAGGCCCAGCATCACCACTCTCCGCTTCAGCCACGAGTCCTCCTGGGGAGTTCACCACACAAACATCTTATTTCTTTATATCCCATCATCTTGTGGTCCCCCTAGCAGGGTTTTCCTGCTGCTAACCACCTCAATCTGCCAGCTGGCCTCCTGTACTGTAAGGCCCTTTCGCAGCCAGGACTGCTTGACTGGAGTTGGAAGGGTGACAGCTCTTCAACCCCATCCCTCTTCATAAGAATCCTGCACTGGGCCATTCAGTATGCTAGCTGACTGCCCTTACAGATAGCCTATGAAACGGCCCATGTGAAAATGGGAACCCTAATTAATATACCAAGAAATCCTCCGGAAAATAACGTTAATTTACAAAAATAGATAAATGCTTCCTACGATAACATATTAAAACCTCTAGTAACCTTACATCATATATAAACAGATATATATAAACATACATACAATCTGGTTTTATAATAACCCATAATGTTCATTACATACACCTCCTCATTGTGTCCACCCACCTAATAATGTTCCTAATCGTGAACTTACAAGTAAGAATGCCTCTACACTTAATTAACTGTGGCCCACCCCCTAATAAGCTCTCAATGTGACCCAAACTAATAATGCCGAGCCTAATCGGTCCAACATAAAGAATCAACTCACCTACTAGTTGTCGCAGCCCCTAATGCCCCCCCACAATTCCCACTGAGAGTCCCCTACACGCCTCCGTAATGTCCCCCACAACCCCCAATGTCCCCCACAGTCCAACTTGAAAAGTCCCCTACAAGCCCCAGTCACAATCCCCCACAGCCACCCCATATGTCATCAACCGCCCCCAATGTCCCCCAAGCACACTAAAAGTCCCCTAAGCCCCATAATAATCCCCCACAGCCACACTAAAAAAACAGTCCCCTAGAGCCCCATAATATCGCCCTACAGCCCCCCCAATGTTGTCACAGCCCCACCTAAATCCCCTACAGCCCATTAAATCCCCTACACCCAGCCCCAATGTGTCCACTAGCCCCACATAGAAGTCCCCTACCTCCCCAGTAATGTCCATCCAGCCCCCCAACATCTCAACGCCCCACTAAGAACTCCCCCACGCCCCCAGTAATGGTCTCCACACCCCCCTCATGTCTTCAAGCCCCCAGTAATGTCCCCCTAGTCCCCTGTAGTAATGCCCACCACAGCTCCTCCAATGTCTTTATAGCCCCCTGTACTGTTCGTCTACTGTCACACCCCCAAATGTCTTTACTGCTCCAAGTATGTCCCACCCCCCCTGTTCTATTCCCACAGTACCCCAGTATGTCTCCACAAGCCCCCAGTAATATCCAACAATCGCTTGTAATGTTATGTTTTCCCATAGCCATCTGTAATGAGTCCCCTAAATTGCCCCCTCCCCCTTGGATAATAAAAAAAAACACCTTATTCTCACCTCAGTCTCACTTCCGGATTTCTCAACTTTTACTGCAGCGATGAGGCGCGGGTGACGTCATCACCCGCGTCTCATTGCTCCCGGCAGCTGTAGTCAGCTGCTGAAGCAGGTAGATCCTGTGTGACTGCTCTCCTGCTCCCTGTAGTGAGAACGAGCCGGCGGCTCACTTCACCCACTACAGTTGCCCATCCGTGCCTCAGGCTCCGTTCATCCGCTCTCACTCCTCATCGCTATCTACGTCTGAGGAATAATAGCGATGATAGTGAGGAAAATTGCCTGGGACATTTGGGCACAGGTCAAAGATCCAGGGGCACGGGCCCGGATCTCCTTGACCTAGGGTGTGGCGACTGGGGGCCCCTGGGCGTAATCTTGATGAGTTTTTCATTTTTTTAGTGTCTATAAGAATGTTTTTGATAGACCATGTGAGGGTATCTGTTTTTTTTATTGCGCTGTAGCCGTGGATACTTCGTGTAGTGTCTGTGTGGTTCGTCCCACATATTTTCACTGTCCCATGGGCCGCCACAAGGTAATTCAATATTTAATTAGCTTGTTTGGCAATCATGGAGTTTGTGGATTTAAAAGTCTATCAGACAACAGTGTGTTACTTGATTGAAAAGATTTTTCCCTTATTGGTTTGATATTATAAACATAGCCATAATTGCGTGTTGGGGCGTGAACAACAATCTATATAATGGTGGTAACCAAACTGGCTTATTCTCCTTATTTAAGGGGCAGTGTTTTTTAGTTTCCCTGATTTGGCGGGGGCTAAGACTTATTTCAGGGGGGCAGCTTTCCTTCCTCATGTGACTTTAGTATTGGATTTCTTGGGATAATTTTTTGTTGTCGGACCCTTATCTGCTCTCAGTATGGGCCAATGTTTACGCTAATATAATATATCACTCGTCTTCTTTTAGTTGATTTTATTGTGTAATAAGTGTAATGGCACTCGCAGAATATCCCCTTCGATGCTGCTTTGGAGGTTTACTTTGCGGATCAAACCAGTCCTTTTGGACATTGGCTCGTATCCCTTTTTAGATGTGGAGACGTACCCTTTTCTTTAACCCCTTTCCCGACATTTGTACTAATAGTACTGTGCATCGCGGGAGGTGCGTTCCCGCAAAATCGCAGTACTATTACGTCCGCGCGGGTGTCGGCTAATATTTATAGCTGACACCCCCCTAACACCCGCGATCGGAGTGCGTGTTCTCCGATCGCGGGTGTTAATCCCCTAACAATACGCCGCGGTCGCGCTGAGCCGCGGCATGTTAGAGGCATTAAAGTTACCTGAAGTTGTAATGGACCCCCCCGCTGCGCTACCGGGGGGGTCCGCTGCTCCGATGATAGCCCCGGACTGGCCGGTGCCCGGGCTGCGAGATCTCCCTTCGCGGAAGCCGGTCCCATGCCGCCGGCAGGACCCCTGTAAGACCTGGGCATGCGCAGCTCTTGCCTCATGTCTTACTACACCAGTGCAATACATCTGTATTGCCTGTGTCACCTGTAAAAAGCTTGAACAAGTGATCGAAATCACTTGTTCAGCTAGATTCAGTAAACATAAAAAAAGTAAAATAAATAAATAAAGGTTTTTTAACAATAAAATTACATAATAAAAGAAGTGAAAGTCCCCCCAACACCACATTTTTCCCTTTACACAGTAATAAAGTATCGAAAAACACTACTCACGAAAAACACCCACTTATGTGGTATCGATGCGTCGTTAACCAATCTGTACAATAATCCTATCATACTTGTCCGCTCGTAGTGTCGATGAACGGTGGTACAAAAAAAACCCCAAAAACTTGCCAAAATTAAAACTTTTATCAAATTGCTTACAGAAAATGTTCTAAAAGTGATCCGAAAAAGTTACAAGCACACAATGATACCATAATAAGAGCAACTTGTCACGCAAAAATAAGCTTACAACCAGCTCCGTAACCCAACACAAATACTAATATTATGCGCTTAAAAGGCAATACTAAACAATGCAATTTTTTCTATTCTAGTTTCCTTCCCAATAAAATTGGACAAATAAAAATAATAATTATATAAGTGAGGTATCACCGTTACCTTGTAGTGATTCCGTAGAATAAAGATAATATATTATTGTTATGCTACGTGAACACCCCCCCCCAAAACATGCTAAAAATCAAAGAAGAATTGATGATTTTTATGTCCTCCACACTTAAAAAGTTTAATAAACTTGCTTCAATAAGCTAAAAACCCACTAAAACTAGTTTGGTTTTACAGTGCACATCTCGTCGTCGCAAAAATAAGCCCTTATTTGTCTAAAATTGCTTCTCATAATAAATAAATATGTATAGCCTATATCCCACGATCGTTGTTATCGAACGGTGCTGGGCGGTAGTGACTTTTCCAACACTAGATCGGGGTAATACGGCGTCTGTTCCGGTACAGCCATCCTCCTGCCCATGACCAAAGGGTACTTCCCCCCCACACACCCCCATTTAATTATTGCTGCTATTGTGCTCATCAATTCGAGGAGCCAATAGCAGCGAATTTACTTATGACGTCAGTAATACCGGTCACCAGTCCTGTGACACGGTGATCGGGGCAGGGTGGCGGCTTTTCCTGACAGCCACCCAACTTTTGCCTTGCGGTCCCCAGAGGGGCTTTTGTTGCCTCCCTCTGTCCATTTGCCGCTATTGGCTGGTCGATTTGGTCCAGCCAAAAGCAGCAAATATTCTCACAATTGGGCATTGCTTCTAGGGTGACTAAGAGCAAACTTGGCGATAATTATCCTACGCAAAACGAAGATATGTACAAAAGTCTGGCCGTGCACGCGGTAACAACTCTTACGAGCTCTTAATGTGCAATGTCCTGTCCGTAATCATTCTTTGCTCCGTTTTCAGAGGGAGAGATTAAGTGAAACTTAAGATGGAACGAAGGACGGGGCCCCAGTCCCGGCTCTTGGTTTAGATGTTCCTGTTTTTGCAGGACCCAGCACTTTTCCCTCTGGTGATTCTGCTCCTTTCTAATGGTCGGTGACCATTAAAGAGCTTTCCAAATAGAATTAGGATGGACCCTACTACTACTACAGAAGACCTGCGACCCTCCAGAGTGACAATAGTGGAGTTGGTCCCTTGATATATACTACCTCCTTATACACATAGACATTCACAATTCGCGCCCAACCGCTTGTGAATATTTTTGGTAAAATGAATAATTGTACACAACTGTTATGCTCCCGTTGCCTCCCTTATACCCCGCCTTATTCTCATAGGGCGCCACATCACGGCACTGAACTTTCCTTTCCATAAATAATTGAAATTTCCATCTTGTACGCCATTGCACATCATATTGGGTAAACCACTGTATGTTCAAATTGCTCAATTTCCACCACGTGTCTTACAGCTACACACCACTATTACACTGCTTATATATTCCCCAAGGGGTGTCCATTCAACATTAAATGGGCCCTTTCGGGTTTTCCTGTCCTTTCCTCGTTTGGGGATCCACTACGGCTTCTCAAATGTACCTGACACATGTAAGAAGGATTTCTTGCAATTTGGCCTCTAAAAGACCAACATCCCTCTTTTCCTCTACTGTGCGCCCATAAAGCATTTTATATCACAATGTGGGGTACTCTTCTAAACACAAGCGGTGGGCTGTGGGTTGAACTACAGTTTACACCATTTTTGGGGGGTTATTTAATATATTGAGCCCTTGTGCGTACAGATCAATTAGGGGTAAAGGTGAACATTTATAGGAAAATTTTCACCTTTTTAATGATTAGGGCCCTAATTGGATCATTCCCCTGTAGCAATACTATTTACACATTGCAAATTCTCAATGGTGTGCGTTCAAAGATTAGGGCACTATTTTCTGGATTCTTACAGTGTTTTATCCACTGGGTTCCTCCAAATGCATGTCAACACATTTCTGGCAAGAGTCAAATTTGCTTCTATAAGGCAACACAACATTCCCCTTTCTTATGGTGCCGCCCATACAACATTTTATAACACATGTGGGTACTTCTACACCTTGAAGAAATAGTAGGTTTACATACACATTTTGGGGGGTTGTTCAGATTTTTATCCCTTGTGCTATACAAAAGAGGAGTAAATGACCTTTTATATAGAAATGTTCACCTTTTATCTATTTAAGAAGTCCATTAACTCAAACACCATTTACGGACAAATACACATAATTACACCTTGCAAAGTCTCTAAGGTGTGCTTTCCAAAATGGTGACACTTGTTGGGGTTCCCCTCTGTCTTGGTCACCACTACGGCTCTCTAAATGCCTCCTACATGTAAGGATGTCCTGCAAATTTGGCTTCTAAAAGGCCAACGCCCCTCTTTCCCTCTGAACTTCCCTCTTACCCATACAACATTTTATTTCATGTGGTGTGGCATATTTATAATAAACTCGGGGAGAAATGCTAGTCCAACATTTTTTGGGTTGTTTCAATCCTTTAATGCTTATGGGATACCAAATTATCCGTAAAGGTTACTTTTTTGGGAAAATGTTCACCTTTTTTCCTTTTAGGACCTAATTGAAGCAAGCACCTGTAGGGGAAAATACACATATTACAATTACACCTTTCTGAATTCCTCCAAAGGTGCACTTTCCAAAATGGGTACCTTGTTGGGGTTTCCCCCTCTGTTTTGGTACCACTAGTGCTCTCCAAATGCATCCTGACACATGTAAGGGATGATTGTCAAATCTGGCTTCTAAAAGTCCAAAGCTCCTCTTTTCCTTCTGAGCCCTACTGTGTACCCATACAACACTTTTATAGCAAAGTGGTGCATTTCTGTTCTTTGCTTAGGAGAAATAGTTTTACACATTTATTGGGTTCATCTTTTTATCCCTTGTGGCTAACAAAAATTTGGGGTAAAAGTGACTTTTTAAAAATTTTCACCTTGTTTTTCCCTTTGGGGCCTAATTGAATCACCACCTGTTTGGGAAATACACAAATGTACACATTGCGACTGCCAAGGGTGTACTTTCCAAAATGGTGTCTCATGTTGGGGGCTTTCCTTTCCTTCCTCTGTTTGGTACCATTATGGCTCTCCAAATGCATCCTGACACTGAAACTTTTTCAGCCCTATTTGCCCTCAAAAAACAAAACAACGCTCTTTCCATCCAAGTGCCCCCATGTTGCCCGTACGCAGGGTACAGTGACAAAATTGGGTATGGCACACTCATGAGGAATTGCCTCAACATTGTAAAAATGTGCATCTTTCCGTTTTTAACAAACCCATTGTGAAGGTGCAAATTTTTGTGTGTCAAAACAAATGAATCTCTAGTCAGTAAAATACATTCTCTTTCTCTATTTCACTTTCATTTATCTTTCAACCCTCATGAGACGCTCATAGGTTAACAAATTCCCAAAGTAGTTTTTTGAAGTATTTTTTGAGGGGTGTAGTTTCTAAAATGGGTCATTTGGGGGGGTTTTTCCGGGCATTGGGCCTTATAAAGGCCACTTCGAACTAAATTGACCCTCCAAAAGTAGGTTTTGATGATTTTTCGTGAAATCTGAAAATTGCACCTAAAGTTATAAGCCTCCTAACACTAATAAAGAAGATGTTGGAAAAAGGATGCTAATTTAAAGCAGACATGTGGAAATATTAGTTACATCAAGTTATTTTTAGTGATATGACCAACTTTCCAAAATAGAAAATTTGAATTTGGAAAACATTGCTTTTTTTCAAAATTTTTTTGCCAAATTCCATTTATTTCATAAATAAAATCTAAAAATATATTGAATTAAATTTCTCACCAGCATGAAGTACAATGTGTCAACAAAAAACAATCTCAAAATCACTGGATATGTTTAAAGCGTTCGCAAATTTATAACCACTCTTAAAAGACACATGTCGATTTTTAAAAAATTGGGCCGTTTCAGGAAGGTGAAAAGTGGCTTCAGCGTTAAAGGGTTAAGAGTTTTGGTGATTTCCTGCTTTGGGCATTAGGGAATTGTCCAATGACAGTTTTTTGTGTACTCTCCTGTACTTGGCTGAACAGGACATTAATCTTTCCATTCTGGTAAACTGTTATGGCTGTATCTGGTATTCGTCACAGGTTCCCCTGCAACCCCTATCTCAGATCGCAGGCACACCATGAGCCCTCCGTATTCCCCTCTGTGCCCCTGCTGCATCACTCACCTTTCCGGGTTCCAGTGCCATCTCCTCATACTTGATGTGGCCGCATCCTAGCAAGAGCACCGCTCTGTAAAATGTAAAGGGTTATGTGTTCCGCTAACTGGTACTTGCCACCACTGACCAATGTTAAATTGCCATGCCTCTTCCTATGACCCCTGCCGGATCGTTTGCCTTTTGCCTTTGAGAAAGGGCTTTGGTCATGGTGCCTGTCCTCATGTTTCTGATTCCATTGTGACACCGGCTCCATTCATGACTACGCTCCTTTTCTGCCTGCTCTGACCTTCAGCTTCACCCCTGACTCTAAACCTGTGAGTCCCTTCCTGACTCCTGCCGGTCCCCGACTACTATTTGCCTTGGCCGCCACCAGTGGACAAAGTAGCGCCTGTGAAGTGCAGCGGGTTTCATTTCACTGGCCAATAAAATAATGCAATATCTTTTATTCCATGAACGCATTTGAATTACAGCAATACTTCATTTTATATATTTTTTAATTTTTCCAGTTTTACTGAAGAAATCACATTGTGTTAGCAGCTATTTTTCAGAGTGTACATAGTATTTTTTGATTTGACAAAGTTGGTTAATGACTAGTTGCTTTTCTTCAAGGGTACTAATTTTGTGCCCATAAGTTTTTTTAACACATTTAGAACATTTTTTACTGTGAAGGGATTGCTGAAAAATTTAATGTGTTAATTCCGGTTTTTCGATCATATTTTTTCACATATGTGTGATTTTTGTGGATTTTTGGAAACGACCCCACTTTTAGAAAACAACCGACCATAAATCTGCAGTTGTCCAAGTCGGCAATCTCTCAGTTTGGCAATAATCTCAGGCCGGGTATACGCAGGGCTGTGAAGGGAGGAGTCAAAATTTAGCTTTTTGGAGCTCCGTCTTTACAAGATTGGATTTTGAGTGCCATGCCGTGTTTCCCAGGGCCCTAGAGGTTCCAGTACAATGAAACCCCCTTGAAGTGGCACCACTTTGGAAACTAACACCCTCAAAATAATTATAATGGGGTTGTGGTTCGGCATTGTAACCTCAACATCTGGTCAAATATTATACAAGTAATGGTGTCAGAGAAAAATTGCTTTGCAACTTTATCGAATATGCCATTGTAGTGCCAAATGTTATTTTTGCCCAACTCATGCCACTGGGTACAACCTAAAACTCATGATGCATGTTTTCCTGTGGTACGGCAGATAACCCATATTGGGAAATAATCACAGACTGGGCACCTGCAGGCTCAAAAGGGAAGGTGTGTCTTTGGCATATGTATAGCTGTTCATAGTAACATCATGATAAATCTACATCTAAAGGTCCAAGATTGGTGTGATGAATACGGAAGCACTCATTCATACATAGTCTGGGCATTTTTTCAAAATGTAAAGGTTGTCCTGCCCATGCCCTACACAAATTGTGTAGTGCTGGTATAGAAATTGTCCAGGTATAGGTTTAGCCCCTGATCTACAGTGGTGCACCAAATCCTCAACACTATCATCACGTAATACCCAGGAAGGGGGCATTCTGGGGGCACTATCTGTATCTTTCCCTCCATATCCCTAACTTGTATGGTATAATTGCCCTTATGTACTTTTCGCACGCTTGTACATCTTCACGCAGAATTGAATCTTCCTTTAAAATTTCTTAAGTCCATTTAATAAGGACTCGCTTTGCCCACTGTTTCTTTGGGTATATGTCCGGCAACTTGCACTAAAAAAGTCTAATCATGTGCTTGACTTAAACAAATGGAGCATACTGTGTTGGTTGTCAGTGTAATGCTCAAAACTTATGGATTGGCTTCAAGTGCATCCTTAGTCATCAGCCCATGAGGAACATTCGGGGTGTGGGTAAACAGATGTCCTGTGACTCAGTAGTCCTGCCTGATTGATGCTTCCTCACAATCTTCATAAGTGGTGTTGTGCATAAAAATGAAGTGGAGTTTTGGGCAAATATTAGATTTGTCTGGCGTACACTTAAATTCATAGCTCCTCTTAACAAAAATACTTTTAAAAAGTCCACAATCCACAGCCTCTGAGCCCTGTCGCCTGTCGAATTTAATTCAGGTGGCCCAAAAGTTCAGCGACTTGAGGCATAATAAGTTATCTGTCCTGCTACCCTTGTGGGGTGTGGATTGCCCCAGACAATTCTCCCTTAAAGTCCCAGGCTTTTCTCCTTAGCATAGTCACAATATACACTCCACCGGCCCCTTTTTAGGTACACCTTTCCAATTCTGCTCGTTAAAGTTAATTCCTAATCAGCCAATCACAAAATGTCGATCAGGATGTCAGTGCCTTGTAGGTAGTAGACAATGAGTCAAGACAATCTTTCTGTAGGTTTCATACCGCGCATCAGTATGGGGAAAGAAAGGAGGATTGAGTGCCTTTAAACAAAGTGGCATGTGGTTGGTGCGGGGGGGAAAGGGAGGGGTAGGTTGCAGAAGGCTGGTCTAAGCGTATTTCAAAACTGCTGATCTACTGGGACTTTCACCGCATAACCCTCTCTAAGGTTTACAGAAATGGTTCGCGAAAAAAAAAAACAATGCCAGTGATGGCAGTGTCTGTGGCGGAAGCCTTGTTTGATGCCAGAGGGTCAGAGGAATGGGTCAACTGGTTCGAGCTGAGAAAAGGCAACAGTGACTCAAATCGCCACCCACATTCAACAGCCCAGTCAGGCATATAAGAGCATCTCGAATCACAGTTCACGTCGAACTTTGAGCATATGTGGCTACAGCAGTCATAAGACCACACCCGGGTGCCCTCTTTCAGCTAAGAACATAGGAACTGAGGCTCAATTTGCACAATCTCATCGGAAATTGGACATAGAGAATTGGAAAAACGTTGCCGTGGTCTGATTTTCGATTTCTACTACGCGACATCTGATGGTAGGGCCCAGATTTGGCGTCAACAACAATTAAGCGTGGTACCATCCTCCTTGGTAGAACGGTTCAGGCTGGTGGTGATGGTGTCATGGTGCTGTGGAATGATTTTCCTTGCACTCTTTTGGGCCCCTTGGTACCAATTGAGCATCGCTTGCAACGCCACACCTACCTGAAGTATTTGTTCTACCATGTCCATCCCTTTAAGACCTCAAATGTACCCAACATCCGATGGCACTTTCAGCAGGATAATGTGCCATGTCATAAAGCTGGGAATCATCTCAGACTTGGTTTCTTGAACATGACAATGAGTTCCACTGTACTCAAAGGCCTCCACAGTCATCCAGATCTCAATCCAATAGAGGCATCTTTGGATGTGGTGGAACGGGAGATTTGGATCATGAATGTGGCAGCCGACCAATCTGCGGCAACTGGTGTGTATGCCATCATGCACATATGCCACAAATCCTTGAGGAATGCTCTCCAGCAACCTTGTTGAAGTGCTATTCAACGAGATGGAGTTCTGAAGGCAAAGGATGTGGTCCACACCCGTTACTACATGGTTACCCTAATAAAGTGGCGGGTGAGTGATATGTGTGTTGTGTCATACTGTTGTGTTGTATAGTAAGATAGTGGATATATAGTGGTGGTGTGTACGCTGCTATACTCTGCTTCCCTCCTGGTCCCTCCGCTCTGCTCCCGTCCTACATCCGTTCATCTACGTTCTTCTGCCTCCTCCTCCTCCGCTCCACTCTCCCCTGCTGTCGCATTCCTGGAAACCTTCCTGAGAATAAAGAAATAAGTAGTTTATCTGTGTAAGGTTGTAAGTGTTATCTATCTGTATGTGGTATTATATAATGTAATATGTATTCAGGTGTATAGTATGTAGTTCTCTGCATGTGATTGTAGTATGTATTGTTTATTGTGATCTGTAGTATTTAATGTATGTAGGTTTAATTGTATATGTATGTAATGTGTACCTGTTGGTAATATAAGTATGGTATTGTGTACTTGTATGTTATAATGTTAATTGTACTATTGTGTATGTCTGTATGTGGTATGATTATGTATAGTTATGTAGGTATTGTGTATCTGTATGTGTATATGTATAAATGTACTATGTGTTGTGTATCTGTAGTTGTAGAGTGTTATCTTTATATGTATTAATATGTATATGGTATATGTGTATCTGTAGTGACTCTGTATATGTGTATGTATTGTGTCCTGAGATGTGGATATGTATTATTGTGTATCTGTAGTGTGTATATGTATGTATTGATGATCGTATTGTGTAACTAATGTAAATATGTTATAGTTTAATGTATTGGTAATCTGTATGTGTATATGTTCTGTATTGTGGTATCTGTATTGTTATCGTGTATGTATATTATATGAGTATTGTGTATCTGTATGTATATGTATATGTATGGTAACTTGTGTACCTGTTTGTATATGTATGTATTGGTGTATCTTATGTTATGTATAAGTGTAGCTGATTGTATTGTATATGTGTATCTGTTTGTGTAGATGTGCTGTATTAGGTATTGTATGTGTCATATGTATTATGTTGGTATTGGTTATCTGTAGTGTATATGTATGTAATATGTATAAGCTGTTATAGTATTATTGTGTTCCTGTATGTGTATATGTATGTTTTGTATCTGTTGGTGTAATATGTATGTCATTGGTCTATCGTAGTAGTGTTCCTGTATGTGTATTATTATTTGTATTATCTGTGTGTATCTGTATGTAAGTATGATGAGTAGTGATTGATTACATGTGTAGACATTGTGTATCGAGTGTATATGTATGTATGTAATCTGTGTTAGCTGTATGTTGTATACTGTTTTTATACTGTAACTTAATGTTGTCTTCTGAGTGTATGTATGTGAACGGTATGTATTGTATTGTGTACTTCGTATGTGTATCTGTGGTGTATTGTATTACTTGTATCTGGATGTGGATTGTGATAATGTAATGTGTTTTATACCTATCAATATATTCTGTTTGTAATTTTTATACTACGATGGCGACACACGATATGCCATTTTAATACTACATGGCCCGTACGCTGTATGCATCTTATACTACATGGGGGCACGCTGTATGCAGTTTTAGACTACATCCGTACGCTGTATGCATTTTATTACTGACATGGAGGCATGCCTATGCATTTAATACATACTGGGGGTACCATTGTATGCATTTTGCCTTGCTTTATATGTTCACACCGAAACCAATAGATGAATCGGTCCTACCACTCTCCTGATAATTAACGTATATGGGAGCAGGGGTCTCTCTATGGCTCGCCTCAGCAGTAGACAGGCTTGGTACCACCCCTGTATACATCCTGTTATCTTTAATTAGACTCTTGTTTCGCACTTCCGCAGCTATATAAAGATGTAATACACTTTACCGGCTATTCATTGTCCCTTGGAAATTTATCTAATCCCCTTGACTAAAATAATAATAACTGAATATCTTGGGTTCATTTATAGGTTTGTGACAAGTTTTTAGGTTTTCACTATTATGCGTCACTCACAGAGATATTATTTCGCATGTTTTTAATTTTAATCTAATTTTGATTTTTACTGTTGTTAGTTTAAACTTGTGGAATGGAGCTCTTACAACTTCGGTTGGCCCCCCGGGAGTTCGTGCCTATTTAATAATCTCGCCGAACTCTCAATACCGCCCGAAGTAATAATACCTCATAGGGGGAGATTACATTTACCTTATGACTGGCACCCGGAAGTCCATCGGATGAATTTTTCAGAAAAAATTCTTCACACCTCTAGTAGAGCTGTTAGCTGGGGGGTGGCCGAATCTTACAAAGCCGCGGCATGTCTTGGAAAGGAATTGTATTAATAACATGAGGAAGCTTTCACTAAGCTTACCCGCTGAACTGATGTTTCAAAACTCTAAGGGAGCTGTTGCAATTCAATTTGTCGAGCGCAACGCTTCAATGAATAGTATGTGTCAAATAATGGTTTGAGGAAGTTTTTCCACACAAAGCTTTTGTATTAAATTAAATGTTTTGCAGAATTAATGAGAAATTAGATTTTAATTATAGTTTGTTTGTTAAATTATGAGTATAAATGATTGCTTTGGTTTCATGAGTGGTGGCGTTTTTCCAAAGGTGCTTCGAGATGTGGTTTTTTTCTCCTGCTTCTTCCCACCTTGAGTTTAGCACAAAGGGAACGTACACAGCTCATATGCAACAGTCTGATTAAGCAAGTCCATCTGCTGAAATGCTTGACTTGCCTTGATTTTTACTTGCAAACTTGATGTGTATTACATGCGCCAATAAAGAAGAAGCTTTTTTGACCTACAGCTGGAACCTCCAAAGTTTATTCACTCTCCCTAAAGTCCGCAGGGACATCTCCAACGATAAACTCTTCTTGGAGTTCTTCCAGGTCCACTGTACGATGAGGGAGAGATGAGGTAGAAGGGTACAGTTTATCTCCATCTAGTGGACTCTGGCCCAGAGTAAGATCGTGCGTCAGATATTTGGTCATGTGTCTCTTCAATCTCTTTCCCCGCTCAGGTACGCCCTACCGGCTCTGGAAAAAAAAAAAAAAAAGAAGCTATGTGCAACCCCTAAAAGGTGCCACCTATGCAACCCAGCTTGCCCTAAGACGCCCTAACGACCGCTAATTACTGTGCAGCACTATTCACACGGCACACTAAAATGTACTTGCAGTGCCAGAACAATGTCTAAACAACACGCCACTGAAAGTGTGTTTGGGTCAAGGAGACAGCAGAATGGGAAAAACGGAGACGGTGATAAATCAGACCAACCAAAATGGTGCCCTGCTGGGTAGGAGAGTAAAACTCTTGTTTGTTTTCAGGCCCAAATGCTGTAATTGCAGCAATGCGGCGGGTTGGGACCGTCCGATTGGCTTGGAGGTTTCTCCTGCTCCATTACCCACCTAGTTCCATCACATATCACCTATAGTCATGTGACACTGGGTACACATTTGCAACCGGGTATCACTGGGCGACATACTAATAATAATAATAGTAGGGCACAGAGCTGTCAAGGGTTTTTTAACCTGACACCGGTTCATATCAAAGTATAATTTGTGTATTGAAAGAAATCTTAAAAAGCACACCTAAAGTTTTAACCAGTTAACATCCTTCAAACATAAGAAGTATGCTTTAAAAATACCATTCTAACATAAAGCAACAGTTTTTGGTAAATGTTAATTATCAAGTTAATTTTGGTGTTATTACCTGTATGTCGGAAAAGTAACAGATACAAGATTTTAAAAATCGTGAATTTTTTAATATAAAAAATCACAAAACATCACCCAAATTTTCAAATAATGTAAAGAATAAAAATATGAAAACTGGCACTGTGGCGGAGGGTGTGTCACGGTCGGAGACGGCCGCCGCCCTTTCGTCACTTACTTGGGCAACTGTACTGGTTAATTTAGCCTACTCAATATAGCGCTCACCTTCACTCAGGACACAAATTGAGCCTAAATCGCACCTCATACAGCTCCAAGACCAATCACTGCCACCATACTATTGCATTATCAGGGACCAATAAATATCCCTCTCTACATCAACTCTTGCTCTCACAGGTCACCTTGTCACAACAAGACACCACTAACAGTGCACCTCACAACTCTACAGTAACACGCTAACCACACTTTACAAAGCTATGAGTTCGTAACATACAGGGACCAAAATTAAAGTGAAAATCTTTAATTACAAAGTTTGTTCAGTTGCATTTAAAAAAAAAATATAAAAACAAAAGACTACAAAAATAAAATGACACACAACACAGCAAAAACATTGTTAAATAAAAAGGGAGAAAAATAACATAAACTTACAACTTAAAGTAAATACTGATTCCCTGGAGGTGGGAGAAATAAGGAACACACTCAGCTTGTCAAGCAGCCCCCATTTCCTGTATTTCATATTTTTTATAGATCTCTGTTTAGTTCAGTTTCAGAAACTCCCATTCATTAATTATTCCACAGGTTCATTCAGATGGGCAAAGTTTATGATGGGGGAGAGTACAGGAATATTTAAAAACAGTCTTTCGTTTCAAAATCCTGATACAGAAGAGGGGGGGTAGGGAGAACCAAATGTCTTTTGGGTCTGAACAGTTCAGAGGTTATCAGGCTGTAAAGCTCCAGGATTCATAAAGCTCCTGGACACATCAATAGATGCCTCAATATTTTAGCAAAGTTTGTAATTACCCTATATTTAAACAAATCTTATACATTCACAATTAATATCCTCCTTGTAGAGGTGCAAAATGGCCAGTTATTAACTCCTTCTGCTCCATGTCTGATATATCGGACGCTATCGGACAAAGGACGGGGCGATGGGGAGCTCAAAGCGACACCCACCTGATGACTCACAATCACCAGTTTGATTTCATGGGCTGCATTGCCGTCCATGTCAATACAGACTAACGTGACAGTGATCTCAGTTCATGACAGATCATGTCAGGAAGATCCCCCACTCTCCAACACCACATTCTGCATTCAGTGAGTTTGAAGATATATGTGTCCATCTGCAGGCCGATTCTAGCTTTTTTGCTGCCTGAGGCGAAAACTGAATGCTGCCTCCCTCCTCCCCTCTTTAAAAAAAAATTAAAAATCCTAGCCCTGTCTCCTTCTAATATACCGCCCACTGAATGTACAGCAACTTACCCTATCGCTGTTTACTAACATAGCACTAGTGTCAGAGTGGGTCTTTGGCCCTATCACGTATAACGTTCTATGGAAACGCATGTATCGGTAACCATAACCTGGCTCTGCAATAAACAATCAAAACTAAATTAATTTAAATAGTAATAGAAATTAAATAGTATTTACACTAAAAGTACATAAATACGCGAAACATCTATCTGTACATATATATATATGTACATACAACTTACTACATAACTTCCACATTAATACACATTTTTAATCTATACATACATCAGCCATATATATGAAATAAACCACTACTCCTATAGATCTACTTACCCATTTTTCTCTAGAGGTCTCTGCTGGTACATACTCACCAGGTGGTAGATGGAGGGTCAAAAGAGTAACTGAGGGGTTCAAAATAGTAAGCAGGAGACCATACACAGCATCACATACACCGCCAAGGCAGCAGCATAGCCACACCGCATCATACACACATCTGAATATACATATGCGCATACACAGCATCATATACAGCATCATACACGCAACGCATATACATGCAGCCATCATATCAGCAGGTGTGCCGTCAGCATACTCCTCACTCCGCGTCATACACACACAGCAGACAGCAGCATCACATCAATCATACCACACAGCATATACAGGCAGCATACACCGCTATCAATACAGCATCATACACACAGCATATACTGCAGCAATCGTACTACACGGCCCACTTACCCTCCGTCGCCTACACACACAGCAGACAGCAGCATACACAGCATATACATGCATCTACAACAGCATCACATACAGCAGGCCGCAGCATAACTCCGCATCACCCACCACACACAGACGCATCAACACATACACAGCATCATACACACACAGCATATACATGCAGCATCACACATATCCATCACAGCCGCAGCATACACTCCGCATCACACACAACAGCAGACAGCAGCATACACACATCATACCCACAGCATACATGCAGCATACACACAGCATCACATACAGCAGGCAGCAGCATAACACAGCATCACAAACATGAGGAAGCAGCATACACAGCATCATACACACAGCATATACATGCAGCATCACATACAGTAGGCAGCATCATACACAGCATCACACACAATCAGGCAGCAGCATACAACCGCATCATACACACAGCAACGCACAGCATCAATCACACAGCAACATGCATGCAACATACACACAGCAGCCATATACAAAAACGCATTATAACAGCATATATACAAAACAGCATACACAGCAGGCAGCAGCATACACACAGATACAAGCATCATACCTGTAGCTTACACACAGCAACATGCACAGCATACACCCAGCAACATACCTGTAGCTTACACACAGCAGCACACATAGCTGCTGATAAAGTTCAGGACTCTGAGCTGGGGGGCGGAGCTTGCTCATCAGAGCTTCTACAGCAGTTGCAGAGAGCTCAGCGGAGGATACTTTCTGGCTGCCCGGCTGTGGTGGAGCAGCAGCAAAGTGATAACTCTCCATCTGACTGCTGCTCCACAGCCAGTTAGCTCTGCACAGGCTTCCCGTCTGACCCTTCTCCTTCATCACCCACCGGGAGCCAGCCTTTCCCCTCCTCCTGCCAGCAGCGCTGCTGTTCATGTGCGACCTGCGCTGGCCTCGATTCCTCACAGTAGCGCTGATTGGAGACACAGGCGGCGTTTGATGATGTCATTGCCGCCAGCGTGCTCCACCTCACTCCATCAGCGCTACTGTGAGGAATCGAGGCAGCGGCAGGTCCGCACTGCTTGTGGGTGATTCGGGCGAGTGCCCAAATCACCTACAGCTGTTTCGCCGCCGCCTCATGGCAGATGCGGCCCTGCTCATCTGTCCTGTAGGTACTGTTACACAATCACTATTACACCCCCATCGTCCATTTTTCCTTGAGTTATTCCCAGCAATGTCCGTTTTGTCTTTTGTTTTGCTCCCCATTGCCTGTTTCCCTTTCCCCTCTAACTGCACTTACAAGCGCGTTGTGATAGTAGAAGTAGGAATAGTGCTTGTCGTATGTGGAGGATGTAGTAGTGCACGCCGTGTGTGGAGGGTGTAGTAGTGCACGCCATGTGTGGAGGAGGTAGTAGTGCACGCTGTGTGTGGAAGAGGTAGTAGTGCACACGTGTTTGGAGAAGGTAGTAGTACACGCAACATGAGAACTTGCTACTAACCTTCTAACATTTGTAAAAAAATTATGGAAAGAGTGTGAAGACAAATGGCAAAAGTTTTCTACAAAAAGAATTTGTGGTATGACTTTTATGTGGTATGACTAAAAAAATAGAACATTTGACACTGAATTTTTACCCCAAAGAGACCCAACCAATCAGCAAAATTATATATACTACTAATGTAAGATACAATGGGGTTCATTTACTAAGGGCCCGATTCGCGTTTTCCCGATGTGTTACCCGAATATTTCCGATTTGCGTCGATTTTTCCCTGAATTGCCCCGGGTTTTTGACGCACGCGATCGGATTGTGGCGCTGGCATGCACGCAACGGAAATGGGGGGGGGCGTGGTCAAACGAAAACCCGACGGATTCGGAAAAACCGCCGCATTTAAAAAAAAATTAAAAATTGGTCGCACGCGCCATACTTACATGCACCAGGAAGAGATCAGTGAACTCCGACGCAACTCAGCGGACCTCGGCGCAGCAGCAACACCTGGTGGACATCGGGCACAGGACCTTCATGAATCACCGGAAGACCCGAACGCTCGTCCGAGAAGCCGCCGCTGGAACGCGAATGGACCGGGTAAGTAAATGTGCACCAATGTGTCACGGGTGTATGCAAAAACGTTTTCCAAGGTGTTAAATGGAAAACAATGCCTCCTTTTGCTACCTTGAAAGGCAGCCCCCTTAACAACAAGTATGACCTACAAGAAGTCTAAAGATATGGTGTGGGATTAAGCCAAACTAGTATATCTATTACATAAGGAACAGACTCCAAGACAATGGGGCACATTTGTTCTGTCAGGTTTCCCGAATTTTTACTTTTTGCATTGAATTGCCCCGGGGTTTTGGCGCACGCGATCGGATTGTGGCGCATCCGCACCGGCTTTCATGCGACATAAATCAGGAGGTGTGGACGTCGGACAATCTGACTGATTCGGACAACCCCCGAATTAAAAAAATTTAATTGTGTCGCATGATCAGCACTCACATGCACCGGGAAGAAGAAGGACCTCAGCTGGGGCAGTGACACATGCAGAAAATTGGACGCACAATCTTAGTGAATTGCGGCAGACGCGAATCCTCATCGGACAACGGGGATCGCAACGGGAAGGGTAAGTAAATGTGCCCCAATGTGTCATTAAAAAGTTATTACAACACTGGCCAGATTTTGAAAAAACGGGCTGAGCCTTAATGTGCAAACTGGCTGCATCCTTAAGAGGTTAAGGGTTTTAGGACACAGCATTTCTGCTATTTTTTTGATGTGAAAATCTTATATATTTTCCTTTTTGGCATAATGACATTTTCTTTTTGTTTTACATGTCGCTCTAACTGTGGTCAAATGTAGGGATTGGGTGTGTAAAAATGTTCTCACTTTGTTTTTGTTAGTTTAGGGGCTTAACACTATAGTACTGTTTTGCTAATTATATTTATTACCGTATATACTCGAGTATAAGCCGACCCGAGTATAAGCCGAGACCCCTAATTTTACCACCAAAAACTGGGAAAAACGCTAGGTGGCCATGGCACTGTCGCCATTTTGGTTCCGCATTTCACATCTCTATCTAAGGTTACATTCACATATCCTATAGCACTCCGCTTTTGCTAAACCACCATCTCCCTGCCACTTCTGACCATACCTTCAATTGCAATGCTGGCCACCTCTGTATGTGAGCCTGAGCAGCTTCCAGAGATGCCCTTTCTTCTACACACCTCTACTTGATGGTTAGAATTTGCTCCACACTGAAGGCTGTAGCCTTCCTTTGGAGGGCGGGCATATCAAACAGACTTGTACAACCTCACACAATTATACATTACTTTTTCCTCCAGTTCTCAACAAACATGACTGCAGCTCTGCCCCTCGGGGAGGGTATGCACTTCTTAAACACACCACATCATTGTTTAACAAGGTACACGTTAGTGTTAAGTACTCACTCAAAGCAGGGGCCACGGCTCACCGTTCGGTGTTCAGCAAAAAACAAAGTCCCTAACCTACCGACTCTTGATCACACCCGTTAGAGTATTAGAGCTCATAAAACGGGCTTCCTCGGTACCTCAATCAGCCGGTCTCCCTAGTGAGCAATGCTATCTTTCGGTCTCTAAACCCTAGACCACTTAATTCCTCCCCCCAGGAAAAAATAATAAAAAACAATAAAAAAAATAAAAACAAGCGGACCATAGTAACCATAGAGTGCCCAAATCCCCAGAACAGAGGATTGTCATCGGTGACTATTTCAGTCCGCAAACTTCCTCCCCAGCTTCTACAAGAAGGGGGGCCAGAGAGAGACTCTAATGTCACAATGAAGCCCTTTACTTTCAATTCCACCCACAAGGTCTGACTCAGTGCCATGAGAGAAATGGAGGCGTGGGATTCAGTGACACAATCCATAGGGAAGGTCCACTATGATCAGTACTGAAAACCATCCCAGCGATCACCGTACAGAAAATGGAGTATCACCACTCAGACAAATCAGCCCTTAGACCGAAAAGTATCAGAAAGCTACTAACTTATTCCACACACAGTGATCACAGTGGAAGTTCTAACACATATTAAATATGCATAAAAATACCGTGATCAGTGAGGCCGACTGTCCTCTATTGGTGGGACGACAACGCGTTAGTCCCCAGTCTCTGGTTCAGGGTACTACCGGTGTTGCACGGTACAGCGGGGATGGCCCCACGTTGGGCGCCAGTTGTCAGGGTTCGGTCAATGCCGCTTACCATCTTCTCTCAGGACACCCCAAATTATTTTGAGCATGCGTGCACGTTTGGATAGAAAAGGACAGAACTGAAGTCTGTTTTATCGTTAGGTTATGCTCTTAACTTGCCGAAACAGACAGAGAAATGACGGTGTTTTTCCTGATAATAATTCTATACCCATAGAAAAATGTTGTGTGGCTTTACATAATTAAAAATCATTATAATTGGTTATAGCTAAGCATATAGTCTGCGCCCCCGACCCTGCTGATGGTCCTCAAACTAGGCCTTGGGCTTTGCTATGCCGGGAAGTTTACAGTCACCGTGTCTACAGTAAATTGACCACTGTCTGGAGTATGGAGCTATTATTAACAAACATTGCTTTTCCATCTTCTGTTTCCATTCAGAAGACTGAGGTTCCGCTGGACAGTTGACATGTTGGTTTAAAAATGATTGTTAAGGGAAAAAAGCTCTGTACAAACAGACAACGTACAAAATATGGGCAAAGGGCACATGTATACAATCATAAAAAGCTGATAATCATGAGAAGCATATAATCATTATCTTGACCTCACAACAAGGCGCAGTTGATGCTGATTAATGATTACAATGGGAAATTGAGGTAAGTGGATAGAAGATAAGTTACAGAGGAAGTAGTGACCATAGGGGTTTATAAAGAAACAGCCATAGGAAATTTGTGTGAGTTGGGAGTGTTGATGACGATATTATATAAGCTTCTGCCACTATTAGGGATTGGTGTGATAGGATCACGATATGTCCCTTGGCACACATTATTATGTGTACATCCATCCCATACAGGTGAGCATTTATAATGTCAGATAGAGCTACAGCCTCGACAGTGTCCCATAGAGGTAATGTCCTGAGGTAAAGCAACTTTATTGTAGTTACACTCAACAATGGTAGGAGGGAGGAGGAACCAGACCACAGGTAATTTACACAACTATATTAGCATTTATTTGCTCCCTCGTGCGGGTTTTACAGGCAGTCCCCTACTTGAAGACACCTAACCTACAGAACGACCCTAGTTACAAAGGGACCTTGATTTTGGTAATGTTACTGTACTGTTAGATTAGGCTTATAATAAACCTATGACAACCCAACATTTGTAAAATTAAATGTCAAGAGACCAAAAAAAATTTGACTGGGGTTAAGGGGTATAATTATAAAATATAAAGTTCCGACTACATACAAATTCAACTTAAGAACAAACCTTACAGAACCGAACTTGTACGTAACCAGGGACTGCATGTAAATCTATACTAGCAAGTCTATTAAATGGTTGCACAGGCATTTGATATATTATTTTTTATTTAAATATCCATGCCTTTTCCAACATGGTTATCTCGGCAGCTGCCAGTACCCATTGCGCAAGTGCAGGTTTTGGCGAATATGGCGGATTCGGACTTGTAGACAAGACTAGTGAAACTGAGGCTTCCACCGTGGACGAATCTCTCCCAGCGGATATGGGGGAATTTTAACCCTTTTTTTGCCACATTTATGTAATGAATTACACTGTATGAAGAACTATGCACTCTGTATAACCAGGTCAAATAATAACAAGAGTATGTTAGACGAATGCACTTTGTGTGGATATGAAAAAAAAAATAAAATAAATAAAAAATAAAAATAAATATATATGTGATGGATATGACATGCCTCTTTGTATGATTGTTTGCATGTTAGATTATTATATATAGTATATATATATATATATATATATATAGATTATTTATACCAATGTGCGTCACTTGTTTTAATTGCTTAATGAAGGTTGTATTTCACTGAAACATCTGCTGCCATCTTTTTACCATTGTTTATGATAATACTATATTCTTTATTTATATTAGCGCACAACAGATATGCAGCGTTTGACAAAGATTTGTCAAATTGGTCCTGTCACCTGAGGGCTCACAATCTTAACAACCTACCAGTATGTGGAAGAAAACCCACGGGCAAACACGAAGAGAAAGAACATACAAGCTCTTTGCAGAGTTGACCTGGGTGGAATTTGAACCCAGGAACCCCCCCAGCACTGCAGAAGCGATGTGCTACCCACTCAGGGCCACCGTGCGGCTCATTTAATACATTATATTATGAATAAATATAATATATATTTATTTGAAAATAAATAAGGGCTTGAGTTTCAAAGGGACCAAGGGTGTTTTAAGCTCTACACTCCAGCCAATCTATACGGCTGCTTATTGGCCACAAACCTGACCCAAGCAAACCATCTATGGCACAGAATAGATGAGTGCCATTGTCAGGGTGGACACTATTAGCGGTCAATGCCGCGACCAGCCTACTAATATCCAACATCGTTCAGGCCCCTCCCCATAGCAGACTTACTTATTTTTATCACTTGCACAAGTATAGATTATGTTTGCGCTATATGTGGACGCACTACCCTCTCAAAGATCGGTGCGTGAATCTGACGCTCTGGCGACACCGAAAGCTGGTGCATGAATACTTCCGCTTTGATCACGTGATTACCTGATATGATAGTCACATGATCACTGACATGCGCAGTGGTCGTCGATTAGGACGCCGAATGGCACTCGAAATTGTTAGAACTGATCCTTGGGTAAGCGATTGATTCTACTATGTTTTATTGAATCACACAATTGCAATTTATAGCATCACCCTGTGTAACATGTAGTTAAAGAAGCTGGATGTACATCATAATGTGTATGTTTACGTATATTTCGCTGATCACATGATTGCCTACAATGATGTACTTCCTCTGTGATTGTATATAAAAGCATAACATTGTTTGATGACACAACCTCAATTGAAGAAGGCCCAGGTCTAAGGAGCCGACAACATAGTGTTTGACCCGTGTGTGAATAAACTAGTAACCTAGTGCACTTTTTCCACCATTGAGTTTGGAAATGCTGCCATTTTTGCTATTGGGATTTATGGATGGAATTGTCAGGGTCCTGGGCATGTGCCACCTGAGCTGAATTTGTTATTATATCTGAGTGCTTGCCTCATTTCTAAACCAGTTGATAGAATAAAAGTAAAGATTTAAGTCAGCACAGTAAAAGTAAACAATCCTCAGAAGGAGGGTGCAAGCCAACCCAATGATTTTGCCAGGTCTTACGTGGATATGCAAAATGGAAAAAAGCGGGACAGCACTCCGAAATTCAGCATCAAGGTAGGTGATTTTATGGAACCAGTGGGCGACGTGGTTCGTGTGTGGTGTTTGAGAAAGGTGTTTCAGAGAAAGTGTTGTCAGAGAGTGCTGCCCACTTTTTCCATTTTGCATTAAACCAGTGATATCTATCTATATATATATAGTATATATACAACATTACATACATATAAATAATGGTACTTGCCTTTTTTGCTGTTCGCTGCAGTGCTGGAGCGAGCCATTTCGAGGTAGTTCGGGGGGAGTCAGAAGGTTGGGCGTTTGGTTAAGTTGCTGTTCAGGCGGATGGTCTGGCTAGGGCCATCCCACTTTGTTCAGTCATGACGGCGGACGGATGGAGTTTGGGAGGCAGTGGGTGGGTCAGGCACCTAAGCCTAGGTCACACAGCAGGGACACAGAGGGTGGGGCCCGTATCTTTAAATTATGGACTCAGCCGACTGGTCCGGCCCCCGGGCCTTAGCTCACGGGACCCCCAGCAGCGCTGGCGGCACGGCGGTAGTTACACACGTGGGAAAGAAGTGAGAAACAGGAGATTGTATACAGATGCAAAAGTGCACATTGGGTAAACGGAAAAGTTTGAAGGCTCTCACAGAAGGCAAAACACAGGCAAATATGCATGCACAGGACTTGTCTAAGGGAACAGTTTAGTGAAGTTTCCAACCCCTTTAATGTTTTGTCATGATTACTGTGGATGTGTGTTATGATATAGTTCCTGAAATATAAGTAACAAAAAATCTTTTTGACCTTGCCTATACAAAGCATTTTTGTTATTTAATATACACAAAGACACTTACATTATAATTATTTATGTTGAAGCTAACCAGCCACAATAAAAAGAAGTATAATCCACAGTCAGAATGTATTAGAGGGTGATTAGCTCATATATGACTGTGGAAAAGATTGAGAAATAATTACACTTATAGGAAAATCTACCATCGAGCAGATAAAATCAATACCTGGGCGCGTGTGAACTGTGGATATCTTATAGTTATTTATCCAGGGCCTGCTTTCCTTCTAAAATCATCTTTAAACACATGTAATAAGACCACACGAAGCTTGAGGTGTGTGAAATAGAACCCCCATGCGGTAGCTTCATAGGCTGTTTAAAAACAGTTCAGGAGTACATCTGTATCTCCCTCTGCCTGCTGTTATTCACAGCAGCAGTAGGAAGAGTCAGGAATCCCATACAGGACGTTTCTCGAGTCATAAAAGATCAAGAGTATAGTGGAAAGAAAAAATGGAAAGCGAAGAGATATAGTATATATCCAGCTAGTGATAGGGTAGCCAGTTAAAGGTTATAGTTTGGTGCTCACCTTGATAAATTGTGTCAGCAGTCACAACTAACTTATATCACCTGACTGGGGGGTGTATTGCAATAAAGAACTTCCGAGTGTTATAGCTCGAATTAAAAAAAAACAAAAAAAAAAAAAAAACCATCGTACCCGTTTCTGGATTTTATTACATTTTTATTTCTAATGTTAAAAACACTTAAACAAAACTTCATAATTTCAATAAAATAGTGTGGGGAGGAAGCATTTTCTACTTGAACTAGGGACGTATCAGTCTGTGATTTTAAGTTATCACTATTTTAAGTGTTTTTAATATTAGAAAAAAAAAACTGTAAAAAAATTCGAAAATGGGCCGCCGGAACAGTATTTTTTTTTTTTTTAACTCGAGCTTTATACTGTCGGAATCCTTTTTTGCATAAAAAGATCCAGGGCATAGGCCCCAATGCATATGTACTAAATTTCAATAGCATCAACTCCTCCACCTACATCAAGCCCACATTTGCTTGAGCTAAAAAAGATATAGTACTTATCATATACAGCGAAAAAAAACATAGGAAAAATTCCTGCCTACTAAATCCATTGATTGAAGTTGCTTACATTCCTTATCATCTCCATTAAGCCCTCAATGTGCCAGACTAAATACCAAACTGAAAATACCCATTTAAGACCCTATCAATGTGGCCCCAACTGTTTTCTCCCATCAACTGTGGGATTCACACAAGAAACAACCCCACACTAATTATGCCCCATTCCATTAATGCCTCTATGCAAGTAACAACCCCCATCATATGAATGCCTCACACCAAATTATCCCAATTATTCCCCCACAATTAATTATATCCCATGCCAGTAGATAACCCAACACTAATTTGCACCATCCCACCCAGTAATGCCACCACAATACTTTTGCCCCATGCCAGTTATATCCCACATGATTTTGCTCCCATTCCAGTAGAAGGAAGGATTACCATGGTTATCATGCATGATTTAATGGTAGATGTCCTTTAAAGCATAATTAAACTTTTAACCCATATTAGGTAACCAAATAATAGTAAACTTGTTAAAATTTCCATATAATAAAGTATTACGTGTGTATACGTCAGCTTTCTCTCCCATATGACAACAGCGATATAGGAGGAGAGGCTGATAAGAATTTCAAATGAATAGTGGAGAATAAGTATACTGCCCTTTAATGCAGTTTATAGTCAAGGCTAGACCTTTCTTAATACATTGCTAAACTATTATCTGGTATGGAACTATTTAGTATGCTTTAAATCTCTGGTAATGTTATGGGAGGTGTCCATTTACTTATTATGATATCTTATAGGCACTTAAAGAGACAGACAGGGAAGATCATCAATAATTTTTACGTTAGTCTCTGGACTTCTTAGTACAGAAAGAAAAGAGCTTCAAGTGTACAAAATACAGGTTGTACTAATCTTCTGCTACAAAACTACATATGACTCTTACTAAATAGCATACTACCATTTTATGAAGATTTTTTTTAAAACATATGCAACGAGGTATAGCTATAGTAGCAAATATAATGAATTGTAAAAACTAAATAATGAACTCTGAAGTCATAGGTGTACGTTTCACTTCTTAGAGGGCAGGAGCATAACTAGAAGAGGCAGGGCCCTAAAGCAGACATCTGAATGTGGTATACACATACCACATATACAGAATACATACACCTACACATTACCATACCGGCAACTGCAGCATTTACACAAAAAAATACACAGATAGATACAATACCAAATAGAGTCATACAGCATATACCATACAGTACAACACACCAACACAACACATACAACATATAAACACCCAAAACCCATGCTGTCGGGGCCCTTGAGACTGCGGGCCCCATGTTTACTACCCCTGTAGTAGCCCTGCCTAAGTACATCTACCACTAGGATGAAGGATTGTAATCAAGCACACTTACATGTAGGTGCCCCCCCCCCCAGAGGATCTGCTCTTTCTTTAAAAAAATTATGCAAATAAGTGAGAGGCTTTAGGTGTTAAGAAGCTAAACAAAGAGCAGATCCTGCCAGATGGGGCACACACAGTATGTCAGCAGCATTACAGTGGGGTTACAATTCTTGACATTGTACAACCAGTAAGTTGTAGATGTACTTTAATGTAGAGTTAATAGAAAATCACCATATAAACTTCAACTTCATCCTAAATAAAAATTTTCAAAAAAATACATGTGTGATTGTATATATTATATATTTATATATCTCACAAAAAGTAAGGGATTTCGACTTTGGGTAAAATTTATGAGTGACATTTATTAATGAAAGTAAAGCTATTAACTAGAAGCATTGCAATAGTTGATTTCCTCATTGCCAAACTATTTTTTTGCAACAAAAGCCAATAGCAATGGGCATACACCCATGAAAAACGGTTCAATGTCTCAATAACTTATGTGGGCATTTAGCTTCACAGCAACATCTAATGCTTTTAAGGTAAAAAAAATGTCTAGGGAGGTATAGAACGTTCTGTGGTAACAGAGTTGCACTTCTTCACTAGTGACTCATTGGGATACAGGTCTGGAGAAAGTGCAGGCCACTACTTTTGAAGTGCCTCAGTCTCCAGCAAGCTTTGTTTCCTGGATGAAACTTTGAAGAGCCAACAAGCTGTCATCATGAGATGAAAAGGCTGTGCTGTTCTATAAAAAGGCACAATACTGCATTAATTAAAACTATTCAAGTAGTTGGGATTTTTACTGTTCCATCACAAAGTTTACCCAATTCTGTATTCTGTGACTTTTCCAGTCTCTGCAGTGCAAACTGCTAATCACAATATCCGCAAAGCTAAGTAGCCACTTCCATCTGAGAACAACTTGCTTAAGCCGTTTTGTATGGCAATGTAATATGATCAACTGTTAGGTGTCATCTTTGTCTTATATGTCAAAATGTGCAGCAAGATTGTGGAGGACTGTTTTAAATACCAACTATAATTGAACCAGAAAAGTTTTTGGGCGAAAATAAAAAAAAAATGCTGTTAAGCTTCTGTTAAAGTCTTCAATAAGTGAATAAAACATTCAACAGTTGTCATGGGCATTCGAATATAGTGAAGGTCACCCGGAAAGTAATTCACTAGCCACATATCCCTAACCTTTTGTGAGTGTGTGTGCTAACATCAAAAGTGGTTACTTATATTGCAAAGCTAAGAATTTAACCATACTGAATCAGACCTATTGTATCACATTCAAAGAAATAAATAAAGCAAGTCAGATGCTGGCATATGCAGATAATAATTTAAAGTGATTTTCCAAGTTTAAAAATGTATGGGTTTAAAATAATCAATTTTAAAATAACTATTCAACCAACTTTGCACTGTTCCTGCTAAATCTAAATCTGATGAAAAGTGTGCATTTGCGTCACGTATTTAACAAGATATTAATATAGAATTTTGGAACTTGGGAAATACTTTAAAAGAAAGAGACATAACTGTAAGTAATTCATTTGTTATAAAAAAAATGTGAATGTCTTCCCAAATGCCTTTGTTGATTCCGTGTAAGGGATTCTGAAAATAAATAAAACAAATAGTTTTCTTTTATTTAGGATTATAAAACAAATAGTTTTATTTTATTTAGGATTCTATGCAAGATACTGAAAACAAAAGAAATAGTTTTATTGGCGGCTAAGATATTGGTGAAAATATATATAATCATTAAAATATTACCTAAAAAGGACTTTGCAGGGGAAAGTTGAAAAACCCGGGTTACTGTATTCGAAGGGCTGAACTTGCTAGAGATGCCAACAGACCTTATCCAGACCTTGCTGTTTCAAAGAAGAATGATCATGAAAAAAAATGAGACTCAACATAGTACAAATAAGGATGAGTCTGGTAGAGCTTAACAAAAACTACCGTATATACTTGTGTATAAGCCGAGTTTTTCAGCACAAAAAAATGTGCTGAAAAAAGTCCCCCTGGCTTATACACAGTTATTACCCCCAAAAAATTACCCACTTAAAAAAAGAAAAATAAATACTCACCTCCGATGTCGGCGCGACTTACGATGTACCCCGATGTCAGCACGTCCCGGCTCTTTCTTCTCGCTCTCTTCTCCTTCTTTCTTCTATCATCGACGCCAGCCATGTTTTCTCATGGCCGCACATACTATGACGTCCAGCAGCGGGCCGCGTCATAGTATGCGCCTGCTAGAAGAAAAACATGGGCGCGGGAAGAGGTGAAGAGGAGCCGCGGAGAAGAAAGAAGATGGGACGCGCTGACATCGGGGACATCGGGTAGTCGCGCCGACATCAGGGAGCGCGCGCTGACATCGGAGGTGAGATTGAGTTTTAAGTTTATTTTTTAAGGGCCGTGGGGGCGGCTGTATACTATCGGGGCAGGCTGTATACTACTAGGGCAGGCTGTATACTACTGGGGCAGGCGTATACACAGGGGGGCGGCTGCTGTATACTACAGGGGCGGCTGCGTATACTACAGGGGGCTGCTGCTGATACTACATGGGGCGCTGTATACTACTAGGGGCGTGCTGTATACTACAGGGGGGTGTGCGTATTACTAGGGGTGTGTATAATACTGGGGCTGCTGTAATACTAGGGCTGCTGTATTCTTCTGGGGCTGGCAGGTGTATACACTGGGGGGCATGCTTATCTACTGGGGGCTGGAAGGCTGTATACTACTGGGGGCTGGAAGGCTGTATACTACTGGGGGGTGTGTGACCAATGCATTCCACACCTCGGCTTATACTCGAGTCAGTCTGAAAACTCCAAAACATTTCTAGGTTTATTAAATTGTGAGCCATATTGGGGACAGGGACTGATTTGGAAAGCTCTGTGAAGCGCTGTGCAATCTGTGTGCGCTATATAAAAGAATTATTATTATTTATTACCGTATATACTCGAGTATAAGCCGACCCGAGTATAAGCCGAGACCCCTAATTTTACCACCAAAAACTGGGATAAACTATTGACTCGAGTATAAGCCGAGGGTGGGAAATGCATTGGTCAATGTTTGATCATTAATCATGTGTATAATAATAATAAATGTAATGAATTTTTACCCCAAGGTTTGTCTCTCAAAAATTCTTCTTTCTGAGCCATTTCAGTATGTGAGTTGTTTCTCTGGGTGATTTGTGATCAGCGGCCCACTGATCAATCCCCCTCTTTCCTGTTGGTGTTTACAGAAGCAATATTATATGCAAATAAATGCTTTCCAAAAACAACTAAATAAAGAGTTGTCATAAGGCCCCTTCTACACCTTGCGTTTTTAAATGCGTGTCTGCGCATAGCTTGACGGGCAGAACTTGCATTTACACTGTGGCCCATTGTAGTCAATTGGCTTTTTCGACTGAATTTATCACGGCACACTGCGCTTTTTTTTTTAATGCACGTTTTAATCTCAGCAAACGCCACCATACAAGTCTATGGAGATGCATCAAAACACGCATTACACTTGAGACACATGCAAGCTCAATGAAGTGCAATGCGTTTTTCATCACATCAATTGCAATAGAAAAGACAGACCTCAGTCCTGAGTCACTGAACAAACTCTGGCTGAAAAACTGATTGAACTCTGATGCAAATTGTCAGTTTTCACGGACCAAACCTTGATCGTACCCTGATCAAACTCTGTTGTCATCTGCAACGCAAGGGGCAACGGAAAAGGGGCCTCTTAAAAACTATCACTTCACAAAGGGGTCATTTACTAAGGGACCGCGGTCCGCACTATTGTCCAGAATATCCTGCGATTTTCCGATGTGCGCCGCATTAGAAGGGGTTTATGGGCACACAATTGGATTTTTGGCGTCGACTTTCATGCGACAGAATAGGGGGGGGGCGGGCTGGCAGACGATTCGACGGCTCCTTGCGGGATTTCACATTCAAAATTGTGTTGCAAGCCTGCACTTACATACAACAGGAAGAAGATGGGTGAACTCCGGGGGGACCTGGAGGGGGGGAACAAACACATGCAGGAAATTGGAAGCACGATCTTAGTGAATAACGGCAGCTCCTAATCCTCGTCGGACAACGCACTTCGGGGGGGATCGTGACGGGAGGTGTAAGTAAATGTGCCTCATGAGTGTTCACTGCTGAGATGTAAAAAAAGGCAGTAAAGTGGTAACACTGATTTCCCGATGCACTGTAACCTCCTTAGGGGTAATCATTGGAATTATGTGTTCTAATGCTAGTGTGTGTACTACAGCCTCTGTCTGCAGTCAGGGCTGCCACTATGTTACAATCATTAGCTACATACATTTTTTCCTGTCGACACTCGCGGGGACCTTCCCGCAGGGGAACTTTTTCGTTTTGTGTTTTTATTTTGTTTTTTTCCCCACCTTTAAACCCTTAAGGACGCAGAATTTTTTTCGCTCATTTCTCGGTACTCCCACCTTCAAAAATCCGATTACCAATTTTACTTGCTCCGCAATGTTATTTTATTTTAACATGCCGTGTACTGCGAAGACTGGAAGAAAAATTCCAAAGTGTGGAAAACATGTTAAAAAAAACGAACGTCCCGTTCTTGTGGGCTCAGTTTTTACGACTTTTGACTGTGCACTCAAAATAACACTTCAGGCTTTATTTTTGGTTTCTGTGCGATGCGTGACGGTGATACCAAATTTATATAGGTTTTCTAGTGTTTTATATCATTTTCAAAAATAAAACGAATGTGTACAAAAAAGAAAAAAAAAGATTTTTTTGCAATCTCTGAAGCTAATAAACTTTTTCATAACTTTGGCGCACGGAGCTTGGTGTGAAGGGGGTCATTTTTGCGAAATGAGCCGACGGTTTTTTCTAAAACCATTTGAAGTCTGTTGCGGACACAAAGGCCGGGCGTAACAACGTATTGCCTTTTTCCATATTTGGTTCTACTTGATCAGCGTTGCATTTGGGACTGGCGATACTTAATGTGTCTTGATTTTTACTGTTTATTATGTTTGTTTTATATCGTTCTACGGAAAGGGGGGTGATTGAAAATTTTTTATATTTATAATTTTTTTTTATTTTTTAAACTTTTTTTTGTATCACACTATTTTTTTAAGACATCTAGGGTACAGTTAACCTAGATGGTCAGATCGCTGCTACCGAAGATACTGCCTTTATACTATCTGATTGCAATAATGGCACTGTTTTGCAGGCACATTCATTACAATGAGCCACGGGCTCATTGGTAACGAATCTGACCAGAAGCCAAGATAGCTTGGGTCAAACGAAAGAACAGCCTAGGCTAACCATGGCAACCGATCGCTGGCCCCCCACGATGACATTCGGGTGTTGCGCAGCGATAGTAAACAACAGATGGCTGTTCGCCCGCTCAATGGCCGTCTTTTCATAACTTGCCGCCGGCGGACTTTGCCAGCGGCAATGGAGGTGTTAATAGCCGAAATATTCAATTATGCAAGAAAACCCCAACCTTTGTATGAAAGGGGATCACCCGTGAGCCCCTTCATTACACTCCGTTATCCTGGCCCTGCGCTCTGCCTAGAGTTACGGCGCAGAGCGTTAAGGGGTTAACAAATCTATCACTTTTTATTTTGCCAGTAAAGAGCTGTGTGTTTTCTGCAAAACCAAAATTGCACGTTTATGATGGTATTTAAGATTCCTGCAGATGTACTGGGGAAGCAGGAAAGAAATCACAATGCAGTGAAATTGTTGAAAAAAATGCATTTGCGCCGCCATTTTCTTGTGGGGGTTGTGTTTTTTACGGATTTCCATATCTGCGCCCCAAAGAACATGTCTACATTATTCTTGGTGGTCTGCTACGATTGTGGGGACACGAATTTTCCATACTATTTATGAAGAATTAAACCTCCTGTCAAAAAAAAAAAAAAAAAATTGCCCATGTCTGGCTAATTTACATTTTATTTTTCAGTGTATGAAGCTTTGTGGATGGGTTTGTTTTTGAATTTTGACTGAGTTTTTATGCTCCCATTTTTAGGACTTACAACCTTTAAATCACTTTGTATTGAATTTTTTTATACATTTTGTACGATTGCAAAAAAGTGAGCAATTTCGAGCTTTGAGTGTATTTTCCGTATGAGTTTTAAACGCAGTGGAAAAACTTATTATATTTTGATAGATCGGGCATTTCGACGCAGCAATACCTAACGTGTTTCTGATTTTTACTGGTATATCAGTTCTAGGGAAAGAGGGGGTTTTGCATTTTTATGGGGGGGGGGGGTTATTAAATTTGTATTTAATTTTTTTTTTTTTAATTTGTACTATTTTTCAGACTTTCTAGGGACTTACTCCAGGTTGTCTGATCGATCCTATCCATATAATTGCCACATACAGATGGCAGGTAAGGGGATTCCTTCCTTCCTCCTCATTTATTAACGAACTGTTGATCGGAAAGTGTTTAAAACAAGACCTCTCAGGTCTTCAGAAGAACCGAGGCTGTCATGGCGACCGATTTCCGCTCCCCCGATGATGTCCCGATCCACCGGACTAGCAACAATCGCTTTTTTTTAAAAAAAGAATTACTACAGCCGGAGATCAGCAAGTTAACACCCACGATCTGTGGCTAGAACCGATGGCTGGTGGTTAACGGTTAGCCTTTGCTGGCAATATGCAGGTAAAGTAACCATAAAAAAGATGGACACCTGGCATTGGCACTAAGCTGAAACAAATTAATCCCCAACCCAGCTAAAGTACAATATACCAAAATCTGTGGACTCAGAAAAAAAATGAAAAAACAACACTTCATGTAAATGGAACATGACCGAATTGATAATACAATGTACTCATTGTAGCAACAAAGAACATTCATTAAAAACAATATTGTCCCCCAATATCAAGAAAGATTTTTTTGTGCCCAGAATAATCAATAATTAACTGTTAGATTCAACTGACTGCCCTAACTATGTCTTAGGGCCAGTGTTGGCAAACCTTTTAGAGAACCGGGGCGTGCCCAACACTACAACCAAAACATACTTATTTTAGCAAGTGCCAGCACGGCAATTTAAGTGTAATTTATTGAGTACACTGTCTACCACAAACTTTCAATTATATCGCCTCTTGAGGACAAAATTAAACAAGTTGAGAGGGCAATTTGGACAACTGTTGTAGCATCTCCACCGTGATCCCTCAGACAGGAACAATGTGTGGGCATAATACATGAGCTCTAAAGAAATCCACATGTTTATATTCTTCCTGCATGCACCACCAAGTCAAGAAAGTGTTGCTATTTAAAATAGCCAACTGAGCAGCAGCTTTTCTTGGTGCGTTTTGGATGCGGTGGTGATTCTTTGATTTCTATGTGAGTGCTAATGTGAGTGCTCTGGGGTGCCACATAAATAGATCTCCGATGTCCCAAACTTTGGCACCACGTGCCATAGTTGCCCCACCACTGGTCTCGAGGCTATTGTATTATTATCAGGTCCTCTATGCCTTCTCTTTGTGACTCAACTTAGGCCGTCTTAACTCATAAGGAGAAACAACAATGTAGTATTAAAACCTTTAGACACAAAGTGGGAAAAGACAGATAATCTTGACTTTTGACCAATATGTGGAGATGGTTTCAAGACGTCTAGGTAGTGGTATAGATACCCTATCAGGGTTTGTCTTAGGAAATTCTACGATGACGGTCTTGAAATAATCTCATCACCAAAAGTGAGGTTAAAAGTACATCCTGCATAGAAACCTTCCATCTCCACATTTATATATTGCCCTTCCTTTAAAGTTCACAGGAGGTTACTCTGATTCCTGGATCTCAATACTATTGAGGGACAAATAACTGACAACTAGCAAAAGCGAACTGGATGTTTAATTACGGTCAGGTTTGTCAATACCTCGGGATTGAGGGAGAAGTAAGAACTTGATCAATAAGCATACGGATATCAGAGTACCACCCCAAGCTTCTTAGAGTAGGCAAGTCGTGGTGTTTAGAGTTTGTACTCTAATATTCAACACTTATGATACCTACAAGGATAACACATACTACATAACACCTAGTCCTATTTCTGGGGAAGAATATTCAGATCAACGTCCTCATCCTCTGGGAAGGCGGGATGAGGAATGTCTTCGTTCAGCTGCGTAAATAGTTGAACAGAAAGTGATTTGAAGAATGAATGACTTCAGAGATCCACCACGACCTCAGATTAATTTCCTAGATCTACCAATATCATAGGAGCAATTCAGGTGATGTTTGGCACTAACAGATATAGCCGAAAAACTACATCCACGCAACAGTTTGCTTAATTGAAACAGTGGAAACCCGCAGCCCTTAGACGAGCGAATGCTGGTGCAGTAATGCACGCTCAACAATAAGAGGCTTTTGAAAGGAATGCAGTTAATGAACAATCACTTTTGGAAAAGGCACCCAAAAAAAAAGGGGTGAACTGGTGCATAAAAACAATCAAAATCTATGGCCATCCGGCACCTCTAATTACAGATTCAGTGAGAAAGAGGGAACAAATAAAATCGTAAAGTGTATTGGGACCATCATGACTTCCCAAGCGAATGATATGTACGCTTACACTATTGTCGAAAATATGGCCTTGTTTTACAGGCCTGTTCACAGACAGAAAACCCGGTGTCTTTTCACCCAATAATCAGTATCATTCCCATGTAGCGGCAATTGTAGGTTCTGCAAATAAATGCCACACAAAAGCGAAACAATACACAGTAAATGAACCCCACATGCCACCATTCGGAAATTTCCTGTAAAACTGTAAAAAAGACAATTGTATCTACATCACACACTGCGAATGCCCGGAAAAAATTATCAGGGAAAGACGTTGAGGAAGTAATGGAGACGAATCTCATCTATCTAAGTAACTGTCAAGCCTGGAACGAAAATACATATCTGGCCAAAATGTGAAATTTAAGACATGGTGGAAAGTGGAAATAGAGAACCCTCTCTTCTCAATTCGGGCAATAGACCAGATCAAATTAGGCCCCTAAAGGTTTATCGCCTACAAGTCCGTCCTTCCCATTGAGCCCACTGGATGCCACCGCTTTTACTTTTGCAGCCTCTCTAAAATAGTGCCTATTATTACTCACAATCCCCATACTATGATATGGATTACATTAACAAATATAAAATGATTGAGTGTTGACCTATCACGAAAAACACCCCACACTATGGTAAATAATTAGTGGAATCTGACTTGCTTTAGAATATCTTATATTAAATATTAAGGTATACAGTGGTAAAAATTTGTTATCCTCCCAGAGCATTTTTTTTTTATTAAATTCTACTCGTCGCTACAGAACACAGGAAAATAACAAATAGAGCGGTATGAGTTGACAACAGACTCAAGTACTCTCAACCATAACCCGCCCATTCTATTGCAGTCACCTCCTTGTTTGATTCATTATCCTTGCATTCTTTACAACTATGTATATGCTAATGACGCGGCTTTATGATAGGACGATGTATGCACACAGGTTCCCTTAAAATAACATTATGTACTATTACTACACTTCGTACGGTGTTGATTATAGGTGCACACCCCCCCACGCGGCCCTAGCCTCGTTTTTTGGCGGTCCTAGAGGCAGCACAGAGCCCAGAATAGCGAAGTGGTGACGATTGCACACCTAGGAGCTCGCGTGTGATGTCATGGGTGCTCTGGTTGCCTGTAATGACCTAAGCATGGACAGGCTGCTCACTCAGGTGGTTGGTGTGCAAGAATAACGTTGGGAGAGGTCGAAGTACTGTGTTTCCTCCCCTGTTACCTCCCTCTAGTGTCTTGCTAATATGGTACTGAGTAATGGATGGGGAGCCACGATGGTATTAGTACGCACAGACGTTCTGTTATCCATCAGACAGGACGGCAAGCGTTGGTGCAAATCCCAACTCACAGCTTCTTTGATAACAAACAGCTGGTTAGCAGGCAACCCAGGCTAAAACTGTAACAGCAGATTCGTATTCTGGTACTGGGAGCTAAACTGGAAGCGCCCCTTGGCTCTTCCCTCGATCTTCTCCTTTTTTTCGCAACCCCTACCTAAGACCTTTGCACATTTCTGCAAGGGGTTTGCCATGGGTACTTTTAAAACTAACTAGGGACGGTAGTAGATTCGTTTAGGTAGTATTCCTCCACGGGAATACACAGTTTCAGCACTCATGCACTATGACTCCACTGGCGGTAGTGCGCAGCTACCAGCTCAGCTTATGCCAGTGTATAATGGTGGCTGATGCCATAACAGTACCCTACACTCACTAATGGTGTAAGGAGTCGTGTACGGCACCCGTTTTGATGTGATCTCCTGTTTTAGGGACCAACAACAACTGACCAATCCTTACAACGGCACGATTGGCTATTATGTTACACACACAAGGCCCGTTCCGGTCCGTGGAGACACATCACCTCCGAGCGAAGGGGCGCTATTTAGCCTAGTGGTTGACGCGACAGGACAAGTTCACACTTTTAGCCCGGCACCAGTGGAGGGACTTGCTCCCCTCGAGGGGGTCCAGGCCAGAAACACTAGCCCTCCCGGTTTGGGGGCTTTGGTAGGTGTTGAAACAGACCTTTTTAGGAGGGCCAAATTTCCGTGGGAATGTGAAGACGAGGATACCCCACCAGTTAGTCTATTAAGGATAAGCGACACAGGATGTAGTCAGGGTAAGGAAGTGTAGATTTGGTACTAATTACCTGAGAGATATGGGTAAAATTAGCGCAATACTACTTATCATGAACTACCCATAATAATGCTGTGATCCAAATACTACTAGAGATTAACCCCTTTTACAATGCTTTTTCAGCTTTAGTGACCACACTTGATTTTGAGAATCTGACAGGTGTATGTGACAACACGCCCAACCGGGGCCTAGCCTTTTTCTCTGGGGAGACTGAGACAGTCGGGCGCCGCGAACGACCGAGTTCAGTGGCTGCGGGGTGCGCTCAGGCACACTAGGGTCACGCCGTGCCTTGGCCTTATGGCCGTACAGAAGAGGCTGTCACCTACAAGCCCTACGACGCAGGTCTCCAGCAAGGTCCCCGGGCTTGGCCAAGACCAATGATGACGGGCCACGAGGCATAGGTGTTAGTAGTTCTCCCTGGGCAAACCCCTTTTGCGGTCTGGCGTATCGCGTCCCGTGTAGTGGGATAGACCGGCTAACCACGCATTGATTGGTTGGACAAGCCCCGCCTAGTCAGCACCGGGATCCAGACGGAGGCAGCCACTTTATACCAAAAGAAACCTTACAGTTCTGTATTATTTCGGAACCAACAGGAACAGTGGATAACGTGGCCCCAACACACGAATCCTTCGACAATGGTAACGCAGGCCTGGGGCGCTGCAATTGGACGACGGGACAAACCACCGGGAATTGACATCCACCAGCCCTGCGATGCAAGGGCAGGCATGGGAGATTCGCCCTGTGTCCTATAGGGATGATTCGCTTGTTCTGGGTTCACTTAAGATATCAACCATTCGAACGTAGGAATGACAACCCCCTTATACCTATCATCCCTACACTCCTCAGAGCTTGCTCAAGGTGAGTGACGCTGAGGCCTCTCTACTTTTGTCCTTTGAATGCCACGCTCCTGACTCGCCCTGGTCTCACTGACTCTCCCTTCACTAGGAATCTGACTCTTGTTCAGCCCACTGGCTGATTAACTGCCTCAGAGATGACTGCTCTCTAGAACTTTAAGAACCAGACGCTTTTATTAATCCCACTGGGCAGGTCGGTGGTTACCTGCTCCCTCCACGCACTGGCATCCCCCAGTTACAATACACATAACCGTTAAACAGATTGTGATTTGGCCCGCCTGGAACAAAGCTGGGGACAGGACATCACACCGTAAAACACATTAACATTCAAATTAAACCAAACCTACGCAGGGCAGGGACTCTTACCGCGCCCCAGTGTAGAACTGGTGTTGTGCACGTGGACCCTGCCGGTGTTGGGGCTGAATCAGACTCCACACAGGTTTTGCCAGCTAAATCATTGCGGGACGTACTCTCGCCCAACCCAAAACACCTATGTCCCTGCATCGACTTGCACGCGGTGAGACTACAGGTCCCGAAATAATTAATTGCGGGGCCGGGGTCTATACGCTTATTCACAAAAACCTTAATAACTATGTTTCAATGGGGCACACACAACCACGACAAAGATGTCCCATCTCAATGTTTGATTTAAGCCATTTTTCTCCCAGCTCACCCCATAACATAAATTATACTATTTTATCCTGTATTCTCTCGTTCACACGATTACAGCACCGACTGAGTACCTCCCACTTTATACTCGTTTTTCTTATCTTTCTCGCTTACTTCTATGAGCACAACAAGCAACAACTATTTTCCAGAAAGAAATCCACACCTGTTTTACGATCGAAAACTTTTCATGGGCCATACTTTGTTGCGGGATTATTTTTGTGAGAAACGGTTGTTCCTTTCAGAATATGATATTAGGACCCTTGCCCCCGTAACTTTTTTGATCCACTCTTTTAGAAAATTCCTTCGCGTGTGCCGGTATGTGATTAACAAATCTTTTATAGCGAGAAAATTTTTCGGGTTTTTCGTCATCCAATGACCCCAGACAGGTCCCTGATATTGAATTATAATTCTTGTTACAGATTATAGCTGGCGCGCGAGGCACCCTACAAATAAGACTATTACGTGATTGTTGTTTTAGTATGAATTTTATTTCGCGAATTTTGACCTGCTAAATGAAGGCGTGATGACGCTGTAATTTTAATTACCTTTATATAAAATGGTAAAAAATAACCTTTTTAACTGCGCGTTTTTTGTTACATTTTTTATGCGATTGCTCCTGTTGCAAGCCCGTACATTGCAATACCACTGCATTGCAATGTAACACATGTACGACGCCCACAGCCCATCGAGTTAGTAACACGCTGGCTCCTGCCAGGAGGCAGAACCAGCGTCGAGAAGCGGTACACGGCAGCCACGGATCCTTCCAGTTATCGGAAGTCATGCTTACCCGGTGGCCGTTTTCTGTCAACGGGCCGTTAAACACCCTGGATGTTAGTGGCCGCCGGTCAGTTGTCCCACAGATTCGTTCTTCTGCACCTGATGGCCATTCATGAGGGATTAGACCAAGTCTAAACACATATCTGGGGACTCAAATTATTTTGCACTAAAGGATGTTTTTAGTCTTACCTCGCTGCCGGAGTACACATGCGTCACTTTTTAAACCATCACTTTATTCCCTTTTATGAGTCCAAAAACAATATCTTCTTATATTGGCTGTGGCATGTCTCATTTACGCCCACTCACATTCCGTTTATAAAAAATCAGACTTGCACACTCCAATAGGACTGTCAATTTAGTATCAAAGTTTTCTCATGGCATTGTGGTCTGCACCTGATATAGTAGTGTTCGTCATCATGTCCTCAAAACTTATTTCCACATTTGCTATTATAATTAGAACCTAGGTGTTGCTTTCAGGGATTTCTATCCCACCTAGTGCAGATCAAGTGAACTCTATTCAGTGTACTTTGCAATCTCAAAACTTGATACTATGTGTTTCAACCACCATCCACCATTATTGCCTCTCTAGTAGTGGTCTGTACACCCAGACCACTATGCGACGCTAGACTTTCGTGTTGCCCTTGTATGTGTGACAAGAGTATTTTACGAGCACCTCATGATGAGTGTTTGTAACACAGACCAGTCTTTCACACCATTACAAACGGGGCAACAGCGACATCTAGCGTCCCAGCTACCAGCAAAGCAACAAAAGGTTCCTAGATTTTAGTCATTGATCATTGTAAATACACTTAACCCCTTAATGACCGCCGCTACCTAAGGTTTTTACACGCGCCACCGATTAAGGGGTATTCTCCATCTGGCCTATTCACATTCAACTCTTTATTAATTTGCCATTACATTTCTCACATTAGATGTTATTACCAAATAAAATCGTTCCTGTGTGAAAGATAACTTTCCCCCATCTAACACCGTGTCATAGGTGTCCTCTGGAACGGCCACCTCTTGCTGGAGTGATCGCACCAAACGACACAAAGGCATTGTGATTGACAATTCTGTTGTGATCTGAGTTTGGATATAGAAATGCCTCCTGGACGTGACTTCACGGCCCACAGCGTCCTGCTGGCAATGGGCACCCTTGACATCCTGGTGGTCACGGCACAGCGGCCCAAATAGCCACACAGTCTGGACCCCATGCTACAACCCATGGTTAGGGGCGCGTATCCGAGGACTACTTAATTTCTAAGGGACCAATTTTACCCATTGATGAGAAAATCACAAGGCGACATTTTAAACACTGTTTACACTATGGCACAAACTTAAATTGACCCAATTAAATGTGAATGCCAAAGATGAGGGAGAAGACCCACTTACAAGGGTCTACTTCTTCTGAACACGCCCGCCGCTTATCACCGTAACAAGCAGCGCTAACAATCATCAAAGAGATCCCCCTCTCTCACAGGTCGGGAGATTGCAGTGCCGGTTATACAGCTTGAGTAGCCGTTTTAATCCGCATAGGTAGTCGCTCAGTATTCACAACGCACACTTCCAGTATTGCATCAACGAGGTGGACGAAGGAGGAACAAGCATCAAAGCCCTTCTTCAGAAATGCAATGAAACCAAAAATATATCTGCTTGTAAGAGCCTGCCTATACCACTCTAACATAAGAACAAACACTTTAGTAACTGCATGTTAAATGAGCTACACTGCAATAGAAAATATCAGGGCGGCTGTAGTTTCCGAACACCCCCGCAATAATGTATATCATAAATGTTATTCTTGCGAACCTTGGCCCCAAGAGCAGCAGAAACTGACGCTCTGGACCCCATACCCCATTTTACCCCTACAACCATTGCTCTCTTTTTAAATTGTTAGATCCACCTATGTAAAGACTTCACATCAAGACCCCCAAAATGGGAAAGACTCAAAAAGAAAGCAACAGAAAACACAGTGAAGAAGAAGAACCCTGAACCCTACTTTCAATGAGTTTTTGGTTTCGGAAAGCACCCCTTTTTTGAAAAACAAATCATAGGTATGAGTGTAACCAGATGCTCAAAGCATATCCTGAACTAGTATTCATAAGTGTCTTTCAACTGTTTTTTAACAGCTGTTATATTACACTTTACTTATCTTTTCTCACCCATTTCAGGAAAAGTAAATGCCTATGAGACCCTATAGTCACCACATATTTGATAAAGCGAACCAAGGTCCGGAGGACCTCCGAACCTGCAAGGCCCCCTCACGGAAGCGGTACCACTTGGAGATCGGATGACTGTCCTGACCCTATAGCCCGTTTCATACGACTCGAAAGAGAGGAAAGCCTCCGCCCAAGCTGATATCTCTCCCTCTCGCACACGGGACCTGCAGTGACTGTCATAATCATAGACCCTGCCATCCACATCCGCTTCTACATCACCACCCAGGTCCTGATGCTGCAGAGAATGGGGCAGCTGCCTGGGACAGGTGTAAGACGCCAGCATTAGAGAAACAGGGGCGAACAGGGGGAATGGGGTGGGGCTTGGTTCTGTTGTGTAGACCGTAAGTTCCCCCGTGTGTTCCTTATTGTGTACCTCATAGGCTGACTGTACGCTATCATGTGTAAAGGTTAGTTCCCCCCAGCCATGTGTTCTTCGCTATTCCATACCCTACCACCGTCCTGTTTAGGACGCACGGACAGTCCCGCTTTTTTTTAACCCCTGCCACCGGCGCCCCAAAGCGAGGTGGTAAGAGATTGTCACCAGGTTGTATGACTGCAATGTCACGGAGTGTCTCATGGCACTTGTCACACACCGCTACGACGTCCACCGCCTCCGCTCTGGTTGGGATGCTACAGTGAAGACAGGGGGCAGGGGCTGCACCGCTTCTCATCTCCTCCACGAGCATACATCGGGCGCTTTCTCCGATGCAGGGCACCGCCACATCCCCCTCCCACCAATTCCACACTCCCACTGGGACTGGCAGAGCCCTTCCCTCTCCTCGGTGACAATGGCCCCCAAAAGTCAGTTGCTACCATGTGGCTGCATCCTGTGCCAAGCACCACATGTGTCTCCCCACCGGGATGGCATGGCAAGAAGCATTGCAGAGTGTGGATCATGCTTTCTGCCATACTGCCCCTGCACAGCAGACGCCCCCACCCGGGGAATCAATACAGCCTTCGGCGCAAGGCGGAGCTCTCCAGCCTCCTGCTACAACACCTCCGTGCAGACTAGCCCCAGACAGAACGCAGCTCACCCTGCCCACAACCTGTATAGCTTTTATTGTGTTTTAATACATTTTCAAAAATTAAACGAATGTGTACAAAAAAGAAAAAAAAATTTTTTTGCCATCTTCTGAAGTTAATAACTTTTTTATACTTTGGCGCACGGAGCTGTGTGAGGTGTTATTTTTTGCAAAATAAGGTGATGTTTTCATTGCTACCATTTTGAGGTCTGTGCGACATATTGATCATTTTTTATTCCATTTTTTATGTGATGTAAAAAGGTGTAAAAGTCGCATTTCGGACATTTGGGCGCCATTTCCTGTCTCGGAGGTCACCGCTGGCCATAACCGTTTTTATATTTTGATAGATCGGGCATTTTGGGACGCGGAAATACCTAATGTGTCTGTCATTTTTACTGTTTGTAATGTTTTATATCAGTTCTAGGGAAAGGGGGGTGATTTGAATTTTTAATATTTTATTCATTTTTTTTATTTTTTAAACTTGATGTTCGGGGGCGCGGCGACCGTAACAAATGGCGGCGCCCGCGCAGCGCTGTCTTTTAAGTGCCGCCGGCGACTTTGCCGGCGGCAACGGAGGGGTTAATACCCGCGATCGGTGCAAGCACCGACCGCAGTTATTAGCGGTGGGGGTTTTCTGCAATATACAAAACCCCCACCTCTGTATGAAGAGGACTCAGCCTGTGAGCCCTCTTCATACACTCCTTATACCACTGCGAGCTACGGCGCAGAGCGTTAAGGGGTTAACCCTCCTTTTGACCTCTGCTAAACCTGAGGTACAGATGTAGCACTGGTTAACATGACTGCCTAACACCTTAGAAGGAGGAATGCACTTTAGCGCCCATGGCTGTCCTGAGACGTTTGTGTATGTGCGGTCGAACACAAAAATTCTGATGCAAGATTATTTTGTGTTCGACCGCACATACTACAAACGGCCATGGGCGCTAAAATTGCCCCGTCCTATGCGAACTGTTTTTAGGATGGTGGGAGGAGAATGTTGTCGTATGTGTCCTTTTACAGTTTTCGTCGTCCTCCTTGCTTCATCAAAACTATTATTGCATGAATTTGTCAATATCCGTCTTTGTACACTGCGTTCAGTCTAGTCTTTTCTGGGACTCAATATGATTTTTCCCTTTTTGACCTTGCATGATATATTGCACCCTCAGTTTTTTACGGATCAATGCAACCGATCCATACTTTTGATGCCGCGCATTCATCCTTGACAATATATGATGAGCACCAGGCAATTGTTTCTCTCTTGGTAATATGTTTGCGGTGTATTACATATCACCAGCATAGGGCCATTTTCATGATTGATTTTTCACTACACTTATAAATAACTCGCCATGTTTGACATATTGCACTTGCACTTTTTGACACAACTCTATTATTGTTGTATTATGATTGATGTTGTGTACTGAATACATTGCATCAATTCTGAATATTACACCGGTTCGATATATTGAATATGTGACCGTCATCTACTATGATTTATGAACAGACAAGTCCAAAATGCTTCAGTAATACATTTTCCTTTCTTTATTTATGACATGTGCTGGCACATTCGTTTTGAGCAGCGGCAAGCTACTCTTGGTACATCTTACCTCTTTTATCAGGCGAATAGATCCCTATCAAGTGTGCAGCACACATGATCAATTGGAACGCATGCTGCGTTTCACGCAGTCATAGTGCATTCACTGACCTCACTTCCGGTACGTACCCGGAAGTGGGTGTGTTTTCAAACAGCGTTCCGTGCTCGACAGAGAGTTTGTATTTAAGGAGGGGAGTCATTCTCACCTATTATCCCCTGAGGAAGAGCTCCGCTGACGGGCGATACGCGTGTGGGGCACCTGTGACCCCCCGGTTTCTCCAGCCCGGCACTCTACCTTTGGTAATGTGACTTCATTTATCTCTATTCAGCACTGTTTGTCAAGCACTTTACATCTACGCTTATACCTATGGTTATCCTTAGTCACGCTATTATTGTATCCTATAGTTGGGGCTGTGGTAACTGGGGGTCATTGTACTTCCCTAGTTTTGGGAATTTAATTGTTTTTACCTCTATGTGTTATTTCATTAAATAAATTTATTTCTTTGGCATAACACTCTGTCTTTCTATCTGTATTATTTTGATTCATGGTTTCAGATGTGGGTAGCTTATTTTCCCGGAACCCATTTTCTTGGCGGAATCCATGTTGATACAATGTATAATCCTCCAAAGAGTGGAGAGGCGCGGCAGTAATTTACATTGACACGATATTTTGCCTTTTTTCATCCGTCCGCTTTCAAATGGTCAATAATAATCAAGTAGTGCTAAGAGCCAAAACAACATGAAGTTGATCCAAAACAGAGATGACCAGTAAATGGGATATTTGCATGTCCTCTGTGTCTCTATCCATCCTGCTTTGGCCTATCAATCCGGAAGCTTTCGTTCTTCTGACAGATGAAATGAAGGGGAAACCAAACATAGTGCAACTTCATTAGAGTGGTGGAGGTGAAAAACAGTATTATGGATATAACAGGGTGTTCCAGGGAACGACAGCGGTCGTTGTAAGCAGCCTGAATAGGCGCTGAGTGACACAACGACAAATTCTGGTCTGCGCAGCAACATGGTAGGCCACAGAGGACACAATGACAATGAGCGTGGTGGTGGCTGGCAGCAGCAGGAGGTCAGAAAGGGGCACAAGTGTGGAGGTGGGTGACAATTCCGTCCCTGGTAAAGATGGGGGAGGCAGATGGAGAAAACTGGTAGCAGATGTGTGGCATCGGCAGTTGGCAAAATCAGAATAGTGGCTGAGGCAGGTAGTTAGAATCCAGGAAGTCCTTTCTCAACATTGGTGAAGTTGTCATGGCTGATCTAAATCTGGAGCATAAGAATGTTGGTGAAATCCTGGCTGATCCAGGCCTGATTCGTCTTCACAAAGGTCAGTCTCTCCACATTACGGGATGGGGCAACGCCGGGTTATCATGGGGTGGGTAAACGATTGTACCGCCGTACTGAACACCCGCTCGATGCCACACTACTGGCTGGGCAGGAGAGCTTGCCCCGTAGTCCAGGGGATACTCTACCTGTTGGTGGTAGAGGGCTGTCAAAGTAGGCCACCCTTGCTAGTGCAGGATCTTACTTCCATGTCCGTGTGGTGGCGGCTACCTTCCTCACTAGGTGGGTGAAGAAAGCTGTTCATTAAGGACTCCATACTTGAAGGTGCGCTTATGGAGCTGCTACTGCTCTACCCTCCATCTCCCCCACCGCAGCCGTGGCAGTACTACGTGAGCGTACTGCCAGGAATCCTCTGGTCAGACCTAACAGAGGAGGGACAATGGCACACATAGGCAGCGGCCAACTGTTGCAGAGTATTCTCTCTAGTGATTCAGTTGTTCCTCCCTCTCGGCAGCTGGAAAAAAGGTACCCATTTTGGACACTAGTAGTGAGGATCCAAGTCGGGGGAGGGCCAAAAGTCAATCCCTGTATGCCGGATTTGACTTTCGGCAGTCACAAGTTAGCCGCATGCAAAGCAGCAGCGGGGGCCATCTGCGCAAGTGACTCTAAGGACTCCCGCCTCATCACACCACTGTATACTGATAACAGTGATTCTGTGTCATCTGCTCGTCTTTTGACCTCTACCTCCGGATGCTCCTGGTCCTTCTCTCTGTCACCTGGTAGAAAAGACACTAATTACACCAAGACTCTGCTTGTGGCCAATGTCCTCCTCTAGTTTAGCCCCCACTGGACTCATGTCGGGTTAGAGATGAGTCGACACTGTACTTCCAGGCCCTGACAGATTTGAAGGCATCTGTTCCAGAAAACATGAACAGTGGAATGACAATTATTCATCCAGTAGTGCGGCGATGAAAAATAAAGTGGCCTCTTCAAAGGGCCTGAGCAAACGTCAGGTGCACGCATGGCTGCCAGTGGCTGACATCAAAGTTACAAGCAGGGGATTTACTCCTGTGGCTTGCATTCATTCACAAATCATTAAGTGCTTTTCTCTGTCATACAGGTGGTCAAACTCATGGAGGTGCTGGAGATCCAATGGGTGGATAACATCGACATATCAGGCTACTAGTGGGGGGTGGAGCCATTCTTGGATTTGTAGAATGGATGACAGTCAGTACCGGAAAACAAAACTGGGACCACGGTCAGAACTATATGCAGGGGTGGAGACCATGAAGCCGGAGGAGATGTGAGTGAGAACAGGCTGGCAAGGTCGAGGAAACGGCAGATACAAAAATTTGGATAATACCGTTCGATACACACAGATGACAGTTAATTCACCAGAGGAAACAGAGGAAGATCCTTACAAAGTCCATGGCCACGTGAGTCCACGGGCAGGATGGGGTATCGAGAATGGCCATTCAGAGACCAGGGATTTGAGTAAGACTTATTACCGAGCACGGAGGTGCAGGAAAAAACTCACAAAATCCTGCCACATCTGGGAACCAAGACGTCCGGCCAACCAATCAGTAGCGGGAAATGAGGGGCTGCCACACAAGGAGCCCAGCCACACGAGAGCTATGTCCAAGTCAAAATCTTCTTCCCAAGGGAAGGTTGGAATAAGTCTTGCCAGGTGGAGCTGCTGGAGGTCCACTGAGAGCCACCAGCACAACAGACCGCGGATGGATGATTTTTATTTGCCAAGGAGCAGGGTTCTTCCCCAATAACATCAGACGGCAGTGAGAGGGGCATCTGCACTTAACTTTCTTTCGATGGACGAAAAGGATCAATAATTAAAAACATGAAAAGAAAAGGAGGACCAGTGGGCTTGTCAGGTGAGAGACACCTAAGCAGTCTGGAGGTACAGGGATTCTTGTGGCGTCACAGAATGACACTGAACGGGTGGTGAGCTCTTCCAGCAAATAGTGCCACTTCCAAGACGGTTTAATAGCAGAGTTCACGATTCCGATGGAGTAATTCCTCTCAGCCGCAGCTGAAGGTTTTGGAAAAGAAGCATTAGCCTTTGGGCCCTTCAGAGTTATTGCACAGCTCAAACACCTACCGAGGAGGGTGTCCACCTCAAGTTGGAATGTGTTTCTCTAAATTGGCCTGCATCAGTTACAGGAGCAGAGGAAAGGCAGACTTCAGGTTTGAGAAGCTTCCAATTGGGAGAACGAGGGAAGAGAATTGAGTAATGAATTGAGTCAGTAATAATTTGCAAAGCCCAGGATGCTCTGTTGGCAACAAAAGCATACAGGGCGAGGCCACGAAGTACAGCAGACAACGTTGGTGGATCCATCTGTAGGCCCTTTATCAGAGATCATGAATTCCGAGAAACGGACGGCTCTTCTGATGGAACTGGCATAGAGATGATTGCTCTTAGGCCGCCCTAAGAACTTGCCTGTTACGTGGACTTGATGAGACTCCAGATCAGCAGGTGTATAGCAGGTCTCTGAGAGATATATTCAACCAAATCCTGAAGAGGCGAGGCGCATTGCATAGACCAAAGGGCATGCCCAGACTCAAATGCCCTTTCGTGGGTTGTAAAGGCGGTCTTCCACTCATGCCATCTTGGAGGAGAATAAGATTATATGCCCATCGAAGGTCCAATAAGAGAAGACTCTAGGCACCATGGAGGCGGTCAAAGAGTCTATGTGATCAAGGGCAGGGATATCGGTTCTTCACCGTCACCTTATTGAGTCCCCTAGTTCAAATGCAGGGGCGGAGGATAACCACCTTTGCTTTGGCCACAAAGAAGAAGAACACCGGCACCGTCGGAGGAGGGAGAAGAGGATTTGCGGATGAGCCCCTTCTGCAATGTCTCATTGATGTAGGCCGAACCGAAGGGCCACAGTCTTCAGGTACGGACATAGGGTTTAAACTTGTGGTAGGTCTCGCTTGCTTTCAGAGAACGACATCAGCATAGTCCAGGATAAGACCTCGAGAGAATGAAGGAGACGAGGAGGAGGGGCAATAGTCGAGGACGGATGGAGAGCCATGAGAAGCAAGACTGGCATTCAGGAACCCATTGGAAGAAACAACTCCCACGTCGCCACGTTTAGAAGGAGGCTGCAGTTGCGCAACCAGGAGAGTCCCATAGGACTGAGAGAAGTGGGGCGGGAGTGGGAAGCCAATCGTGGGGGCGTTGGATTGTCAAGGCACCAAACTTGTAAAACAACAGTGTGTTCAGTGCGATACTGGGCTGGATCAAGAGAAATTCTGGCCACTGCACTGAAGAGATGACAAGCGGCTTCTAGAGGTGGAATCCTGGGGATGGATGATGCGAGACCAGGGCAGCATCAGAAAGTTTCCGCAGACCAGGAAGCCACAAAACTTGGAAACTGGCTCTGGAACAACTGGAACAAACACGAGGAGCCATGGGAATGACACAGACATGGTAGAAGAAGCTTGTTTGCACACACCTAGGGGACGGCTTCCCAAGAAGCCTAGGGCTTGCGTTCCGAAACGTTGGGCACGAACAGGACACTTCCGATGAAGTGCTCGGACTGGCACAATAAAAGTTACGAGGTCTCAGTGACCATCTCTGTTGGTATTCCTGTAGATGAGAGTCGGGCTCTGTCCACCTCATAGGCTCTTCTGCAGATGGTACGACGGAAGACGGAAGTGGCCTTGGAAAGCAGGAGCCAGAGAAGAAGGCAGGACTGACTGGGGTTGCTCGACTCTTCGACCACGCTCTTTAAAACCGCACGTCCAATCCGGATGGCTCAGGGTGATTAGGACCATTCGAGTAGAGCAAATCACCGATGCGGCCAGAGCGGCTTAACATTGAGAGTCCTTTTTTGAAAGCTGCGGACAAGGACCACCTCATCCAGGAGAGATCCGAGGGCCAGGCTACGGAACCGAACGGCATTCTCTCCAAAGACAAGTTGCTTGGCGCAGGTTCAACAATGCAGTTCAGCAGAGGAGGCACGATGCAGGTTCTGTCAACGATAAGAGGACCGGAACTCCGCAGAAGAAATGCGTTTTTAGAGTAACCGTGACCGGGTCGTCGTGTCCCGGCCAGGGCTTTCCCAGAGAGGAGGCTGAGGATAAATGCCACCATTGATCGCTCCGGACAGATGGCAAGGCCAGGGTTCTGATGTTCCATGGGATGTAAGAGCACTGGAGTTATAACACCAGGCACAGCTTGAGATCCCAGTCATACCTGGTCCGGACATTGATAGACGTAGCTGGGTTCCGCGGAGGCGGAGGGACAAGCCAGCCGGTAGCAGAGTACAGGAGCCAGCCTCAGAACCTGTTGCTGATGCTTGGTGGCTGAGCAGACTGTTGCAGATGCAGTGGACTTGCTTGGCAACGGGAGGCGGAACATTCGTGGATGGGATCATGGCCAGATCAGCGGGCAGTGGAGAGGAGCAACTGGTTCCACCCGCACTCGGGAGATTGTTCGTGGGGAGCACCTGTGACAAACACAACAACCAAAGCATGTATGGACTGAGACTTGTCATATGGACTATGCATTTTGTTTTGCCGGATGGGCAAGGAGCTTTTTTCCTTTTAATTTTTTTTGTCCAAAATTATAAAACACCTGTTCTGTCACCTGAAAGACTGCGTTGGCGTTCTGATAAGTTTAACCCCTCACAGAAGTTGTGTCTCTCATTTACATGGTGTTCCATTTGCGTTGTATTTGAGTCACAATCACAATTTTGCTTATAAAGCGTTTGCGTGTGTGTTTAGCTTACATTATGGCATTCCCTTGGCGTTCACTGTAAGAGATTTTGATTGGGCTCAAACCCCTCTGCAGTTTGCAAGGTGACTTGTCAATAACCCTTCAGTGGCTTCCGGTATCGGGGTGAGGCACACAGTAGGCACTCCAGTCTTCTTAGAAAATGCAGAATCCAATGTTATTAGCGCCCGGCAACATATATAAAAACGTATCAAATATCAGCTTCATAGGGCGTGAAAAGGTGATAGAATATGCAATGCTATTTGGCCTATCAACTAACTCCCCATAAATATCACTTCCCAAATACATGCAGAGGATGTATTAATACTTATTCTAAACAGAGACTATCTCAAGGGAAAAAAAAGAATTTTTACTAAAAGTCCTTGTGTTAGCTTTGTATAAAGTCACAGCAGAGAAGCTGCAGAAAAGATAAGGGTAGCAATAGCGATGACACAGTAATTCTAATCTGAAACAGTTCAAACAAAGCAGTTTGAATCGTGAACAGGCCTGGACATGTGTTGAAGAGGGCCACAGCACCAAAGGTCAAAATCCAAAAGGTTTATTTACAATGTGCACTTTACCAAGCATAAAAAAGGGCCAACGCAACATATATATACAAAACATTACTCAGTATGTTCATTCCTTGACGTGATAAGTGGTTAATTAGGTATACATTCATACACAATACGTAAAAACAGGGGAGTACTGTTACTCCATATGGTGGCTATCTTAATAGCCAGTAAATGGTTGGAGGTTTTCACAATCAATAAAAAGAACAACAATAGGGAACAATCATTAATATGCCATGTGATGATAAATGAAGGTGTATTATGCCCCGTCAATGTGTGAGTGATTAGGAGCGTCTCCATGGACTAGTCCGAGCGACGCTGCAACCCGCGCAATACGTATTGGTGAGGTGTCATGGTGTTATATACCTGATTCAGTGCCGATATCCACAGCATTTTGTTCCGATCATATGATGTATCTGTTCGTGGAGCGCACAGGAGGTAAATGTAGTAAAAAGAAAGTACTCATAAAATAATATGAACAGTAGTCGGTACACTAATCATTAGTTTAAGCACTAAGCGGCCAAAGCAAGTGCCTTCAATTATACGGCAACAGTTATACTAAAGAGATCTAGGAGGACCACTATAAAAACAGAATACAAAGTTCATATTCGAGGGCATGCATTCACTAGAGCATACCATTAGAAAGCCTCCAGAAGGTACATGGGGTTGGCTCTAGGACGAGTCATTCAGGTGTCCACCGGGGAAAAGTCACGACCGCACAGAAAAAAGCCCCAATTTTCAGTACCTACATTGGGCCATATAGCGAATAGACGTAAAGGGTGTGTTATCTGGGTGCACGTCCGTTCAGTATACACAGACTGGATCTGCACATCAAGTAATATACCGCACGTATTTGTCCTAATTAGTGCTATGAGATAATAGTGGTTATGATCTAGGATCCCGATGAACGGGAAACATCATAAACGCGTATAAGTAACAAATCTCATCATGCAAACCATACATACACACACCCAAGCTACAGAAAAAAAAGGGGTATCCGATAGATATATTCAGAACCTACCTGCCAAACCGGGAAGGGGAATAGATCCTCATGATTCAAAAGGCGACATGCATCGCGGGGGATAAAGCTTTAAATAGTGAAGTGACAAAATCACAATGGTGAAAAAAATAAAAGAAGTTATTGAATACTATCTATTACAAAAAGGAGAGCCTTTAGGATGCACAAGGCAATAACAGATTTAAACACGACTGTCCAAGACAGAATGAAGCCTTATTGGTCAGGTCCCTGTAAAACATAACTTTACTTTTATCTATAAAAGATTTAACTCATAATAAGTTTTGAACCACTGTTGTTAAAAACCGCATAGTGAGGCTGTAAAACTGTGCTACCTAATAGTACAGGTGGGGGAACTTGTCATAGGATATATATCTGGTGTTCCCTGCAGCGACCGTTAATAGACTAGCTCAGACTAAGCAGTTAAAAGACAGACAATAGCCACCCGACATGTTTGACGCGGCGAACCTGGCTTGTCATCAGTGATCGGGGTAGTGAGTTGTGGGAGGAGCTAGGGAGGTATTATAAATTTAGGGCTCGGTCCTATCAAGTAAAGGGACACCAATGCCAGCAATTTGTTGTTGAGTTACTTAACAAACGTTTGACTGACCCCATGGGTGCCAGTGTCTCTAGCCTTATATTGGGAGTAAAACAACCCCTCGTGGAGTTAATGCCATTGGTCCAGTCATTGGTGATGTAGTGCAGGCAAATTGGTCACATTTCATGCGGCGAATTGATATTGGATGCCGCCAATATGAGGCCCAATCTAGTAGGGGGCAGTCACGATATGATGATGTCACAGGTCTTGCGCCGCCATGCGCAACAATTCGTCCGCAACCTTAAGGAACATCGCGCATGGCAGTGGACATTATGTGTTCGCAGCGGACACCCAGACAGCATTGTGGCAGCACGGCCAACAAACATACAGAGTGGGCTTAATGCGCAAAAGTTGCCGACAATGGTTCCAAAAGTTCGTGGCATGCGGGACTAGGCAGTGGCGTGTTATAGAAACCGTTCGGATTGGCAAGGAGATAGAAAGATTATTGCCAGGATCATCGTTTAAGATGGAGTATGTGTCGTTGGGGGGAAATGGCTTGGTACAGGTGCGGGAGGAACCGTATAACGCACATCGATGTCATACTCAATCAAGCAGGAATAGACATACTTTGCAACATTAATGAGTGTTGCAGTCTTTGATAAAAAAACTGCCGAATGCGTTGACAATTATTAATAATGGCAACTCATTAAGTGAACACTGTATGGGTTTGCATTAATGATGATCCGATACCAACTGCGGGTCATTAGGTGACAAGGCAAAGTGTGTGAAATCGGAACATGTCCTGTCAGGGTGGTGTTACAAGTGACAACCTACACGTTAGCTCTGATTGTGTGTAAGCGATTATTATTGGTGTATTGAAGTAACGATTGTCCAACAGAATAGATTTCTTCATAAAGAAATGCAGAATAGAAGGAAAAAAAACCCTCATTTAATCACTTGCGGGACAAAGAGTTGAGTGGTATATCCATCTGCTTGACTCTGATGTGAAGAAGTTTCGATCTAGATCGCCACCTATTGGGCCCAATGCAATTCTGGCAGAGGACCACCAAAATCTCAATAGGCTAGGTCGACAGTGAGGTGACTCTGCATATCTGGCGAGTTGGGACTCTGCTTTAGTTTTATGGGAACTCAGGTGTTGCGAGACCGAACGTATGATTCGTTGTGTAGTTTCCCATATAGTTGGGGCAAGGGACATGAAAGCCAGCAATATACCAGGATGTTAATACTCTTGGCAGGTTGAAAGTCTGAAGTATATTCACGGCGAACATGGATTCCGAAGGATGACGTTTGGTACCTTGGCAACAAAAGCTACAGTTTCCACTGGGAAGGATCCCTTATATCAGTGGAGCAAGGTGGATTGTGCAGCATCAGGACAGAGATCTGAACGGATCTAGTACTGCCAATGTGGTTTTAGAAGCGTGTGACATTCGGACGATATCATCATAGGTGCCTAACAGGAAACCTCTCGGTGAATGAAGGTTCTTGGATAGAGTATCCTTAGTAGATTTCAGGATGAGGTGGGTAGACCTTACGGTAAAGCCTTTTGTCGGGGTTTCTTTGGGATCCTGGTCTCCGAATTTAAGATAGAGGTTATCGCCACTCCCTGACTGAAAACGGCTGAGGTTGGAACAATTTCCGTCTGCCCTTAGAATATTGCCCTCTGGGTATACTCCTCTTAATGGCATTGGGTTTGCAGGTGTCCCAATGAAGCAAGCTGTTCTTTGCTGTAGGTTTTCTGTATATTTCTGTGTTACACGCGCCATCAAGGTCCAGGGAGATGGTAACGATCTAAAAAGGTCGCGTAGACGATTAGGGTGTATTTCGTGACGTAATTCATTGCCCCACCTCATTGTGATGAGGGGGCTACAAATTCTTCAAATACGGCAAACATCACCCTCCCAGAAGATCCAATATATCGTCGATATATCGCCCCAGAAGGGGATGTGATTGGTGTACCGGTCAATTGTTGTCGGTGAAAACAATATTGTGCTTCCCACCACCACCTACAAATAAAATTAGCATAATTTGGTTGCACAGGATGTGGCCAATCGCTTGCCCTTTTGGCTGTAAATAACTAGTCCCATCAAACAAAAATAATTGAAAGCACAAAACAAAAATCAAAGTAGTCAAAACAAAGTCATTGTGTGCAGAAACGATTGCTCTTGGTAGAGAGAAAAATATTGGCCTAAACTGGGCCTTGAGCCTAACTGTGTCTAGTTGTGTATAACGCCTCTACTCGAGGCTAGCAAATCATAGTATTTGTGAAAGGACCATATCATGGGCACCCCTGGTGACGTGTCTTTGGGTCACGCAGGTAAGAGGGCAGGCTTCTACAAGGGGCCAGATAGTCATCTACATTAAGCTACTTGGGTTCGGTGTCAAGTTATTGTTCCCCGATTCTGATGGGTCTACCGGGTATGGGGGACAACTGTCTTGTGTACCTAGGGTAAGGTATACATCGTGGCTACTGCTGGGGGTCTGTTGAAAGGAGAAAAACTTTGTTCTATGTTCATCTAATGTAGACGAGATGATCTGAGCTAAGACTCTAGCTAGTTATCTTCAAGTTCCTAAGGTATACTTTTGTGGGAGTCTTGGAGTATCTATATTGTTGTTTTTTATCATTGGTAATCTCAAAAAACCATGTTTTTATAGTCACCCTGTTCATACAACGGTGTTGCCACCTTTGTCAGATGTTTAAGTATGGTCTGACCTGTTGTTAGTAATGCATTTCACGGCCTCTGTTTCCTCACTGGTGAAGGTTAGAGCTGATTCGTGTTTAGATGGATGAATCTCCTGACTACCCTGATGTGACCATCTCAACAAGGTACATATGGCGTGATATTGTGTAGTGATGGGTCAATTTGAGATTTGGGTCTCAATGATTGTGAACGGGCTGATTGTAGGAGTGTAATGACACGTCTCATTCTCAACAACAACTGTCCTCTAATAATGTTTTCGCACAGTCTGAGATCTCTGATCATATTAGTGTGGTATCAGGACTCCCTGTTAAGGTAGATATTTGTGTACGGCTAATTTTCGATGTACGGAAACAGATTTGTTTTTACGTCTTTAGACATTTCAAATGCCGTTGAAATGGAGGGGGTAAGGAGGGAAGAACGAGAGACCGTTTTCAGAAGATTGTATGTGCTATCGGTTAGTGTACCGTTGGACCAAATTAATGATTTGCATATACTATTGGGTCAGAGCCTGTAGTTTGCGGTAAATGGTTTATGTGTTACATTTGGAGGCCCCGGAGGAGTGTCTTGGCCCGTAGGCCTAAAAACAGGCGGGTAGAGAGAATCGGGTTGGTGGATTAGACATTGGCCCCTATTGTGGTATGGAAGGTGGCATTTATTGGAGGTCCAGACTGGGTATGTGGAGGGTCAAAGTATGATCGTATTGGTTACAGTACTGAGTTGCGTTGTTTGTCGCAGCAAGATGCATAACCAGTGGAAGCGAGGGCGATAAGAACGAGTATTGTGGATTCGTATCAGTTAGTGATCTTCCTTAGGGTTTGATCCCTTATGGATCAGATTTTGTGATATTGCAGGTTTCTTTGCTCTTTTGGTATGGTTTGCGATAGGATGTTTTCCTTTTGGTACCACGAGCTTGACGTGTACAGTGCTACTACTGTCGGACTCTGATTGTTCTGATTAGGAGATGTCAGGATACCGCGGATTGATGGGGCTAGATTTTTTCCCAGTTGTAGATTGGCCAGACTCAAAATCCTTTGGAATCTGCTGATGTATTTTCTATGTTTTTTATCTTTGATATCCCTAGCCAAAGACTCAATGTCCGTTGTAGCTTAGTCTCCCACTCAGTAAAACCTGTGGTTTTGAAAAAGATGTATGTACATTACGATCTCTTTCTCAAGTTTGTCGACTAACTTAGGCTCGCCCAAAGTGTTTTTGGTGTATTCGAGGAGATAGTTGATCATACGAAGGGAACAGTCTGTCACGAATGATTACACCCTCTTATAAATTCGGGTGGTTCTCCTGATGCGAGTTGATCCTTAAAGTCCTTCTAAAAATGTAAGCTTTGCGCAAAGTATGTTTCTAGGACGGGCGTATTTCCACCAGGCTCTAATCTGCTTGTTTGTATGTGTCTTCTGCAATTCCTAAAATGCTGTCTCGATATGTCCACTTGGTGCGATGGAAGGGATATCGTTTTAGAAAAGACCTGATTAATCAGATGAAAATGTTCGAAATGTATGTGTGACCAAAAAAAAAAAGTCTCAGATCCACTTGTTTGGTTGTGGCGAGAGGGAGGCCTGGCCCCTATTTGTGGGCGCTATAGGGCTAATTACACGCAAGGCAAAAATAACTCAAAATTAATAAATAGATACAAAAGGAGAGCAATTTTAGGACTGCCAAGGCCAATTAATAATTTATTATACAAGACTGTACTAAGACAGAATGGGAGCCTAGGGTCAGGCCTAAACATTAACGTTTATTTTATCTATATCAAGATTAAAAGTCATATAAGTTTTGACAAACTTTGTTAAAAAACCGCAAGTTGCGGTCTGTTAAAAACTGTCCTTCTCTAATAAGTAATGCGGGTATGGTGAATCAGCCTATAGGTAATATCTGGGTCCCAGGCAGCGACCCGTAATTAGACAGCCTTCAGACTAAGCACGTTTAAAAGCCAGACCAATAGCCCCCCGACATTTTCGCGAGGAACCAGCGTCAGTCAGGGGGACGGGGCTAGTGAGTTGTGGGAGGAGATAGGGTAGGTATTATAAATTTTAGGGCGGTCCTATCAAGTATGGACACCAATGCCAGCAATTTGTTGTTGCTGGTACGTCAGAAAAATATACCTTATCTCCATGGATGTGTGGTTCAAGTCATGCTATAGTACGAGCATGTCGGTGAAGCACTCGACCTCAACTGTTTGAGAGAATTCCAATTTATTAAGGTGCAGACAGTTTTTATATGTTCTGAGACAAAGGAGCTACTGACCATACCCACCATTTCAGAAATAGGCCTCAAAAGGTGTAACTGAAAGATGATCTGTGTACACGGGGGATGGTGCATAGGGGTCTTTGCTATCAAATAGAGAGCGAAAGAAAAAGACAGATCGAGGGAGAACACAAATAGGAAAATGGATTATGTCCCTCACAATTCTCCTTTGTGAATAATTTTCACGTACTGCTCCAGGTGGTACATTTGACATGTGCGTAGTCACCTTTGCATCTAGCGAAATTACCTTGAATCTAGCGAAATTACCCTTTGATCTAGCGAAAGTAGTGGAGCTGGATTCAATGGGTGCATAAAGAGGGCACATTATAACCGAGGTTTTAGTGATGAAATTGGGTTGGTAAGGGTGTACAAAACCTGCAGAAACATTTTTTCTTGGTGCACACCACAAGTATCGTTTCAGTTCCAGAAACCGTAAAGTTAGGCTAGAGCAAGAGGACCTGCACCCAGGTGATGAGATGGTCACATGAAGTGACACCTGAGAGTCTTTTGAAGCGGTCATCCCAAGTACCTCGACACCATCAACGTATTAGAAATACACGGAGACGGCGACCAGCTGAAGAGAGCGAGCAGGGACCAGAGAAGAGGATGTTGAAATCATGAATCTGTATGCTTGATGCTGCTATGGACATTAACCACTCCTACCACTCCTACACAGGGGTGCGCCGCATGCCATGTCTAATAGTACTCAGGGGTTGGTAGGGTGACATGTATAAGGATATACACCAATAGGATGTAGAGATTCTACCCTTTACAGTGGATTTACATGAATTGTGTTGTGAGATAATGTTCAGGATGATAGGATGGGAAGCAGGGTGAAGGGTTTTAGAAAGTCCTGGATGTGTGACTAGCACATGCAATGTACCACCTGAGCAGTACCTGAAATATTCACAAAAAGGGAGGGGAGGAATTGTGAGGGACAAATCCATTTTCATTGTTTCTCCTCTAATGTCTTTTTATTGTTTTACATACATCCATCATCACCATTTTAGGTGGAGGCCAAACCTTTTCTGAATGTTGTCTATGTCTTCCAACGTTTTTGTGGGCTGTCATCATCATAACACTAATACAACACGTACAATTCCGATAGGCTGTTTCTTTATAACCTCCTCTGCGTCCACTTCCTCTGTAACTTTCTTCTAGCCACTTGCAATTTCTCAATCATTATCATGAACCAGCCTTGTTCTTTTTAAGAACATTTCCATTTACAACAAGCAAAACAACATCTTTGATTATTGTCCTTTTCCACATTCTCTGACATCCTTTTACAGCCCTTCTCTCTTCGAAGATCCGTTACGTCTGGTTTTCCCTCTGAATTATTGCCTCTCATCCCTAACTGCAAATTTTTCCATAATTTTCTATATATATCTCTAGTGCCGGCACACACTCGCAGTCACTCCACTCTTCCATAGGGGCAGTTTTAACCACTTTTCACTAATTTAAAATATTTTTTTTTCTTTGTTTTTATTTTTAAACCGTTTGCCGTCAAGAAAATGACGCAGCCCTTCCTTGAAAGGCAGCTCTGGACCACCTACCACACAAAATAAATTTATAAAACTTTGTCTAAAGCGAATTACGTTCCAAAAAGTAGCTATGTCTGAGGAGACTCTTTAGGTAGGAGGGCAATTCCTAGAATGTTCCGTTCTTAAACAGTACAGTACAGTATCACAATTAGCGCTATCAAACACACATTTTCAAACTTACACAATACCATATTACACTACCACACATCACTATGGAGTTTTCAAATAAACTAACAAAATTCTTTGGAATGGGCAATATAGGCATGCAACTCACCCGGAACGTGAACAATTAATCAGGAGAGACAGAGCATTTGTAAGTGTAAAAAATAACTTCTTACCTTTTTGTGCAGCTGCATGGTCGTATGTCTGAAAGGAGTGATCCTGAGGTTGTGTCCGGTAGCGTACATGCAACCATGTCCCTGTTCGGGCCGCAAGTGTTTGTCAGGAAAATATCCTTTATCTGCCGATGTGAGTGTGGTTCCAACTCATGTATAGTACGAGCTGCTCAGGTGAATCACTCCAGACTTCACATGTTTGAGAAGAATTCCAATTGATTAGGTTGCAGACAGTTTTTATAGGTTTTGAGACAAAGGAGCCTACGGACCATACCCACCTTCCAATAGCCTCAAGAGACATGTAATGAAAGATGATCTGTGCTAACACGGGGATGGTGCCATCATAGGGGTCTTTTCTATCAATAGGAGCCCAAAGAAAAAAGGACATATAGAGGGAGAACAAACCAATAGAAACGGGGATTATGTTCTGGCACATACTTAGCAACGGTCTGACTGGACCCGCATGTTGGCCAATCGTCTGTGGAAACCATTTTAGAGGAGTATTGTTAGAGAAGAGGGCATTACCAACTCTACAATCAGCCCCGTTCACATAATGAGACCAAATCTCAAATGACACCATCACTTACAACAATATCAGCCATAGGAACCTTTGGTTGATATGGTCACTCAGGGGATATAAGGGACGATTCATCACATCTAAACAGCGAATCAAGCTCTAACCTCCCACCAGTGATGGAAACAGAGGCACTGGACGTGATTAGTAATACGTCAGGGACTCTAATAAACCAAATCTGACAAAGGGTGGTCAACACCGTTGTGAAAATGAACAGGATGACTATTAAAAACATGTTTTGAGATTACTACAATGATAAAAAACAACATATAGAATACTCCAGGAACACAATCCCACAAAGTATACCTTAAGAACTTGAAGAAATATAGCTCGAGCCTTAGATCCATGATCCGTCTCATGTAAGAGAGAAAAAGTTTCTATTGAACAAGAACCAACAGTAGCACGATGTATGTATGTACCAAGGTACACAAGAAAGTGTCCCCATGACCGGTAGACCCATCATATCGGGGAACAATAAACTTGACACAGAGACCCAAGGATCTATGTAGAGACATACTGGCCCCCCTTTGTAGAAGCGCTGCCCGCTTACCTGCGTGACACGAAAGACACGGTCACAGGGTCCAGTATGGTCTTCTAGCAAAGACTATGATGTAGCCTCGACGTAGAGGCGTATACACAAAAATAGAGCACACGTTAGGCTCAAGCAGTCCAATTTTTCTCTCTACCAGAAGCGCAGCAATCAGTTGCACGCACACCAGACTTGTTTTGACACTTTTGAGGTTTGTGTGATGCACAAGATTTTTTGTTGATGGGATATTATTACAGGACCAAGGGCACAGCGATGGTCACATCATGATGCACCAAATTATGCTAATTTATTTTTAGGGTGGTGGGAAGCAACAATATGTTTTCACCGACAACAATGACCGGTACACCAAGCACATCCCCTTCTGGGGGCGAGTATATCGCGATATTTGATCTCTGGGAGGTGATGTTGCCTATTTGAAGAATTTGTAGCCCACCTCAACCAATGAGGTGGGCAGAAACTTCACTCACGGAATACACCCTAATCGTCTCACTTATTAGATCTGACAACTCCCTGGACCTGATGGCCGTGTAAACACAGAAATATACAGAAAAAAACCTACGCAACGAAAGCTTGCTATTGGGACACGGACCCAATGCCATTAAAGAGGTTGGTATACCCATAGGGCAATATCTAAGGGCAGACGGAATGTTCCACCGAATGACCCTTTCAGCGGGAGTACGGCACCTCTATCTTAAATTTCGGAGACGAGGATACCCCAAAAGAAAACCCCTAGCAAAAAGGCTAGCCTTAGAGCTACCACACACCTATCGTGAAAGTTAATAAGGGATACTTACCCAAAAAGTAAACTTCTCAGAGAGTTATCGATTTATGGCAAGGTATGATGGATATAGCGTCCAAAAGTCACACGCATTCTAAAAAACATGGCAGATACGAAGATCCGATCCAGATCTCTGTCAGGTATTGACTAAGAATCCGAGCGCACATATAGACGCAAGCCAGTATTTAAGGGACTATACGGGTCACCACACGAGTCACTTACCCACTGATGCTGCACAATCCACTGGCTTCCAATCTTATATAAAGGGAGCCGGCCCATGTGGAAACTGGTAGCTTTGTCTCAAGTACCAAAGGTCAAGGCCTGTCGGAATCATGTGACCGGCCGTGATGAATATTACTATCAGGACAGTCATAAACTGCAGAGTAGTAAAATCATATATATTGCTTCATGCCCGGTCCCAAAAATAATGTAGGGAAAAAGCACAACAATCCAGACGTCGGATCTCGCAACACTGAGTTCCATAAGAACTAACGACGCAGAGGTCCCAATAGCCAGGCGAGATGCTACGGAGCACAATCATGGCGAACCTAGACGTAGGTAGATTTTGGGGACCTCTGCAAAGTGACATTGGGCCAAGAGGTGGCGATCTAGACGGAAACTATCTTCAAGTCGATAGATAGATGGAATATACCAACTCACTCTTTGAGCCCGCAAGGATTAAATGAGGGTTTTTCCTAGTCTGCATTTCTTTAAGAAATATAATCTATTGTTGACGAAATCTGTAACTTGTCAATACACCAATAATAAAGACTACACACAATCTAGAGCTAGACGGTAGGTTGGTCAGTTGTACAACCAATGACAGGACAATTGTCGACCACGACGTTTGCCGCCTTGTCAACCTGAAGAACCCAGCAATGGTATTGAGGATACATCTAATGCAACAAGACGTGTTAACTTAATGAGTTGACACATTATTAAAAAGTGCAACGCATATCTGCCGTTGTTTATCAAAGACCTGCAACACTGACATTAATGTGCAAAGGATGTATTCCTGCTGGATATTGAGTGTTGACATAGCATGTTGCTTGATACGCGGTTCCCCACCTGACCCAAGCCATCGCGACACATACTCCATCTGTAACCGATGATACGCCTGGCAAGAATTTTCTATCTCCTTGCACTTCGATAGCGCGAAGGTTCTATAACACGCACTGCACTAAGTCCACCACGCGCGAACTTTGGAACCATTGCGCAACTTTTGGGCATGAGCGCAACATCTGATGTGACGTGCGCCACAATGTCTAGGTCTGTCGCGCAACACCACTAAGTTCCGATGCATGCGCGAGTTTACTGAAGAGGTTGCGGAACAGAATTGTGGGAATGCGCGCAAGACCTAGTGACAGAATCAATATCAGGACTACCTACGTGTGATGGCCTCATAAATTGGCGGCATCCAATAGATTTCCGCCACAAAAAATGGACCAAATTAGCCTGGCACTAATCACCCATGACTGTAAACCAAATGGCGTTAGAGCTCACAGAGGGTTGTATGTTACTCCCAATATAGGCTAAGAGACGAACTTGGCCAACCATGGGTCAGTCAAACGTTGCTAGGTACACAACAAAAATTGCTGGCATTGGTGTCCATACTTGATAGGAACCGCCCTAAAATTATAAATTACATACCCTAGCTCCTCCCACAACCACTAGCCCCGATCCCCTGATGACGCTGGTTATCCGGCCGAAAGCTGCGGGGGGGGGGGCTATTGTCTGGCTTTTAACGTGTTAGTCTGAGGCTGTCTAATAAGGGTCGCTGCAGGGACCCAGATATTACCTATAGGTGAGTTCACACCCAGCGATATTATTCGGTATGACAGTTTACAGCCTCACACTTGTGGTTTTTAAACAAAGCGTGTCAAAAATTTAGTGATTTCATCTTTTATAGATAGAAAAAAAGTTATGTTTTAGGCCTGACCAATAAGGCTCCATTCTGTCTATAGGGGACAGTTTGTTAAAAAATGTTATTGAATGGACTCAAAATGTTATGAGTACCGTATGAACGTTATCCCCACATAGGGGATCACAGTAACACCTAGTCACTGGTACAAAAACAGACTCGAAATCAAGTACCACGTGAAGCAGTGATGCAGTATCTCAGGTGGAAACTAGATGACACCACCCACCGTGAAACTCTCTGAGCCCATGCGGTTATAGAGTATTAAGTTCATATACTCCATGGAGCTTCAAGGCGTGTTAAGCCCTTCCCTTCACCTCCCTACGATGCAGCTATTGGGACCCCATCTATGATACGAAAGCGGAAGTTGTGTGCGATATAGTGTGGATTCTCGTATAAAAATGATCTGGAAGGGGTAAGCAGTTTTGCAATTGCAAAACTGACTTACCCCTCCAGATCATTTTAGATGGGGTCCAGCGATCGTTAGGGGAAGGTGAGAGGGAAAAGGGCATTAAAACACCTTGAACTCCAATGGATATATGAAACTTAATACTCTGGAACCGCAGAGGGTCTAAAACAAGAGAGTTCAAGATGGGTGGTACTGGCTTCAATCTAGGGTTTCCAACTGAGATGATCTGCATTCACTGTCTGGACTGTTCTATGATTTCTAAGTTGGGTACCCGGAATTAGGTTTACTGTGATCCCCTATTTGGAGATAAGTTCATACGGTACGCATTTTGGCCATTTTCATTTTTTCGCAGATTGTGTATTTTGTGCAATCACTGTGTATAAGCTTATCCCCCGCGGCATGCATGTACCTTTTCGAGCATGAGGATCTATTCCATTCCCTTTTGGCAGGTAGGGTTCTGAGAGATCTATATGGGATACCCCTTTTTTTCGTAGCTTGGGGGTGTAGTATGTAGTGCATGACGAGATGTTAATTATACGCTTATGATGTTTCCCGTGGACGGGACCTATGATTAACCAGCTATATTATAGCACTAATGGGACAAATACGTGATAGTATACTGAGTGTAGAGCCAGTCTGTGTTACTGGACGAGCCTCCAGGAATACAACCCTTTACGTCGTCCTATATGGGACCATGTATAGGGTACTAAATTGGGGCTTTTCTGTGCTGGTCGTGACTTGGTCCCGTGTGGACACTTGAGACTCGTCTTAGCCAACACCAGATGTCACCTCGGGAGGCTATATATGATGCTGTTTAGCATTAATGTGAAGGACCCAGCGAATGATAACTGATTGTCTTTGTATAGGGTGTCTTCTTAGATATCTCATTTAGTATACTGTTGCCGTATAATGTTGCTTTGTCGCTTAGTGCTGAAAACTAATGATTAGTAGATACCGATGACTGTTCTTATTTATTATGAGTATGTATTTTCGAATCATGTTACCTGCCTTGTGCGCTCCAGAACCAGGATACATCACATGATCGGGAACAAATGCTGTGGATATCGGCACTGATCAGGGTGACTAGGAATCACATGACAACCTCACCGAACTATGATCAAACGACCACACATGACGGGGATATTACACCTGTATTTAATCACTAATGGCTTCGTTTAGATATTAAGGATTGTTCACCATGTTGTTTTTTATTGATTGTGAATACTCCACAAACATTTTACTGTATTAATCCACATATGGAGTTACAGTACTCGCCCCCCTGTTTTTACCGTATTGTGTAATGACTTGTAACCTAATTAACCAAGTATCACGTCACAAAGGAAATGAACATCACTGAGTATGTTTTGTATATGGAGTGGCGTGGCCATTTTTCGAGCACACGCACTTGATAAAGATGTCATTGGAATCGAAACGTCCAGCGCTCAGTTACATTACTGATTGCACATGTAATAAACTTTTGGATTTGACGTTGGGTGCATGTGGCTCCCTCCTTCAAGATTGGACTCCTGGGTTCGGCATCAGCAAATTGGCTGCGCGGCAACCACCACAAAATTATCACAATAAAGGAAGGATTGCGGTTGAGTGTCCTACCTCTCCATTTTCAAGGCTGGACAGTGGTATCATGACCTGGCTAAGACTGAGGATAGGTCCGCTGGTCAAAATGGCATCGGTAGAGGAACGGTATATCTCTTACAGTCACATTTTTTGTCACATTTACACTTACGTTTACATAGAGCATTCCATTTATGTTGCATTTGCATCGCATTTAACACATGTGATGTATTTTGCAGTGCACTTAATTACAGGTCATGTGCATTTATTTTTTGTTGCTTTGCGATGAGGCTTATGTGGTGCTTGCGTTTTGTTAGTTACAGTTACGTTAATAAGTGATGTTTTGTTATGTAATGTTTGCATCATGTTTATGTTTAACATTTAAGGCATTTGCGGTTTGTGCTCATTGCATCGCTTTTCATATTTATGTGGCATTCTCGTCAAACATTTGCTGTTTACATAAGTTTGTGCCTTCTTCGAAGTTAATCACATTGCCAGTTGTAACATGAGCCTAAAATGGCCGTGGCGTAAAATAGTTGTATTTGCACTATGTGGACTCTTGCTCATGTTCAGTAAACATATTGCTTTAAGTGGCATTTACCGTGCATTTGAGTTCACATCTGCATTGGTTTTGTATCCACATGCGTTGGCCCTTTATGTTAATGAATTTGATTTTCTAATCTGACATGTGTCACGATAACTAATTAGAGCTTCGGAATACTTCACATATTCAGGCTTGATTTGAGATGTTTTCGTGAGGGACACAGTGTACTTAATGTAGTTGTGAAATTTAACTGATAACTTGCGTTTTATTATGAAAAAAAATTTAAATTCTTCTTTTAAAGTTTGAATGTTCTGCTGTCCAGGGCTGCTTTCCAGTTAGGTAAATTTAGGGGTAGTTTACTAACATGTACGGGAGTCTGCTGGTTATGTGTGTAACTTATCTTTTTTAGGAATCCTTTTTCTAGGATGTTTGAGGCTTAGAAATTTAGGTCGAGTTTCAAATTTTCATTGAAAATCGCCAAAAACCCACCATTTTGAGGGACTAAACTCGGCTTTCAAGTGGACTTTGAAAGGCATAAAGAATAGCAAAACCCATAAATTACCCCACTAAGAAACTACACCCCTAAAAGTATTCAAACAAAGTTATATTAAGTCAATAATCCCTTTAAGTGTTTAACATGGTTAAAACAAAATGGAAGTGCGATTAGAAAAACTTTAGAATTTTTTGGGAAAATAATAAATAAAATCATAATGAATAAAATGATGACACTGCCTGCAAAGTTTGATGCCCAATTTCTCACGAGTGGGGTATAGGCTGGGCATGGAATGGAAGCAGCGCAACAGGCAGATTTGTATTGTCACAATGGAAAGGCTAATAATTTCAAATTTTTTATACGGCTAATCAAATGAGTGTTTTGCAGAGTGAGATACAATGTATAGATAAATATACATAATATAAAAAAATAATATTTTATCTTTATTGTTGTGTTCACTACAATTCGGTTATACTAAATTATATAGGGTTTAGTAGAAAAACTATTATAAATGTTCTTTTAGAACATTTTGGAGGGTATTTGATTAAACTCTGTACATTAGGGAAAGTGTGTTGTGTTTTAATTTTTTTTTTTTTCAAAGAGACCCTGTCAGGCAAATAACCCTCTAAAATAAATATATTGTCCATAAACTGCCATTAGAAGCAATGACTATATCCTTCATTGTCCTCTGCATGCCTGTAAACTTAATTAAAGTTGTAGGCAATGAGCGTGAGCGTCCAATGAGTATATCATATTCAAGCTGTACAGCTTATTCAGGGTGGGAGGCACAGCCACACACATCCAGTGCTGACTGAAAGTGTATATTGGTGTGAGGTATAATGGTGTGTAATGGCTCTCCATGGCTTCATGGTGATGAGCCACAACCACTTCAGACCTGTTTGATAATAGGGAGATATACACAGACTCCAGGCAGCCATGTTAGGCAGAAACATGTCAGGTAAGTACATATGTAAGATTGATGGCCTGGGTTCCACACAGTGTATTAGGAGGGAGCATGTCAGCAGATTAAAGCTCAGACACTAGCATGTTTTTAATATTACATTACAGACAGGACATGAGCAGGGGGAGGAGAGAGGAGGGGTAACAGGGGTACATCACTGCCTCTGACCATGTGACTAGCAGCATTTACATAATAAGAAGAGATTTGACAACGGATGAAGGTATGAACTGACTAGATAACCTGCTGGATGGGACTCCTTCTGAGCTGCTCAGACACTTACAAGCCGTGTCCTGCAAGGAGGTGAACCAGGGTCTGAAGAGAAGCCGGCTAGCCGCGAGAATACGCCGTACCAGGGGGTGCTGAGGATGGAGCGAGTACAGGGTCCGATCCATGATGGACACAATGTGAGCACCCATGACAGTGTTTTTAACGACGATCCTGGTGTTGTGTTACAGTAACAGGTCTGGGATTTGTAGTCACAGCCAACAACCTCACCAGCCGAGATGTCGAATGTCATGCAGTCTTCTTCTGATGCGCTGTGAGAAAGTTAATAGCGGAAGTCATTTAAGGGTTAAAACCCATAGTGACGCAGCCTGAAAAGGATATAGGAACTTTTTTTGCTGCTACCTTAAAAATTTGTAATATAGTAAATATTTGTATGGTTCAAATTAACTCAAAATGAGAATTTTATCGATCGCTCTTTGCTTCGGAGTTTTAATATATACTATGTATAGTCTGGGCAAAACAGGGACGACAGTAACAGTAAAGTTTCAAATTTTGCAGGAGATACGAGCGTTAAAGTAAAAATACTGAGGAAGCTTTAGGTTGTGGGCAGCGAAATGGTGCTGAGGTTCAGTGAGATACATGTAGTTATGCACCTGGGCATGAAAACAAAAAGTTATCTTATGTCTAACCAGTCAATGCCCGTAAAATGGCGCTGAAAAGGTACTTGGGGGGTATTGGTGGATGGTAAACTAATTCAGTGACAGAGCAGACCGTGCTGCTAAAAAACAAAATAAAAATAGAGGTGTATCAAGAGAGGAATAGATTCTCATATAAGCCATAGTTTGCCCTTAACAATCCCTGGTCAGACCACACCTGAATAGTGTGTACAGTTTTGGAAACGTGGTATAAAACGGACATAGTTACGCTGGAAACGGGTTGCAGAGACGGCAACCAAGATATAGGGCATGGGGGGCTAGCCTCCATGACAGCTCCCCACTGTGGGTAGCTCGCACCACAGAAGGAGGCTAATAAAGTACAATACCTGAATGGACAGTACAAGGATATATCCAAAGAATTGTTTTGCTAGGACTGGACCATGACAAGGTGGGGCATCCACGCTAGAGGAGAGGCGATTTTTACCATCCACCATAGCACGGTTCAATGTAAGCGCCGTGAGAATATGCCCTCTCTGGCAGAGGGTGTATGGGACTCATACGTGTAAGAGAGGCCGGAGACTTGGAGAGAAAAAAATATGGGTATGCGCTAAAACGTTATAATTTAAAGAGGGACTGAGGACGATTTTTTCCGGCCTTTGTGCATTCACCTAACGTGCCCGGCGCGCGCGGGGCGGGGAGGAGAAGGAAAGGGGGGAGGAGAGCATCTGCAAGGGAAGGCTGACGGGCCGGACTCCGAAAAAAATAGGACATTATTAGGAGGAGATGCACATTTAGGCCCATGGCTGTCCGAGACATGTTTGTGTATGTGCGGTCGAACACTGAGGTGAAGGATAAAATCCTCACATTCTTTCCTTGAACCAGTCCAGGAGGAGAATGCACATTTAGCGCCCATGGCTGTCCCTGAGACCTGTTTGTAGTATGTTAATGCGCCAAAAGCTGCTGTTTGTTCTCAATGCCACAAGGGTCAAGGACTTTCGGAATCCTGTGGACGGCCTGAATACAGATCAAACTACGTTATAACATGGTTAGTAACATCCAATACTTGCTTCATGCCCGTGTCCTAAACTATCGACGGAAAACTACACAACATTTTAGACGTCGGATCTCGCTGTGGCGCACGGCACATCAGATGTTGCGCTAATGTGCCAAAAGCTGCCGCAATGGTTCCAAGAGTTCGCGCGTGCGCGGGGACTTAGTGCAATGCGTGTTGTAGAGCCTACGCGCATGTGCAAGGAGATAGAAAGATTCTTGCCATGCGATCATAGTCTATGGATGGAGTATATGTCATGATGGCTTGGTCAGATAGGGGAACCGTATGGAGCAACATACCATGCCACTCGCTTGGTCAGATAGGGGAACCGTATGGAGCAACATACCATGCCACTCAGTACAACAGGAATACATACTTGCAACATTAATGAGTGGTGCAGTCTTTGATAAACAACTGCTTTTTTTAGATATGCGTTGTAATTATTAATGATGGGTCAACTCATTAAATGACATTGCTGGGTTGCATTAGATGTATCCTCGATATCAATTGCTGGGTCATTCAAGTGACAAGGGCAAAGCATGGTCGAACATTGTCCTGTCTTTGGTGTACAAGTGACCGACCTACCGTTAGCTCCGATTGTGTGTAATAGATTATTCTTGGTGTATTAAAGTATACAAATTTGTCCAACAGAATATGGATTATATTTCTTAAAGGAATGCAGAATAGGAAAAACCCTCATTTAATCCTTGCACCTTTTTCAGCTTTCTTCCTTCCCCGTCTCATCTACTGAAGGAACTTTTTTGTGATCAAGAAGTACAGTATGAGGTGATGGTTCTCCTTTGAACCCCACGAACAGACCTAAAGCAAGTACGAGCCCCAACCCCTGCTTACAGAGCCTTGACTGACTTTTATTCCTTAGTTATGACTAACAACCCAACACAAGTGTAACCTGACTTCTGTTTTGGATGTTGTGAGTCTGGCCCAGAAGTTTATAGCTAGTTAAGCGAGTCCCCTATGTCTAGATGAGATAAAGCTCGAGACCGAGTGTGAACGGACTAGAGACATCTCTGCCGACGTGATGTACACAAGGACTGATAAACTGATAATGACAGAATTGACTAACCAGACTAGGGTCCTGTAGTTTCATTCACAGCCACGCCAAAGTAATACTGACAAAGTTTTTGATCCCGAGGAGCCCAGCGGGAGGAACATGACTGAGGTGACCTAAGTGATTAGTGGGTCTTGACGTGAACGTCACAAGAACTGAAGTTTTACTCCTCCCCGCTAAAGATGATGATTTTAAATTAACTCCATCCCCAGTCGAAAAAGAACAGCCGGATGGTCCAGACCTCCAATCTGCCAATGAGTGTACTGAAGCCCAATTGTCCCTTCCCCAACAACGTCGCATCCCCATGTACTGATTGCAAATTTGTTCGCTCTCTGTGCCCTTGCATAAAGATTGCCAGTACCTATTTGACCTTTACCAGTTAGTCTTATTCCGTTATACCTGATGCATATTCCACAAGTTGGGGTAAAACTCCCCAATCCAGGGACTCCCCAATACTACATGTCCCCTATAGAGTAGACTGGCAGACTAGCCCTTACTTGAATATTCTTTTGTGTTTGTGCTCCATTTGTCAGATGCATTTTTGGACCTTATGTGTTTTTCTGTTCCAGAATGGTTGCAAAGCTTCCAAGACAATCTCCAGTACTAGTCCAGTAGAAGGTGGGTCTCCTAGGCCAACTGTCTTCTCAGCACAGACAGACACCCTTACAGAGGAAAGAAAGCTGGCAGTCCAATGTGCCCCTGCCCTGAGGCCCTAAGGCCTCTCACATTTTTAATTAGGCTTGGGCCGGCCTTACTGCATGCCTGGGTAAGGCTGGCTGCGGGTCCAGCCTGCTTCCTGACCCATTGATAACTGCATGACTCTTTTCCATTTGCCCTTATTCCAGGAGACAATTTTAGGGCAGTTGCATAGTCCTTAAGATGGCAAATCTTTTCTGCCCCCTGGCCCTAGGCACAACCCAGATGTTGATGTTTTTCCATGATGGCTGCTCCAAGTTCTGCCAGGGAAGACAGACGGTTTCTAACATGGATATACAGTGGTCATGTGGCACAACATCATGTATACAAGCAGAACCACTCCCTCCACACAGGGTCAGCGCAGCAGGTGGATAATGGCAGTGATGGAAGTGCCTGCAGCTGTGGAAGGTAAAAGGGCAAACAACATACTCAGGTATAGTTCTTGGGTTAAACCCGACTATGAACCCATATTGAAGGCCTAGAAGTTTCCTCACCTCTGCAGGGCACCCCCTTTAGCATGGCACCTGATTAAAGAGCTCTGGATCTTCGCTTACTTTCCATAAGAGGTGGGGTAGTAAAAGTATTTACAAAAAGGAGGGAGCCCGGTTATGTGGGGGACTGGTGGGCCAAGGGCAAAACAGTGATTAACAAAACTGCCTAAGACAGAAGGGAGCCTTATCGTGGGGGTGGGCGGGGGGTGGGGGCGAGCCTAAACCATAACGTTTATTTTGCTGGTATAAAAGAGGAAAGCAGAAAGGGGGACCAGGTGGGGTGGGTGTAGGGGGGGGGGGGGTGTGCTCGGGGTGGGAAAATAACGCAAGGGGGAGGGGGGGGGGGGGGGGGGGGGGGGGGCGGGTTGGGGGGAGTGGGGTGCGCTGGTGTGGTTTGCGCGAGAGGAAGGCGGGGGGGAACGCACCGGGAAGAAGGAGGGGGGGGGGGGGGTGTGTGGTGGTGGGTCCGGCGGGCGAGGTGTGGGCACCGGTGGTGTGGGTGGGTGGGGGGGGGCCCAAGAATGAGACAGCCGCGACCGGGCACGGGAAACGCAGACAGAGCCCCCCCGACATGTTTTCGCCGGAGAACCCAGCGTCATCAGGGAGGGGCTAGTGAGGTTGTGGGAGGAGATAGGGGTAGGTATTTATAAAATTTTAAGGGGCGGTTCCCTATCAAGTGTGGAACCATGGCCAGACAATTTGTTGTTGATGTGTTACTAGCGAACATTTGACTGACACCATGATTGGGGCCCAATCGTATCTTAGCCTCTAATTGGGAGTTCACAACCCCTCTGTGAAGCTATAAAACTCCATTGGTTCAGCAGTGCTTCGGTGAATAGTGCAGGGCTAATTGGTCAATTTTGCGGCGGATTCTATTGGGGTGCGCCAATTTATGAGGCATCATTAGGACGTCCGATAATTTGATGATGTCCACTAGGGTCTTGCAACATATGCGCCACAATTCGTCGCGCAACCCTTCAGGGAAACTCGACGCATGCGCGGAAATAGGTGTATGCGTCGGTACAGCCCTACACAGTGTTGGCGCACGCAATCAGATGGCGCTAATGACCGCCAAAAGCTACCGCACAACGTTCCAAGAGTTCGCGCGTGCGCGGTGAATTAGTGCATGCGTGTTTGTAGACCTACCGCGCATGTGCAAGGGAGTATGAAGATTCTTGCATGCGATCATAGTCTATGGATGGAGTATATGTCATGATGGTTTGTCAGATAGGGGGGAAACCGTATGGGGAGCAGACAATACCATGTCACTCAGTAAACAGGAATACATACTGGTCAACATAAAGAGTGGTTCCAGTCTTGATAAACAACGTGCGTGTTGTTAGATAATGGCGTTTGTAATTATTAATGATGGTTCACTCATAAAATGACATTGTGGGGGCATAGATGTATCCCTCGATATCAAGTGCGGGTCATTCAAGTGACCAAGGGCAAAGCATGGTCCGAACATTGTCCTGTTTTGTGTACAGTGACCGACCTTCACCGTAGCTCCGATTGTGTGTATAGATTATTACTGGTGTTTAAGTATAACAATTGTCCAACAGAATATGGATGTATTTCTTAAAGGAATGCAGAATAGGAAAAACCCTCATTTAATCCTTGCGGGCTCAAAGAGTTGAGTTGGTATATCCATCTAGCTTCGACTTGAAGAAGTTTCCGATCTAGATCGCCACCTCTTGGGCCCAATGTCACTTTGCAGAGGCCCCAAAATCTCAATAGGCTAGGATCGCCATGATGGTGCTCGTGCATATGCCTGGCGATTGGACCTCTGCTTAGTCCGTACGGAACTCAGTGTTTTGCGAGATCCGACGTCTAAATTGTTGTGTAGTTTTCCCTACGTATAGTTTAGGACCGGGCAGAAGCAATGTATATGATGTTACTACTCTTGCAGTTTATAAACTGTCCTGATCGTGTATTCACGTCCGTCACATGATTCCGAAAGGCCTTGACCTTTGGCACTTGAGAACAAAGCTACAGTTTCCACATGGGAAAGATCCCTTTATGTCATTGGAGGAGCCAGGTGGATTGTGCAGCATCGGTGGAAGTGACTCTTGACCAGATAGTCCCTTAGATTCTGGCTGCGTCCGATATGTAACGCCGGATTCTTAGTCAACCTGACGGGTCTGGATCGGATCTTAGTATCTGCCAATGTTTTTTAAGAATGCGTGGACTTCGGAGCGTATCCATCAAGTGCTATACATCAGTCTCCTGAGAGGGTTCTTTTGGGTAGTATCCCTTAGTAGACTTCACGAGAGTGTGTGTAGCTCTACGGTAAGCCTTGTAGGGGTTTTCTTTGTCGGACCTCGTCTCCGAATTTAACATAAAGATTATCGCACTCCCTCTGGAAAGGGGCTTCGTGGAACATTCCGTCTGCCCTTAGATATTGCCCTATGGGTATACTCCTCTTTGTGGCATTGGGTGCCAGTTGTCCCAATGAAGCAGGCTGTTTCGTGCTGTAGGTTTTCTGTATATTTCTGTATTTACACGGCCAGCAGGGTCCAGGGAGAGGTCATCTAAAAAGTGTAAACGATTAGGTGTATTTCGTGAGTGAATTTCATTGCCCACCTCATTGTGATTGAGGTGGCTACAATTCTTCAAATAGGGCAACACACCCTCCCAGAAGATCAATATATCATCGATATATCGCCCCCAGAAGGGATGTGCTTAGTGTACCGGTCATGTTGGTCGGTGAAAACATATGTGCTTCCCACCACCCTAAAATAAAATCAGCATATTTGGGGCACAGGATGTGCCCATCGCGTGTGCCCTTGGTCGTATATAATATAATCCCATCAAACAAAAATAATTGTGGCATCAAACAAACCTCAAAAGTGTCAAAACAAGTCGTTGTGTGCGTGAAACTGATTGCTCTTGGTAGAGGAGAAAATATTGTACTGCCTTGAGCCCTAACATGTGCTCTTGTTTGTGTGCAACGCCTCTACGTCGAGCTGCAATCATAGTATTTGCTGAGAAGACCATATCCTGGACCCTGGTGACCGTGTCTTTGGTGTCACGCAAGTAAGAGGGCAGGCTTCTACAAAGGGGCCAGTATAGTATCTACATATGATACTTGGGTTCTGTGTCAAGTTATTGTTCCCCGTATGATGGGTCTACCGGGTATGGGGGACACTTTCTTGTGTACCTTGGGTAAGGCATACATCGTGGCTACTGTGGGGGTCTTGTTCAAGAGAAACTTTTTTCTCATCTACTGAGACGAGATCATTGGGCTAAGGCCCTAGCTAGTATATCTTCAAGTTCTTTAAGTATACTTTTGGGATTGTCTTGGAGTATTTTATATTTTTTTTGTTTAAGATCACATTGGATTTATTGTATTTTTGTTCGTCAGTGTTCGATCTTATCGTTGATCCAGTGCTCGCCCATAGTTAGTCGTGCAGTTATATGGACATCTCATCGTCTTGTCCTTGAGTCCCTTCATCAAGGTGTTGCCACCGTTTGTAGATTGTTTATTATGTCAGACTGTTGTTGCGTAGTGCACAGTGCCCTGTTTCCTCACTATTGAGGTATGAGCTGATTCGGTGTTATGATGTGAATTCTTCCTTATATCCTGAGTGACATCTCAAAGGTTCTATGCGTGATATTGTGTAAGTGATGTGTCCATTTGAGATTTGGTCTCAATGTGTAACGGCGATTGTAAAGTGCTATAACAAACTCCTCTAGAATATTTCCACAGTCTTGGTCCTGATCATACTGGTATGGACTCAGACTCCCTTTTAGGTGATATTTTGTGTAGGCTAATTTTGCGTGCGAACATTTACGTCTTTAGTCCATTCAAATGGTTTTTAATGGAGTACTGGGAGAACGAGACCTTTTTTCAGAAGGTTTGTCTGTGCTTCAGTAATGTACAGTTAGACAAATGTGATGATTTGCATCTCACTTTGGGTCATCCTCAATTTGGCGGTAAAGGTTTTGTGTTACATTTGGGCCCCGATGTGTCCTGGCCCTGTAGGCCTAAAAAAGGCGTATAGAGAATCTGGTTGTATAATAGACTTTGCCCTATTGTGGTGTGGCATTATTGGGTCAGACTGGTATGTGCTGTTGGATATGATCGTATTGGTTACGTATGAGTTGCGTTGGTGCCGTCATCGCAGCTGCAAAACCAGTGGAAGATGAGGGAAAAAAACGAGTATTGTTCATGTCGTATCAGTAGTGATCTTCCTTATGGTTTGATCCCTTATTGGATCAGATTTTTATATTTGCATGTCTTGCTCTTTTTGTATGGTTTGGCGGTATGGGTTTTTCCTTTTAGTACCTGCTCTTGACTGCGCACAGTGCTACTACTGTCGGACCTGATTGTTCTTATTCGGAGATGTCGGTGTACCTCGTGTTAATGGTCTATGATTTTCCCAGTTGTAGATTTGGCCAGACTCAAAATCCTTGGAATCTCTGATGTATTTTTCTATGTTTTTTATATCTTTAATATCCCTAGCCAAAGACTCATGTTCCGTTGTAGCTTAGTCTCCCACTCTGTAAACCTGTGGTTTTTGAAAATGTTGTATTCTGCGATCTCTTTCTCAAGTTTGCGACTGACCTATCTCGAAGTGTTTTTTTCTCTGTATCGAGGAGATTGTTGATCATACGGAGGGAACAGTCCGTCAGAATAATTTCCCACCTCTTTAAATTCGGGTCCTCCTGATGCGAATTGGGCTTTAATGGGATCCTAAGTCCTCTAAAAATAAGCTTTTTTTGCAAGTATGTTTCTAGACTGGCTATTTCCCACCAGCTCAATCCTGCTGTTTTTATGTCTTCTGCAATTCCTTAAATGCTGTATCGATTCCACTTGAATGGACATGGGATATCGTTTTTAGAAAAGACCTGATTAATTTCAGATGAACTTTGTCGAATTGAATGTGTTGGACAAAAATCCAGCCATCACTCTGTTTGGTTTGTGGCAGAGTGAGGCTGGCCCCTATTTGTGGGTGATAGGGCCAATTACAGCTAGGCCAATAACCTCAAATTAACTATTTACAAAAGGGCCCTTTTAGGACTGCCAAGGCAATACAATTTATTAAAACTGTCCTAAGACGAATGGCCTTATTCGTCAGGCCTAAACATAACTTTTTATTTTCTTATAAAAGAGTAAATCATAAATTTGTGACACACTTTGTTAAAAAACGCAAGTGTGAGGCTGTAGATTGTCCTACTCTAATAAGTAATGCTGGGTGTGAACTCAGCCTATAAGTATATATGTGGGTCCCTGCAGCGACACATTAATTAGACAGCCTCGGACTTGGCACGTTAAAAGCCAGACAATGCCCCCCCGACATGTTTCGCCGGAGAACCAGCGTCATCAGGGGATCGGGGCCTAGTGAGTTTGTGGGAGGAGCTAGGGTAGGTATTGTATAATTTTAGGTTGGCGGTTTCCTATCAAGTGTGGACACCAATGCCAGCAATTTGTTGTTGATGTTTACTTAGCACATTTTGACTGACAACCATGATTGGCCAATCGTCTCTTAGCCTTCTATGGGAGTACAACCCCTCGTGAAGCTATACGCCATGGTTCCAGTCTTGGTGAATAGTGCAGGCTAATTGGTCCATTTGTGGCGGATTCTATTGGTGCCGCCAAGTATAGACCATCAGTAGGTACGTCCGATATTGATGATGTCCCACTACTCTTGCGCATATTGCGCCACAATTCTGTCCGCAACCCTTCAGGAAATCCGCGCAGCGCGGGAACTTTAGTGTATTGCGCGACCACCTAACACTTGGTGCACGTCACATCAAATGTTGCGCTAATGCGCCAAAAGCTGCTGTTTGTTCTCAATGCCACAAGGTCAAGGCCCTTCGGAAATCCCTGTGGACGGCCTTGAATACAGTAATCAAACTCACGTTTTTAAACTGCAAGAGTAGTCACATCATATACCATTGCTTCCTTCCCCGTGTCCCTAAACTATACGTAGGGAAAACTACACAGCAAGTTTAGACTCGGTCTCGTCGCAACACCTGAGTTTCCGACGGACTAACTGCAGAGGTCCCAATCGCCAGGCATCATGCACGAGCACCATCATGGCGAACCCTAGCTATTGAGATTTTGGGGCCTCTGTAAAGTGACATTGGGCCCCAGAGTGGCGATCTAATCAAGAAACTTCTTCAATTCGAAGCTAGATGGATATTACCAACTCAAATCTGTTGAGCCCGCACGGGTTTTAATGGGGTTTTTTCCTATTCTCATTCCTTTAAGAAATACAATTCATAGTTGTTGGAACAATTTTGTATACTTTAATTACACCAATAATCAGCTATTACCCAATCGGAGCTAACGGTAGGATCGGTCACCTTTTACACCAAAGACATGACAAGTGTTCTACATGCTTTGCCCTTGTCACTTGAATGACCCAGCAATTGATATCGAGGATACATCTAATGCAATCCCAGCAATGTCATTTAATGAGTTGACCATCATTAATAATTACACGCATATTCTTAAAAAAAGCAGTTGTTTATCAAAGACTTCACACTCATTAATGTTGCAAGTATGTATTCCTGTTGTACTGATGGCATGTATGAGTGGTCCATACGGATTTCCCGGTCCCCTATCTGACCAAGCCACTCATGACATATTACTCCATGCCATAAGACTATTAATCGATGGCAAGAATCTCTCTTGAAATCTCCTTTGCACATGCGCGTTAGGCTCTACAACATCGCTTGCACGTACTCCCCGCCACGCGCTGAACTCTTGAACCATTGGCGGCAGCTTTTTGGCGCATTAGCGCACATCTGATGTGCCGTGCCGCCACAAGTTTAGGTCTGTCGCG